>CM028358.1:80249923-80520493 GCA_016618105.1 Dendrobium huoshanense
TTATAATTTTGGAGATAAGTTAATTATTTACTGAATTTGTTTTGAAAAAAAAAAAATGTCAAGATATATATGGTAGGAATATTATTAATTTTTTAATTATGTATTTTAAAATAGATTTTGCCTTACAATGCGTATAATATTTTTTTTTAGTCTATTTTATAATATTATTAATTTTTCTACAAAATGTATCATTTAATTTGATGGTGTTAATATGAGAATGAATATTTTATTTAAAATGATTTTTTTATTGTATAATTTTTCATTCTATCATGCCAGGTCTTGAATGTGGGAAAATTATTGAACTAATGATATTTGATAGATGTGGAAATAGAAAGAATTTTTTGGCTTATTAAACTTTTTAATATTATTTTAAAAATTAAAAAGAAGTCAAATGAGTGGAGAACTGAGTGTTTTGATTTATATTTTTAAGAATAAGGTGATGCACAACATTTTGTGAATTATAGAGGAATTAATTTGATATATCTTACCTTAAAATTTTGGGAGAGAGGTATGGAGAATAAGTTATAACGTAATATTAATGTTTCTCAAATTTAATTTGGATTCATGCCGGTCAGGTTATTACGGAAGCAATTCATTTAGTTAGAGGGTTGATGGAGAAGTTTAGGGAGAATAACTAGGATCTACACATGATATTTGTTGATTTAGAGCAAGTATATGATAAAGTTTCGAGAGAAGTGTTATGGAGAGTTTTAGAAAAGCAAGGGTTTAATAATACTTATATTCAAGTAATTAAGGATATGTATACAAAGTTGTTATTTGTGTTCTAACATAAAGTGATTTGACTAAGTATTTTCCTATTTTAGTTGGATTACATGAAGGATCATCCCTTGTCAGCCTTATGCCTTTATCTTTTTTACTTTAGTTATGGATTTTCTTACTAGACATTTGAAAGAGGGATGTATCATGATATATGGTTTTGATGGTTATTTTTTGTTGTTGTTGACAAGACTAGAGTGGGACATAAATATAAACTTCAATTATGGACTTCAACCTTTGAGTCTAAATATTTTCGTTTGAGTAGATCTAAAATCGAATATATGAAGTATAAATTTGTGAGGTGTGTGATTATGAGCGATCAAGTCATTAATAAGTATACTCTTTGTAGATCTTTTTGGTCTATTGTTTAAAGTGATGGTGAAATAGATGCAGATATTATTAGAAGAATTCAAATTGGATGATTGAAGTAGATAAATGCTTTCGGTTTGTTGTGTGATAGAAAAGTACCATTCAAACTTAAGAGAAAATTTATAAGATGGTGGTGAGACTTGCAATGCATTATGGCATAGAATTTTGGTCATTAAATGAGAATCATAATATTAAGTTAGGTGTCATTGAGATGAGGATGCTCCAGTGGATGAGTGGATTTATTCTTAGAGACATGATACGAAAAGATCATATCCGTGAAAATATTGGAGTAGCTCTAGTGACCAATAAGATTAAATAGTCGTCTTAGATGATTTGGTTATGTAAAATGGTGACCTTTTGATGTCTGTTAGGAGAGTAGATGTAATAGATTTGGTCTATGTTAAGAAATATATATGTAGATCTAAAAAAACTTGGTTAAAAATATTAGAAATTATCTTTTTTTATTAGATTTAAATGAGAATTTAAATTTAATGAACACAATGGAGAAAAAAGATTCATGTAGTTGACCTTGGAATAAAGGCTCTATGTTATTGTTGTTGTTATTATGATCTTTATTCTATAATATTTAATATTTTGATAGGTTTAAATAAAGTAATGATAAGTCATATTGATATATAAGTGAGATATGTTCTTGATAGCATATTTTTTACATGTCTTTATGACAAAAGTATTACTAATTGGCAAAATGCCTTAGCACAGTTATCTTATATTTCATACCACATGAATAAATTGGTTAAAATAAATAATTTTTTTTCTATGTACTCTTAAATAAATATAGGCGAAATTTTATATTCTTAAGCAAGGCTTTATATTTATTCTGCTGGTTAAATACCTAACTTATTACAAAATTGTGAAACTTGATACATAACTGTTGCGTCATGGAGTATTCGCGGCGGTTGAGAAATTTATAGTTTAACGTCTTAGCATTGTACGAAGATCCAGCACACAATCAGATAAGTGAGAGAGAGTGTAGCATTTATAAGAGACACTAGAGTTTTTACGTGGAAATCTCTAAAAAGGGGGAAAAATCACGGGGTCTGGCCCAGTTTGAATGAACCCACTAGTATTTACATTCGATTACAAGAAGACCAATGTCTAGCGATGTAGGTCGAAGGACCGTAGTAGGCGACAGAGGTCGTGAGGACCGTAGTCGGCAGGAGATCGGGGTCTGAAAGACCGTTGTCTGGTGATGGAAGTCGGAAGGACCGTATAGTAGGCGACGGAGGTCGGGAGGATCGTAGTCGGCAGGAGATAGGAGTCTGAAAGACCGTAGTAGAAGGATGGTACTTTGGTAGAACTCTGGGCGTCAGGTGATGGCCTGGTGGAGCTCGGGGCCTCAAGTGACAGTCCGGCGGAAGTATGAGCTTCAGGTAGAGGCCTGTTGGAGCATAGAGTCTCAAGTGGTGGTACGACGGAGGTTCGGGCCTCAAGTAGTGGTCTAGTGGAAGTCCGGGCCTCAGATAGTGGTCCGACAGAATTCCGGGACTCAGGTGATGTCTGGCGGAGCAACGACGTTAGGCGGTGGTCCGGCGGAGGCGAGGGCTTTAAGTGGTGGTTCGGCGGAGCAACGGCGTCAGGCGGTGGTCCGGCGGAGGTGAGGGCCTTAAGTGGTGGTTCGACGGAGCAACGGCGTCAGGCGGTGGACCGGCGGAGGTGAGGGCTTCAAGTGGTGGTCCGGCGGAGCAACAACGTCAGGCGGTGGTCCGGCAGAGGTGAGGGCCTCAAGAGGTGGTCCGACGGAACAACGGCGTAAGGCTGTGGTTTGGCGAAGGTGAGGGCCTCAAGTAGTGGTCCGGCGGAGCAACGACGTCAGGCGGTGGTCCAGCGGAGGCGAGGGCCTCAAGTGGTGGTTCGGCGGAGCAACGACATCAGGCGGTGGTCCAGCGGAGGCGAGGGCCTCAAGTGGTGGTCTGGCGGAGTAACGGTGTCAGGCGGTGATCCAGTAGAGGCGAGGGCCTCAAATGGTGGTCTGGCAGAGCAACGACATCAAGCGATGGTCCGGCGGAGCAACGACGTCAAGCAGTGGTCCGGCGGAGGTGTGGGCCTCAAGTGGTAGTCCAGTAGTGGTCGAGGAGGCAAGAGCGATCTCCGATCTCTCTCTTTTTTCCTTAGGCTTCCGGGTCCTTTTTCAAGAGGAGAGGGAGCTCTATTTATAGATTTCTGGAGTGGTATGACCCGTAAATAGGTGAGAGATCAAGGGTAAATGGGGAGTGGTCGGATGAACGGCCGATGTTGAATCCCTTGATCATGCACCGTTCTTTAGACATCTGAAGACCTTAATGATGTCGAAATTCGACGATCTTGGGCTCGTTGGATTCGTCTCGTCGAGCCGCTCGATTCGAGTATAAGTTTGTTATGTTTGGAAACCGTTTGGTAATCCAATTTGTTGTTTGAACCTTCCAACAGCGCTTCGGGTCGTTGGGTTCGTATTTCCAAGACGCTCAGTTCGGATGGTTTCCGAATTAATTTTTGAAGTTTCCAATTTGATTTTGCATCAAGATTCGTTACCGATCAAGATAATTTTTTGATGACGTATCAATAACAATTTTAATAATAATATAAATATAATATTGGGTTGGATTAAATTAAAAGGATTAGATCATGAAGAGGATAAAGAGAGAAAAATCATCACATTGCTTTTTTTTTTTTTTTTTGCTTGAATCATCTAGATCTTATATTAAGGGTTTGTTTATGATAACATTCTGACTGTTTTGTTTTTAGGCATCAATTATAATTTAACTTTATTTTATTTTAATTTCCTTTTCATTATTTTTCATAATTTTTGTGATTAAGATGTTAGACCGGTTCTCTAATATGTTACCCATAGTTGTCCGTACCCCTTTGCGGGTGGGGCCCATAAACTAATGCAGAAATTAAAAAGGGGCTTAGGGCATCTCCAACCGAAAACTTCATTTTTCACGGCAAAGTAACACAAAATTTTAAAATGGCGCGGTGATGCTCCAATCAAACGCCATTTTAGGTGTTTTTGAGAAGGTAACGATCGCTCTCCCTTTCGGACGTTTTTCCGGTTGAGAGCAAAAAATGGCGTGAGTGAAATTGGCGTCGCACTGTTCATCTGTGATTAAATGGCGGAAATTTTCGCGTTCGGTTGGAGCGACGGAACGACTCCGTACACTAGTTTAGCGTTCGGTTTGAGATGCCCTTAGGAGGAAATTCAAATTAGGAGGGCTAGTAATTTGATGTTTTTATGTTTTAAGAAGGATTGTAAACCTAGGATTATGTTATTTTATATTTGCTGAAGTTTGGAGGATTCTTAGGATTTTTGTTTGGTCTCTAGTCGTGGGCTAGAGATTGGAGATCCTCCTATCTAATTGATGATTAATTATATCTTTTTTTTTTCTTTCTCCTATTTCATCAATTAAAAGAATTTTTATTCCATTATTTCTTTTAATTGTTCTTGGAGATTAAAATTTATTATTAAATCTTTGAATAAAATTTATAAAGGCCATTTTATAGATTTAAGTCTAAATTCTTCATGATTTATATAAATTTATCATTTGGAATATCCTTATCTTTATCTCATGATCATTCAATTATAAAATAAACATGTAAAGCAATAAAATGAAATATATTAAAATAGATAATTATAAAATCTTTTTATTAAATAAAAAAATAAAGAAAAAAATTTTTGAATAGAGATTTAGGCTTCGTTTGGGACAGCTTTTTTATTGCTTTCTAAAACGGAATTTTAGTACAAATTTTTTTATTTTTGTACTAAAAATCCGTTTTAAAAAGCAATAAAAAAGCCGTCCCAAACAAAACTTAAAGAACCAACATAAAATCTTATACATAAAAAGTTACACTTATGGTCCAATCTTTTTTTTATGTATACATACCAATTGAATAAACATGTTATAGGTAAGTGAATTATTAGTGAAATATAGGAGCAAAAGTAGATTTTCAAGGGAGGTTTATGTATTTAGTCCTCATTAAATAACTCTTATAACTTAAATATTGAAACTTATGCAGTGATAGAGAGAGATATATGGGAGAATACTGAAATATTTCAATTGAAATTCATTGTTCAATTAGTCAATAAAATCTATAAAGGCCCTTTTATAAATTAAAGGATGTTTTATTGATGAATTAGATAATGATATATAAAAATAAAATATAATTAAAATAATAAAATGAAAAATAATTGTAAGTCACAGATGCTTAAGGCTTTATTTGATACGGCTTAATTTTGTCTTTTCTTTTTCATAACATCAATTATTTATGAAACTTTATTTTTGTATT
Organism: Dendrobium huoshanense; assembly: GCA_016618105.1. Lineage (NCBI taxonomy): Eukaryota > Viridiplantae > Streptophyta > Magnoliopsida > Asparagales > Orchidaceae > Dendrobium > Dendrobium huoshanense. Next base: position 80,255,351 of record CM028358.1, read on the forward strand.
GTTCTTAAAAGCTTTTTAATATTATCTTCTCCATTAGAAACCTCCATTCTCTTAATAAAAAGTTTTAACAAATAGTCATCGGGTAGCCAAACAAAACCTAAATTTCTCCGCGCTGAATAGAGATGGAAGAAGGCCATATTAAAGTTGTTTGCTTACCATACTTAACCTTAATACAATACAATGATGATAAAAAATGAATTGAGTTAATAAACTATTAAGTCACAATCTTTAATGTTAGTTGTAGACACATTATATAATAATATAATTATTAAAAGATTTCATGAAAATAAATAAATATTAGAAAATATGAATTAAAAATTGTTATTTGTAGACTCTTTGACTATACCTAACTCAACAAAATATTAAAATATACTTGAATAAATGTATCTAAAGCTCATATATTTAGCATTGGTTATAGACCCTGATCTCTACAACACTTGTTAAAGAGCACATAAAATGGTCAAGTAACTTATAGAAAACATCAATATATTTGATTTGATGATAATAAAAGGGGTAAGAGGATTACTTAAATAAATAAGCACCCACAATAAATGAGAATAGCAACTTCGATTTCGTTTGAGATAATTTTTTTATTATTTCTTAAAGCAACTTTTTTGTATAAAAAATTAAAATTTTCGTACAAAAAAAAAAAAAAAAAAAAAACCGCTTTAAGCAATAAGAAAGTGTCTCAAAAGAAGCCTTTATAAGATAATGATTTCTAAAATTTATAAAATACTAATCTTAAAATAGATCATATGATTTAGAACTCATGATTTATGTACATGACAATACATGTGAGAAATTGTTATGGCTCATTTCTCCAGATAATAAAGGGCATAGTAAATTATTCCTAATTTCTCATAATTTCCCCAAGCTGGACTAAGACAAATGCAAATAGTATGAATTAGGGCATTCAGACCTCAATTCGACCGTTTCACTTATTCAACTTCATCTATAAAAATTTGTTTGAAGGCTAATAATAAAGATCAAATTCATAGGAACAAGTCTAGAATTAAATATGTTGAATAGAATATAGTTCATAGCTATCCCAATGAATTTCACACAACACAATCCTACATTACTAAAAGTGCAAAAGCTTGGTACAAGATGACCAAAATTGTTCTATAAAGTATGAAGTATCCTATACAAATGGCACTACAGTAGTAGGATAATAAGATAACACAGGGAAAGAACAAATGAGACCAAATACCAAAAGAAGCATTAAAAGAAGATTAAGCCTTACCTTTAATGTGTGTATTTAAGTGGCTACTATAACTTTGGAAAATTTCTGCATCATTGATAAGCCATGTGAAGTATTTTATGCTTAGTAGCTTCCCATGGGTGGCATGCCGAATGGTGGCATCGGAGGCATGCCCATCGCAGCCATTGCTGCTGGCGGCGGCGGTACGAAGCCGCCTCCACCAACTCCGCCCATGCCGGGTATTGGTGGAGCGGGTAAGGCAAGAGGAAGAAGTTGAGCGTACATGTTCTGCGAAAGCGAATTGCAAGAGTTTCACCATACACATCACATTCAAGTAATTCATACAAAGCTGTTTAATCCAAGAAAAATAAATACCTGCTGAGCCACCATGTCTTTTTCTTCCTTTTCTTTGGCTTTCACTTCAATTTGTGCCTCAATTTTATCCTTTATGAGATCATCCACCTTGCCCGTGTACTCACGGATAACCTGCATGGAACAATGGCAATCATGATGATTGGAAGATAAATGTGGAGGAAAAACGAAGGATATGAAAATGTAAGCCTACTTGAAGAAGATATGGGAAGGCGAAGTCGATCATGTTATTCATCCAGGAAAGTTCAAGGACTACATCAAGCCGGATCAGCTCATAACAGACAAAGAGGCATGAGGCAAAACATTCCTTCTTACCCTGCGAGCATTGGAAAATATAATAAAGGAATCAACACCCAGCATATTAATTTTAGACAAATAAAAAAAAGAGTGTGTCTATATATGATGACTAGCTTTTTTGTACAGTTTTCCACACGATGTGATGCACCAGCATGGCATGGCAAATTATTACGTGCGGTGTCCAGACTGTGCGGAGACGAATCTGGAAGCGCCATGTCACTCGGTGCACCGGGATCGGGGTGACGTGGCGCGTTCAGATTCGCCTCTGGACGAATCCAGACGCCACACCTAATAATTTGCCCACCAAGCATGGAGGGTGTTTGGCATGGCTATATTGGGCGGGCCGGCTTTCCCGCTCACCAACCACAGAGTAATTGCTTTCCTGACTTTGCCAGTGCAGGGGTGCAACAGAAGCTGAAGCCCCAAACTCATTACAAACTAGAAATTAGAGTTATTGTATTTATTTCTCTAATTACTCAAATGCACCAGAAAATGAATGATGACCAAAGAGAAAGCACTGTTGGCAACCAAGATTTGGAAGAACTAAAATATATATTTTTGGAATGATTTATAAGGCAAAAATTATGTCCAAATGGCTAAACTCTAAAAATGTCCTGAGAAAAAAAATCTAAAGAACACATTCCACTAAGCAACAAAAAAAAGAACAATAAAGTCAACCCTCACGATGACTAAGCGAGGAATGGAGAACTGATGTGATTACAAATATGCATACTAATATAATTGGAGATATTTATGACATTGCTCAGCTCAAATTTGACTATACTAAGTAGAATGAACAATTAAACAGTACCAGATATCTATCTACAGCATAAAAAGACGGAAGCTATTCAAAGTAATATTTTAACTGTTCAAAACACAATCATAATTTGTCATAGTAACGAACTTTTATTACGTCCGGTGTAAGGACGTAGAGGAACGTCCGGTCGGAGGCAAAAATCCCGCAAAAAAACTCGGTATTTGCTCGGTATTGCTAGGTATTATTTGATAATAACGAGGAATACCGCTCTGTGAAGACCAATACCGAGTTTTACCGATTTTTTTTAGGAAAACTCAGTACAACTTTTGTATAACTCGGTATAGCTTGGTATAACTCGGTATTAGGTCTTAAAATGATAGTATTCCTCGTTATTATTTGGTATTGCTTGGTATTTACTCGGTATTTCTAATTTTTTGGCGGGAATTTGCCTCTGATCGGACGTTTCTCTACGTCCGGTCGGAGGACGTAATAATTAACCGGTAAGAATGACATAGCAAGTAACTATTCACCTGCTCGATGAAGTAAACAAGTAGCTCCTCAGCAAGCTCACGGTCCCCAGACTGAGAGCAAGTTTCCATGGCATCCTTGTAAAGTTTGTCCTTCTTGGACAATGCAATGGACTGTTTCCATCTTCCAGCTTTCTTGTATATGTAAGCAGCAATTCGCCTCATTTCAAGAAGTTCATGCTTCTCAAGCTGCATCGACAACAAGACAAAATAATACGCAAGTATTTTTGCAAAATATATTCAGGATGTAAATTACAACTATTATCACCTTTTGTGCAAGTCCAATTTGATCAAAGTTATCATGCATATCAACTGATTCCCGAAGCCGTTCATAGTCCTCTTCCTCTACATATATCTCATTCAATGCTTCATTGACTGCAGCTACATTGTTACTTTGCACCGCAACCATATACGGTTTAATGATATGCAAATGGCCAGCCTATGCCCAGGAAAAATAGTAATAAGGGTAAGCTTCTCAAGATAGTAGCAAGCAAAAAAGCCAAGAAAGAGATTACTTAACACTGAGATACTACTAAGGCTTCGTTTGGGACGGCTTTCGTTGTACTTCTTAAAAGCAGCTTTCATGTACAATTTTTTTAATTTTGTACTAGAAAACTGCTTTAAAAAGCAATAAGAAAGCTGTCCCAAACGAACCCTAAGCAAAAGCTTCTTTTCAAATCCCTTTAAGTAAAACCGACCAACACCAACCGCAGAAGATGTTTAGTGTACCTTACGCAAAATATCAACCACACGTGTGTGGTCCACGCGTAGGGCTAGCACATTGAGGAGATCATTGATGAGGTCAGGATGTTCTTCCAAGTAGAAATGGACTGCCTTGTAATAAAGCTCAACATTGGCAACTTTAACTGCAACATCTTTGAACTGCATGTGATCCCATGCATCTGGTGAATGGTTCATAATTGTGGTGGCAGCATTGTCAAATTCATCATACTGAATGTAAAGATAAGTGAGCTCTTTCCAGTGTTGTTGCTCATCACAAACACGAATAAGCTTTGGGATGTTGAGACGTGTAGAGAAAAGCTTAATGTGCTCCATAAGTTTCTCTTCTCGATATCTAGCATATAGCACTCCCAACTCAGTAAAAATGCCCATGTGTGCACGTTCTAAACCAAGTCCACTCTCCATAAGTGAGATTAGTTCATTGAAACATCCCCTGTTTTGGTAATAATCACTGACTTCTTCCAAGTCGTCAACCTACAACATAGAGATCAATAAATATTAAGTGAAGATTCATCAGAAACACTTTGCATGACCAGTCTAAACTGCATGGAAAAAATGATACCTGGATAATGATATTAAGCCCACATATCTGTGCCAACCGGAACTCCTCCGCATCAACACAAGCAAAGCAAACCTCCTTCCATGTCTTTGAGCTGTTTGCTTTACGAGCAGCATCAACTGCACCTTGAAATTGCTTCAACTTTACAAGTGTGCTAGCCAGTTTGGCCCAGTTTGAAATAAAGGCAAATATTATTTTAGCAGCTTCATATAATTCCGCATCATATAAACGGTCACCGACATTTTGAAGATTGGCGACATTTGGCATAAGAATGAATTCTTCAATATCGCCAAGACGATCAATCTTAGCGTATGCATATATTAATTCACTGTCCACCTTAGGCTCCTTCACCTTTTGCCTCACCATCAATAGGTACCTCACCAAGTCATGATATACATTGGCATCTTCAGCAGCGCGAATAACATCTAAAAATTGTGTTGCATCATCTGCACGGATAAATGACTCAATTGCATCACTCACTAGTCCTTCCCTTAACTGAGCCTTAGCAACCTGACTCCAAACAGCATCTTCTTCTACCCGGAAAGCAAACTCTACAGCTCTCTCTACGCTTCTGATGTTGTCCAACAGGACATTCACTGCCTGCACATTCAAGTTGAACTTCTTAAAGATAGCAAAAGCTTCCTCATATAATTGTCCTTCAACGGCGACCTCGCCAACTGCAGGCCCATCAAAGTTGTCCAAGCGATTAATGTAATCCATGACCCTCGACGGATCAGCTTTAATTGCGGTCAAAATCAGCAGATTTTGCAAATTGAAGTTTCCACTGAAGGCAGAATTCTGGAGCACAATCTTTTCAAGAAGTTCAATAAGTTCATGTGGGAGATCAGCAGTCATAAAAGCTTTAACAGCTGCAGATACTTGCTCCGGGCTTTTGCTTTCAGGTAAAGCAGTAGAAACAACCTGATCAATAAGCTGCCTTCTATATTCATTCTCAGGTTCAAGAACCTTGGCCCAGAGATCAGCATCCATTCTTTCTACGACATACCTGGCATTGAATGAAGAAAACTTTCATCCTAGAAAGCATAAGAAATTATTGAAAAAATAAACCAGTTCCAGTTCAAATAGATTAAAATATTTCACATGGATAGAAGTCCCACATACCTAGCTTGTAACTTGAACAGGGAATTTTTGTTTGTAACATTGATAAGTTCTTCGTCACATTGTCCTCGCCTGTAGGCAACAACTGCTAAAGTAGGATCCCGCTTCTCACAATATTTACCAACAACACGAGAATCATAATATGGATTGGTGGTCAGGAAATGCTCTGGATTATTATTGCTGTCGATAATAATTTTTCCTAGAGCATTATGAACGTGCACGTCTTGACTTCCCTCACTCACAAGATGTTCCAGGAACTGTGTAAGAAGGCGAAGGCGATTTCTACATAACAATAGCAAAAAGATAACTTAGTTTCTAGACATAGAGTTTCAAAAAAATCACATTATTTCTGGTCAGGGTGATTAAATTGTTCCACATGAACAAAAGATTTGACAAACCTTTTCTCACATTGCTCCACAAGAGGTTCAACTGGAAGGAGGGACCGGACAGAAAGAATAAGACCTTTAATAAAATCTTCTGGACATTCATCATCGAGAAGCTGCCCAACAACCATTGGGGCGTTCCCTGGGTTCACCTACAAGTATTACAACCAAATAAAATTTAAATTGCTGACGCACAGGGTAATCAATGCAACTTTAATGATGCAGTTCATCATTTGTTAAACGCACAAGTCAGGTTGTGCTGTACAAAACATACCTTCTGAACATATCCTTCAATGTACCGCAGCATGTTGTTGGTGTACAGGTAATGAGTCAAATCCGGAACAAATCCATGGCGATCACATACATTTATTAAGGGCCTTGCATCTGGGAGCTTGGCCTCCATAAGGAAGTTCTTTGTTTTTTCAGGGTCATAGAAGTTAGATTCTCTTGTAACACGCTCCACTTCTTTTATCTGTCCAGTTTTTGCTGCTGCTTCAATATATTTGAAGTGTATCTCTGGATCCTCACTGTAGCAATTGCCAAAAAAGCATAAGCAAATTTTACCTTGATTATGCCTGGTTTTTGGATATATATTTAGCAGCAGTAAAAGTGTACCTAGAACTCAAATAAGACCCCAAGAAGAAGTAAAGACCTTCGTAGGACCTAAATTGTTCAAAAATCTTTATACACGCATCCAAACCTAACTGCTCACAGTATTCTTTTGCCACCTGGAAGCATTAACTGCAGTTAAAAAAGAACTTCATAGCAAATTCACATTTAAAAAAAATAAAGACAAACGATTACCTGCACTATTATCTGAAGGTTGCCTCTTAAATTAACTAACAAAAGGTCCTTCATGCATTCCAATGCCCACTCTTTAGAAAGTGTTCCAAAGAACTCCACAAGGGCCTGGAGGCAAAAGGTTACCAGTTCAGCATAAACATATACAGCAGGATGCATTAATGTCAGTGCAATTAACATACCTGTGGCTCAATTGCATGTGTATTCACAATGACACGCTTGATATCTGGCAACTCAGAATAGTGCTGCATCAACCACCATTTTTTTAATCACCAGACAAATCTGAAAAATAAAAAGTTTATGCCCAAGTAGCAAGCAATCTAACCTGGAGAGCTCGCACATACAACCCAGCCTTTTCACATAATTGAGCAATGCGAGGCCGATCGTAGTGACTAAACATACCATTAGCTAATATAGCATCTGCAACATTTGGGTATGTCACCAAATTAATCTCCAATACCTGAAGCAATACCATATCTTAGCTAAATTATCTACCAAGCGGCCAAAAATACAAAAGACAAGTCCCTTAAGAATTCACCTTGGTTTGAAGAAAAGCATGTTCAGGTAGATTTGGCTTTAGTACATCCAACAAAAATGCAGTTGCCTCCCTGATCATGTTTCTCTACACCCAAAAAACAACAAAGATTATCAAAACGAATGGAAATGCATAAGGCAAACAAACTCAGTACAAATTTCCAGTCTAGGAATATCTTAATGATTACTATAAACAGTACTAACTATCAAAATATAAAACTGTGTATGCAAGTGAAATTGAAGAACTGAAGAATTGAAGTACCTGGAGGAAGAGATCTGTAATCGTATTATAATCAACTGGACTGCCACCCTCCATTTGAGACATCATGAGAGCAAAATTTACCGCTCCCTATCAATCCATTAATTTCATAAACAAATCAGCTAATAAGAAAGCAGTATATTAGCATCTAAAGTGGACTAGAAGAAGGTTTTATTGAAGGAGAAGAAAAAGTATAATTCCAACAGAAGGGTTTTATTGAAGGAGAAGAAAAAGTATAATTCCAAGTTCCAACAGAAGCTTGTTATCTGAGGGCACTAATGGAATACAATATAAGCCAGTGTTCTCAAATTGAAAGTTTCACAAAGCCTTCTTCTTACATATTGAAATACTCCAGTTCGGTTTTTTAGATACCAACTTGTACTGCAAAAGCAGCCAAGCACAATAGAAAAGCCAACATAGCTTAAGTTTGAAAGGATATAATGAACAAATTTGACTCACTAGTCACTACAACAGGACATTATTTTGCCTCCAAAAAAATCATAGCAGAAAAGCAGGAATTGCTCATATCTCAATTGCATGTGTATTCACACATTATTAGAACTAGAGGAATATATATGATTAGACTATCAGATGTGCAAGAAACTCATCCCTTACCTGTGGATCTGACCGCAAAATAGTTTGCAAAAGGAAAAGGTAATCTGGTGTGTAGCCAACCTGTATGCATCATAAAGCACATTAATTGTGAAGAAAAGACATCTGAATACTAAATTCTCTGATTGTATACAAATATTAAATCAGCTGCATTACATAATTTAAAAGTAGCATCACTTACTTGCTTTGAATATATAAGAATTTTATCAAATTCCCGTCTTTCAGCAAAAGCAGCAACAACCTTTGGAGTAACCCTTGCTTTTATGTAAATTTTTAGCGCTAGATCATTATCCACCGTCTAACCACAACAAAAAAATTAAGAATCAAGGTTTCACACAAACCATGAGGCCTTATGGCATCAGCAACAAAGTCTAACAAGATGCAAGTCCAGAATGCCCCAAAATACAAGAAATTGGGGGATGGCTGAACAATTTCAACAAATGAAATAAAAAATAGAAATGTAGTTTCTTTTTTTTTTTCTTTTTTTTTTTGAGAAGTATTGAACTCCAACTACCTTCACAAGATCCCCAAGTTCTTCACTGCACTCCAGTTTATCCTCAGCCAACCAATTCTCCAAAAGATTCTTTTTATTTTGGTTCACAACAAGCCGAGACAACTCTAAAGACTCAAAAGCATTGAGTTTGCCCCTTGTTAACAATGTCCCAAAATACTGCAACAAGGGTGGTGTTTGCCCAGCTTGAACAGGCACACTCTGCATAAAAATAATTAAAATTACCAATGAATCAGCAAAATTAGATAATAAGAAATAGATTATATTAAAATGAAAATTTCTCCCAACAAACATCCAGGGAAAAAAAATAAATAAAAAAATGCATTACAAATATGATTCTAACATAACTTAAATTTAGATAAGGCTGACTTGCAGTAATATGTGCAAAGAACAGAATACTAAAGGGCTTTCTTGTCACGTTGAACACCCTATAGGACGCTGTGATACTTAAAGACAATATGCCATACATGCCACTTAAAATGTGCCTTTTTCCAAAAAAAAAAAAAGTAAACTCTTCTTGGCTGCCCCTTAGGCAGTATTAAACACCAAGTGAATACATTAGACATAATCTATTCTGCTGTAACTCATTACCTATAGAGCCAGTCTAATTATGGATTCCCTCATTATCATTCTCCCTAACCCACTTCTTTTGATGCTTTTGTCACCTAACATTTCTAAAATTTTGTTATGTGCTAACGAATATGGTCATAAATGTTAATTTCTTAATATATATACACACTCAAATATAATCACATATACTAAGTGTGTCGAGTCCTACCAGTGTCCACAATGGCACATGTTGGTAACCATGGTTCATAGAGTAGCAGTAATGATGAACAAAGATATGTTCCAGTACATTGTATAAATTGTGGAAGTGAGATAAGCAGATACCTGAAACTTTGCTACAGTCTCTGGAGTTCTGAGGAGTCCTTGAGGAGATTCAGCAGCAAGTTCTGCTGCTTCCTTATACTTCGTTTGAGAGAACAATTCCTGAAACCTTTGCACAACCTGAATCATGGAATCAGAGCAGTTATGAAAAATCATTAAGATGTTACTATATCAACTTTGCGAGGCAATTAGCACCAACACTGGACATCAGTTTAGAAAGAATTACATGCTATGCAGACTTCATCAAACAATTTGGAATCATCACAACAAAGGTTTTAAAACCATTTAAGCGCACATAAATGTTTTCTAGATCGTGCCCCAAAACCCCCCTTTTCCCTCCCTCATTGGTTGGAGTACATCTAAAGACATGGGGATACGCTAGAGGTGTGAAAATATGGGTTGATGGGTTAGGTTTGGGTCCAACCCAAATCCTACATGTTTAATAAAAAGTACAACCTGAGTTCGACTTGCAAACAACATGAATGACCTGAACCCAACCCGTAAACCCATTTTGGTTAAAAAAAATTATAACTTATTAACAATAAAATTTAGGATATTTGAACAAAAATAAGATTATACCTATAAGTAAAAATTTAAAGTAAAAAATATTAAACAGGTCAAAAGTGGGTTCATGAAGAAAACCCGACCCCTTTAATAAACATCGAAAAACCCAACATGAACTCAACCCATTTATTAAATAGGTAAAGCCCGAATTCATATTTTTTGATCAGGTTGGTGGGTTAGCTCATTAATTGACACCCCTAGGACATGCAACTCTTGAAAAATACAAGTCACTGACATATTTTTATCATATTATAATACATATATTCATTTATGGATATATGCAGTAAAAATTTTAATTTTCAAAACAATTATAACATAGTTTTAGCCAAATATGAAAATTAACAAGAATAATATCATATTCTCTTAATGGGTGTAAGCTAATAAATTATGAACAAAACAACCTTCTATTACATGATAAAAAGAATTTCTACATAAGTCCTGTTCACCCACAAAAATGAAGTTAATTTGTAGCAAAAGAGAAACCCATCACCCCCCCCCCTTCTCCTTGCCTTCTTAAAAAATAAAACAAATAAATAAAAAAGTTATGTTCCTTCCATTTCCCAGTTATGTTCCCATTAGGTCAACATGCATTTGAAACTATTTTTATTTCTTGAAGACATGCCTTTATTGCCGTGCCCAACATATGTTAATGTTGTGTCACTCCGAACATTACATGCATTTGTTATCAAAGTGTCAATGCATCCTACATTGCAAATAAATGTGTCTAACCCATACCTTCTTTTTTTAGCTCTTCCTCTACACTAACAATTTTCTTCTAATCTAAAACAACAGTAGCAAAATTTAGATTATGTAGAATTGGATTCTTTATAATTCATGAAACTTAATCGAGCTTCAAGTATACTTAGAAAAATGCCAAAACAGTAAGATATTAAACATTGAGTCATAACAAAAATATTGTCCCGAGTCTACCAAATGATCTACATAAGCTACAAGTTTAAACTTGCCATTTCATGGAAAAGAGAATCTCGCTTCACAAAATTAAGCCAATAGAAAAGCAAAATACAATCGACATCCTGCTTCAAATATTATTGTAAATGAATAAGCATATCAGAGAAATGACACTAAAAGAGTAACCAGTGAGATAAGATAAAAAATGCAATGGCATCATAGCAACTCATTGAGAACTTCAAGTAAGCATTTATGAAATCTCATGACCTGTGATGCACCGACACTTCGTTTTAAGAGGCAATGCAGTGTCGGACACGTGTCGGACACGGACATGCGTCCGACACGGCACGGACACGTGTCCGACACGTTCTGGGTGTGTCCGGGCAGAAAAAAATAAAAATTAAGCCGGACACGCGTGTCCGACACGCGTGTCCGGTTATTTCATATTTTAAATTAAAAAAAAAACTAATAAGAGCACGGAAATAGCCCTAATGCCGCCCGTGTTTCATTCATTCGAGCGAGAGAGTCGCAGCCGCAGCCGAGGCTCCAGCCCGCATCCTCGAGAGGAGTCGCCTTCAGCTTACGACCGTCCCGACCAGGTGAGGTTCCGGCCGTCCCGAGCAGAGGAGTCGCGCAGTCGATCGAGTCTCCAGCCCGCACCGTCGCCTTCAGGTTCCGGCTTTCCCGAGCAGGAGTTCGCGCAGTCGATCTGTAAGTTCGATGACGTTATCGGAGTTTACAACATTTTGATCGGAAGCAAAGACAGGAGCTCGCACGCTGCTAAGGTAACTTTCTCCCTTTCGCGCGCTTCTTCGGCCAAATCCCGTAAATCCTGTTCAAATCCTGTCGCCAAAGAACCCCTAAATCGACTCTCTGACCTGATTTGTAACAGGAAACTTGATTTTTTCTACAATTCCATCGAAGAGGGGAAACCAGCTGGTTTTACATTTGGGCATTGTCTTCTTCATTTGGAAGGAGAAGAAGGTATGTGAGATTGAAATAGGGAAATATTTTAATCTGCTGTTGCACTCTTCCTTTCTTACTTTTCTGGCTATGCTCTATCCTGGTTATTGTTATCCTTTCCATGTTGGTGGAGGCTTACAATAGTTCACTTTATCTTTGTTTGAAATTAGTACGATCAACAGTTAGCTCAGCAAAATCATGACTTGTTCATTCGTTGATATGTCTCAACTCCTATTTTTGCCATCTTTCTGAAGATTTTCAAAATAGGTTCTTGACACTTAGCACCACCTTTTAACACCTTTATCATTGCTGTTTTCTTTTTAATCACCTTCCACCTTGTCTTCCATAATTTTTACACTTTCCCTCATACTGGGAATACATATTAATCGTGCCTAGCTTGAAATTAAGGTTGTTGAATTGTTTATGATTAATGGCCTTTATTACTTCCATTTTACCAGTGCATTTTAAAGAAAAATGAGCTCTACGGCTGGTGGGAGTGGATTAGGCGAAGGTTCAAAAGAACAATCTGTAGAAACTGATAAGCCATTATGGCTTCATGTTACCAAGTTAGGAAAAACATTTGAAGGAGGAGGGAATGTTTCATTCAAATGCAATTATTGTGGTGGAACCTACAAAGGATCATATTCTAGGATGAAAGCACATCTACTTAAGATAGCTGGCCATGGAATTAAAATGTGTCCCAAGATTACTACTTCGCAGTTTACTGAAATAAACAGACAAGTTGATGAAGCTGAATGTAGGATCAAAAGGGCACTCCCTAAGGAGATACCTTTGCCATCCACCCATGGTTCATCCCATGCTTCTTCCTCATCTGTTAGAGTTGATCAAACAAAGAAAAGAAAAGGAGTTGCAAGTAGTCCTTTAGAGAAGGCTTTCAGCTTGCAGCAGCGAGAGGAGTTGGATGGTGAAATAGCAAGGATGTTTTTTTCAGCGGGCTTACCTTTCAACCTTGCTAGAAATCCTTACTATAAAAATGCATTCAGTTTTGCATGTAACAACAATCTTGCAGGATATGTTCCACCTGGTTACAATGCATTAAGATCAAAATTATTGGAAAGAGAAAGAGCACATATTGAGACATTGCTTGAACCAACAAAAGGAGTCTGGAAAGAAAAAGGTGTTAGTTTGGTGTGTGATGGTTGGACAGATCCTCAAAGAAGACCACTCATAAATTTTATGGCCATTACAGAGAATTATCCTATGTTTATTAAAGCTGTGAATTGTGAAGGAGAATACAAGGATAAATTTTTTATTGCAAATTTGATTAAAGAGGTGATAGTCATGATTGGGCCTTCAAATATTGTGTAGGTTATTACAGATAATGCACCGGTATGCAGAGCTGCAGGATTGTTAGTTGAGCAATCTTATCCCCATATATTCTGGACCCCCTGTGTTGTGCACACTTTAAATCTTGCACTAAAAAATATTTGTACAGCAAAGAATACAGAAGCAAATGAAATCATTTATGCTGAATGTCATTGGATAACAGTGGTTGCAGATGATGCTGTTCTGATCAGAAATTTTATTATGAACCATTCAATGAGACTTTCAATGTTTAATGACTTCTTCCACTTGAGAATGTTAGCTGTTGCCTCTGTTTAAAATTGCGCAATAAGAGGCGCGCCTTGAGGCGCGCCTCTGCGCAATTCTTGCAAAAAACGCCTCGAGGCGTGCGCAATTGCGGGCTGTGGAGAGGCGTACGCCTCACGTAGGCTGAGGCGCGCCTCTGTTGCGCAATTGCGTAATTTTGAGAGAGGCGTACGCCTCAGCCAAAGGGCCCACCTACTTAAAATTTTTCCATTAAGTCCCCCACACCCGATCGGCTAAGCCTTCATCCCGACAATTTCCGCTTGTTTGCTCCAGGTCGCGAAATCCAGAGCCCCCCGTCCGCTCGGCCAACCTTCCCGCCGCCTCTCCCGCCGGCGCCGCCTCTCTCCGGCGAAGTTGAAGTGTCCGGCCGCCTTGTAGGAGAAGTCCACAAAGGATTTTAGGTATTTTTTTTTTACTTTTTGGTTAGATTTTTGAAATGAAAGAAATTTTAGGGTTTTAGATTTTTGGAATTTTTTTGTGTAATTTTCGATTCTTTCATTAGGGATCATGGTACGAGGCAAGGAAAAGGGGTCTTCGTCATTGCGGAGGGACCCTTCTTGGAAGTATAGTGTACAAGTTGACATTGGCGGCGGCGAGAAGAGCTATGTCTATTTAAAGTGCAACTTTTGTGAGAAAGTTGTGAAGGGCGGAGTAACCCGCATGAAGGAGCACTTATCATGCTCTCACAAGAACGTAGCACCTTGTGCAAAAGTGCCGGACAATGTGAAGGAAGAAATAAGTGCTTACATGAAGAAAACTACCACTGTCAAACACTTACAACAGCAACAATTTGATCAAAGGGTCGACCAAGGTGCTTATTTTAGGAGCGAGAGTGGAAAGGGCTCTTCCTCCACTATACATAATAGAGGTGCACGAGGTCCTATGGATCAGTACATGACTACTCCAGGAGCAGATAGAGGAGAAGCAGAGATGATGCCTGCAGCTGGTACTAGAGAGGGTCGGCGACAGGTTTGCATGGACATTGGGAGGTTCTTTTTTGAAAATGCAATACCATTTAATGTTGCTACATCGCCTGCCTACTTCAGTATGATGCGGTCTGTAGGATTGTATGGAAGAGGGTTGAAAGCACCTTCTATGTATGAGTTGCGCACTTGGATTTTAAAAGAGGAGTTGCAGAACACCGAGCGAACCATTGATGAGATTAAAAGGACATGGATTGAGACAGGTGTGACTATAATGTCAGATGGATGGTCTGACATGAAGAGTAGGAGTTTGATAAACATCCTTGTCAACAGTCCCTATGGTACAGTATTCTTAACATCTGTTGAAGCTTCTGATGAGGTGAAGAATGCTACATTCATTTTTAATTTACTTGATGGAGTTATTGAGGAGATTGGAGAGCAGTTGGTTGTCCAGGTAGTGACTGATAATGCCAGTGCATACAAAGCAGCTGGTCAGATGTTGATGGAGAAGAGGACACACCTCTATTGGACACCTTGCGCAGCACATTGTATTGATCTCATATTGGAGGATCTTGGTGACTTACCTCAGCACAAGAGTGCTCTTGCTAGGGCGAAGAAGATTACAAAATTCATCTACAATCACTCTTGGGTCTTAAGCTTAATGAGAAAATTTTCAAAGAAAGAAATCATTCGACCAGCAACCACTAGGTATGTTCATATTTTTTACATTGTAAATCATTCCAACTGTATGTTCATAGTTTTAACATTTGGGCACTGTGAATCTATAGGTTTGCCACCTCCTATTTGACACTGCAGAGCTTGATGGAGGCGAGGCAACCTTTGGAATCCATGTTTACATCAACTGAATGGCTAAACTCTGCTTGGGGGAAGAAGAGTGAGGGAAAGGAGATAAGAAAGATAATTCTGAATGATAAATTTTGGGCTACTGTAACCTATGCCATTTTGAGCACGAGACCCTTAGTGCAAGTTTTACGCTTAGTGGATGCAGAGAAGAAACCAGCTATGGGTTTTATTTATAATGCTATGGATGAGGCCAAGGAGATGATTGCACACAACTTGGGAGGAGAGGAGGCAAGTTATAGGGAGATTTGGGATATCGTTGATGCTCGGTGGGAGGTGCAGTTACACAGACATCTACATGCAGCGGCATACTATCTCAACCCTCAATTTTAATATTCAGAGAAAAAATCTTCAAATCCGGAGGTTAAGCTTGGTCTATATCACTGTATGGAAAGATTAATACCGGAGCAGGCAGATAGGGAGCTTGCAGATTTACAGGTTGTTATGTTCCGGAATAAAGAGGGTTTTTTTGGTTTGAATACAGCAAAAGCAACCATTTCTAAACGGTCTCCAGGTATAATTAATTTGGTAAATGCAATACACTTTATTCAGTTCTGAATTTTGATTATATTTTTTCTTGAAAACAGTTGAATGGTGGATCCAATTTGGTGATTCCACCCCTGAGCTACAGAGTTTTGCTGTGAGAGTGTTGGGCCTCACTTGTTCTTCTTCTGGGTGTGAGCGAAATTGGAGTACATATAGTCAAGTGCAAACGAAGAGAAGAAATCGACTATCTACACTCAGAATGAACTCCCTCGTATACATAATGCACAACAAGAGGTTAAGAGATAGGAGGTTGAGGAATAAGGGGTTGAAAGATGATGAGGACCCGTTGGTGTGTGATGATGTGTCGTCTGATAATGAGTGGTTCATAGATGATGAGGCAGATTTGCCATTATCAGACTTACAGATAGAAGATCTAAATGTGGATGTATTGAGGGGCGAAGCAGATCAAACGGGTACATCCACTGGTACCACACCACACACATCTACTAGCTCTGCAAGTAAAGGTATATGTTCTCTGCCAGTCTGCCTGATAATGAGTGGTTCATCCAATTAATATGCTAATAATCTTTTCTTTTAATGAACAGGGAAGAGAAAAGTGAGTCATGTTGAAGATGAAGATGACATGACATTCATAGATACAATTGGAGAAGAAGATTCACTTGAAGACTGATATTTTGTGATGGGATATGACTTCATTTTATATGTTTTTTGTATTTTGGGAGTTTTGTTAAACTGATATTTTGTGATTTTGTACTTTGGGACATAATTTTATTGCATCTACTTTCTTATTTTCCAATATTGCTATTATTTTCCTGCTAAAATCCTTAATTTTTCATTTACGCAATTCTGTGTTCGTGAGGCTTACGCCTCAGACCGCCTCGAGGCTTACGCCTCGCCTCACGGACGAAAACCGCCTCGAGGCGCAGTTACGCAATTTTAAACCTTGGCTGTTGCCGAAACTCGTTTTGCCTCTGTAATAATCATGTTGAGAAGATTCAAGCAAATTAAAAATGCTCTTCAATCTATGGTGATTAGTGAGAAGTGGTCTTGCTATCGAGAAGATGATGTTGGGAAGGCAAGGTATGTTAAAGAGAAGATCTTAGATGATTTATGGTGGGATAATGTAGACTACATTTTGGATTTCACTAATCTATGATATGTTGAGAGAGGCTGACACAGATAAATCATGTCTACATTTGATTTATGAAATGTGGGATTCTATGTTAGCAAAAGTGAAAGAAATTATTTACAGACATGAAAGAAAGTCACATGAAGAAGACTCAAATTTTTGGAGTGTTGTTTATACCATTCTTGAGGATAGGTGGAGCAAAAGCAACACACCTTTGCATTGTTTGGCTCATTCATTAAATCCAAGGTACATTCATATTCATCTTTTAAATTAATTTAAATTTCTTTGTTAATGAACATGTAATTTTATATGCTTTATATTATTTGAAGGTATTCAAGTAAAGAATGGCTTCTAGAAGACCCTCAACGTGTTTCACCACAAAAAGATTTAGAGGTTTCAAATATGAGAAAGATATGCTTGAAACGATATTTTCCAAATGAGGAGAGAAGAAAAATTAATATAGAACTTGCTAAGTTCTTTGGATATTTAGAGGATTTCGGTGATCAAGAATCTTTGGTTGATAGATGGAGGATGGATCCAAAAATGTGGTGGTTAATTCATGGAGCGTCGGCACCTCTTCTTCAAACAATAGCTATAAAACTTCTTGGTCAAGTATCATCCTCTTCATGTTGTGAGAGAAATTGGAGCACATACTCATTTATTCAATCAATGAAAAGGAATAAAATAACTCCACAACGAGCTGAAGATTTAGTTTATGTGCATACAAATCTTCGTCTTCTATCAAGGAAAACCCCACTTTATATGACAGGTGATAACAAGATGTGGGATGTTGCTGGAGATGGGTTCGAGTGCCTTGATGAAATGGGATTATTGGAGGTTGCAAATCTTTCTTTAGATGAACCAGAGTTGGAAGCAATGATATTCAATGATGATGATATTGAAGGTCAAAGACCAACATCTGAATCTAATTCTATCATTCCCTCTATTAAGTAGTTGAACTTTCATGTTGTACTAAAAGATTTTTTGGTTATATTTTTGTGGTTGTACTAGACATTTTGTACTAAACATCTTTATGTTATGAGCTAAACAAGTTATCATGACTTTGATTTAATATTGCTTGCCATTTTTAATATAATATTACCTTAATTTATATATATTATATTTAAAATTATTATGCCGTGTCCACGCCGCACCCGTGTCCTATATTTTTAAAAAATGCCGTGTCCCGTGTCCGTGTCGTGTCGTGTCCGTGTCGCCGTGTCCGTGTCCGTGCATCCTAGCTCATGACCAATCATCTAATGGATGTCTAATGCAATGTATTTTGGAAACAAGTTACTAGACCCGTGAAATATTAAAAATTAAGTCAATACAAAAGGTAGCCTCTGTACAACAATTTCTAGAATAACACCAAGAAATCATGACTCACCAAGTTTTCTGCCCCAGGAAGGTTTCCTCGTTTTGCAAGATTTACGGCAAGTTCAAGATTGTTTAACTGTTAAAGTACCAAATTTACATATTAGTAAGCTGTAGGGATTATAAAAGAGAAAGTAAAATTAAAGAGGTTACCTGGCCACTAACAAAAGGCACTATAGTTGCCTCATTCACAGTTGCCAGCAGAACCTGCCCTCTTCTATTAATGGCGTAAAATCCACCAATCGAAGAAGCTTCTGAAGTCAGAAATATAGGGTCTGGGCTTATTCGATTTCTATAAACTGCTGCAGCAGTCTCCAAATCATATACAAAGAGGAGGCCAAGTTTTGTAATCACATATATCAAATTATACTTCGATGACACCTGACAAAATAAAATTATAAAGCTTAAGATTTCATAGGAGTTATAAAAAATAGTGTGAAGGTAATGCAACACATATGAAGTGAAGAACCACACAAAACATTTATGATCTACAATAAAGAAGGGACAAGAAACTCAACCTGGAAGGAAAATACTCAAAAAAGTAAAGATCTAAAACTTTTCAGTTTCAAAAGTGGCCCACAAAACAAACAACATTCACACAAGAAACTAGCCAAGGATAAAATGCAAGCCTTCTACCAGCGCTAAAAAGTAGCAATTCCCAGAAATTATATATATTTTATTCATTATTATATTCTCAAAACACCCAAGCAAGTGAGTTACGTATTTCATCACTATCACAATTCACCTTATCTCCAAAGTATCCGAGGTCACCTTAATGAATTCATCAAAATCATTATTGCTAACTTTAGTTTATGCAAGTAAAGGACTAAAAACAGGATAAATCCAAGAAACATACTAAAATTGATGCCAATTTAGAACTTGATCAAATGCAGCAAAATTTTCAAATATTAGAACTGCAAATGTTCAGAATGTGGAAAACCCTAAAACCAAATCTACACCCTTCTAGAAATATTATTCAGCATTAAATTTTTGGTTTAAGGAGTCAGGGTATCCGGATTTAATATAATTGACAAAGTATATAAATGAGCTTCCTTACAGAAAATTATTGCTGTATATGGACTTTTCCCTAGAAACAAGATTTAGCCTTCCATAATGCCAATTAAGAATGTTCTAAAGAGATTAACAAAGTTAAAAGTTGCACAATTTTTTTGTTGGCATACAAAGTTTTAGTTATTCCCAAGCCCAGTGACATTCCGAGCCTATTTATATGATCTACAAAAAGAAAATATGAAAAATACAAAGTTGAAACTACTTCAGCTTGAGTGAAGGAAATCTGTGATTCTGTGTTTACCATCCGTGAAAACATCAGGCAAATAAATAACATGAGAAACATTTGGTAATTTTCATTTTCAGTTATTTTTTGGACATAATTATGATGAAATATTTATAAGGATGGGATGTCTCCTTTAGATTTTCCTATTACTGAATTAGCTAGTTGGACTCATAGTTGGATAGAACGGTATAGATGCTTGATAAAGCTTAAATTAATTGATAAGAACCAATTCTAGAATCTGGTTCAGTTCATCAATATTGTGGGTTCCCTGTTGGTCCTTTGGTGTGGTTTGTTTCAGCAACTAGCTCTATGTTTCTGTACCAATAGTTCGACCACCGTCATGAATTTTCGATTGGGCTGAATTAGTTGCTAGATTGATGATTGGGTTTACTAGTTATTCTGGGCCTTTTTCACCTTCATCAGCCTGCTAATAACTTTGGGCCTCATTTGCCCCTTCAATGTGTCAATTCAGATATCAGCGGTCTTACATGTATTCTCTCATGCAAAACAGCAAACCTAGTAGACGACATAGCAAAACAGCACACCTGCTAGACAACAGAACATGGATTAACCTAATTGCTTCTATCCTATTTACTGCAACCTCACAAGTGTTCTGAGAAGCAGCTGCTCGTGTCTATCGAATTAGAACATGAGAAGTTACTCGTTGGCCCTTCCATTAGATTTTGTACCACAACATTATCTATACTGTTTGTGCAGCTTCTTCTTCACTCCAGCCACAACCATCCCATCAAAGATTTTGTGATTTGGCTTTATCTAATGTACTCGAATTATGTAGAGATATGATAAATAGGCTGAGGCATTTACAAATTGAGAGCTAGCTTTTGAAGAATTAAACTTCATACTTCTTCTAAATTTAGTGCCTGATTGTTAGACTTGCATCCTCTCAAGCATGGTGCAAAGTCAAACAAGCGAATTCTGGGGAACATGCTTGTACTAACACGAGACTTGGATTGCATTCTATTTCGTAAATTCTTTCGTTTCATACATTTCTTCCAAATTATTTTGTTATTGGTGTTGCAAGGTCCTAATTTTGGTCAAATTTCAACTAGAATTTCACTTGTGGTGGAAAAAAAAACTCACTGTTTTTTAAGATTAAGTTTCTCATTTATTTCAACGAATTACTCAATCATAGCATTATCATTTGATATCAATATTCAAATATTTTTATTTCACCTAAAAAAAAGCAAACCTTTATGTGATTAATGGCCTTTCAAAGAATCCTTAATTACTTTTGTGTGAATTGCATTCATTGTATCACTCTAACTGCATTATAAATCCTAGACCCTAAAACGTCTTACATCAAATAAGAATCAAAACTTATGATTGCGCCATCACATCCGCTAAAAATAGGATAAAATGGCTTAGTCATTCAAAAAATAACAAAAGCGCAATTTAGAAGAAATTTTGTAAGTTAGGCTTTTCGATATCTAGAAAATGATTATCATGAAGTTCAAAATTATATTACTACCCTTAATGGGAGGTATAATTTAAAAAAAAAATCAAATTGGATCAATCATTTGGAAAACTTCTGTGAAAAATAAAATTAACCTCTGCTAGTTTATTCTCTATCTTCCTTACCACGACCTAGTTGCAATTTTTGTCCTTTTTTAGTTATGATAGTATTAAACAAATACAAAAAAGAAAGAGGTAATAGTTAGAGACACATTTATAGGCAGAGGGGAGGAAGAGAGGACACATAAGATATATTTTATTAATATAATGGTTCTCAGTTTCGGAATTTCTTCTATTTTGCAGCATCCCTTTAGATAGAGATATAAAGTTCATCAATCATTTTTGGAGTGAACTATTGCGAAAATAGAAGACTTAAATCAAACTCAGTTCTGCATAACACCCACAATCTAATGGGTAAAGTGATTTAGTTAATCACACTCTTAATAATATGCTGTGTTGTCTCGTGCAAACTCATCCAAAGCAATGGGAAGATGTTCTAGGACAAGCTGAGTTTGCTTATAACTTTATGACATATCGATCCACCAGCCATTATCCTTTCAGCATTGTTTACACTAGAACGCTTAATCACCTCCTAAACATTGCAGTCCTTCCCAAATGTAAAAACATTGCAGCTGATAAGGTGACTGAAGCAGTACAAGGTCATCTTAGAGGAAGTAAAAACTAAGCTAACAACCTCCAAAGAAATTTGAAAACAAGCTGCAAATTCACATAGGCGGAAGAATGTTTTTGAACTCGAAGAGCTTGTAATGGTACGTCTTCGCAGAGAACGATTTCCATCAAGAACTTACCCAAAATTAAGTCCACGCAACATTGGTCCAATTCCCATTCTCAAATGCGTTAATGATAATGCATATATTGTCGAACTACCACCTCACATTTACTTTTCCACAAACTTCAAAATTTCTGATATATATTCATATTGGCCTCCAAACGAGCATACTAGTGCTAACATCACACCGATCATGGACTCTATTGGAAAAGGGGCGACATGATGCGGTGCATTATAAAGAGTAGGGGTGCCAAAATGGGTTTTCAAATCGGGTTTGGATTCAACTCGAAACTGACCCACCATTGATTGCTCCAATATGAACCTGACCTGAATACACAATCGGGACAGAAATCTAAACCCATACCCGACCTGACACGCATACTCGGGTGAGGTGAGTGCGAGCGCAAGGTGAGGCAAGCGTTAGCGTGACGCGTGTGCGAGCACTAGGTAAGCAGGTGAGGCAAGTCGCGAGTGTGTGCGTCCTTGCAAGCAGGTGCGTCCGTGCATACGCAACGAGCGTGAGCGCCATGGGGGCCAACGCGACCTGCAAGCAACGCGCAATCTCTATTTGCAAGGTGAGCAGAGGCAGAGCATGATTCAGATATGGACCCGGGTCACTTTCATGTTGATATTGGATTTTCGGGTTAATCCGAACCCGACCCAATTCCAAACAAGTTGACTAGGACCCAAAATTTTCAGGTCGTGTCAAATATTGACACCCCTAATAAAGAGCAGGAACAATTTACCTACACTGATTTATGCTCTGTTTCCCTTACCACTATCTAGTAACAGCTTTTGTCCTTTTTTAGTTATGATAGTATTGCGACTTTTTTATGTATTAGCCAAATACATAAAAGAAAAGAAGTAATACCTTGAGATGTATTTATAGGCGGATGAGAGGAATAAAGAACACACAAGATATATTTTACTCAGTATACTTGTTCGGTATCGGAATTCCTTCCATTTCTTAGCTATCCAACAAGTGCACTCTTTTATTGCAGGTTTTACATCAATTCCTAAATTGATTAATGTAGCAGTGCTAATGGTTGGCTCGATTGAAGTAGCAAATTCCCATGTAGATGGCAATTCTTGCAACGCTTAATAAATTCTTTAGCATCTTGTCTGATGTTGGCCAAAAGTATCATTCCCTTAAACACTTAGATGCTGGCAAAAAAACTTCAAATGGGTATTTATTTATGGGCTGTCTTTTCTCCTAATGGGCTTGGCCTATGTCTCTTTGATTGTTTGATGTTTGGGGTGTTTAAGCTGATTGGAGACTGTTATTTTGAGCAATTGGCTGCTTGGGTTCTTGGGTTGGTCGTGCCTTTTTCTCTGGGTTTTCTCCCTTTGTTTGGTTGGCTGTTATGGGCGGCAGCTTTATGTGTTTGCTAGTTTCCTTTCCCTATTAATATTGGTTGTTGGTTGTTGTTTGAGGGAGTTGTTGAACCTTATTTGTCTCCAAAACCTTAGGGTTTTCTTCCAAAGCTTGAGAGCTTTCCTCTTCTCTACTTATTTCTTCTCAAGTGTTCTACCAAGTTTTCTCTCCACAAGTTACCCTCCCATTGTATCCGTCTTCTACAAGTGAGATTGGTATTGTTGGTCAGTTTGTTGGTATTTACCGGAGGAGTGGTGACGGTTGTTGGATCTGGATTAATGTGGTGGACCTCTAGTTTGCATGATCTTAGAGCACCTTATTTTACTATTTTATCGTTTCATGTGAGGTGAACACTTGTTGGTTGTTCTAAGGGCATTTCTCTTTAATTTAAGTTTTGTTGTTTCCTAAAGCTACTTAATTTTTTTTGCATTTGGTCGGATTTTGTCAGTAGTTTGTTCACTTAGTTTTGGATTGAGTTGTGTCCTGATTTCTCTTAAGTGTCCTCTTTTGGTGTTAAGTCTCTTTTGATCACATCAATTTGGTAACAGAGCTCTTGGTTAGTGTGTGAGTCTTTTTCTTTATAAAAAAATAATAAAATCAATCATAATGAAACCTCATCAAGAAGGCATTGAATCTGTTGATGGTAAAAATCTTCCAACAAATCTTGAAGAAAGAATTCCAACAAGCTGTTGGGTTTTGTCCCAAGGTAGTTCTATCGATCCGATCCAAAATGAATTATATAAAATTGAGGTGAGAATGAGCTTGTGTACAGAAAAATATGAGAAGAGAAAGTGACTTCTTTCAGGCCCAGTTTAAGCAAGAAAGAGAAAAATCCAAAGAAAGTACGCAGCTTTAATTCGGGAGTTGGATATGGCTCAGTCTACGCTTGATGGAGGTTCTAAAACCATCTCATAAGGAGATGAGATTTCTCCACCAATGGAGAATTGATGTAGGCAAAAAAACTTCAAATGGGTATTTATTTGTGGGTTGTTTTTTCTCCTAATGGGCTTGGCCCATCTCTCTTTGGTTGTTTGGTGTTTGGGGTGTTTTGGCTGATTGGAGGCTGTTATTTTGAGCAATTGGTTGCTTGGGTTCTTGGACTGGTCATGCCTTTTCCTTGGTTTCTGTTGGGTTTCTGGCTGTTCCGATTCAGGTTGGCTGTTGGGCTACTTGTTCATTCGGTTCTTAGGTTGGCCGTGCCTTTTCCTTAGTTTATGTTGGGTTTATGGCTGTTCCAATTCAGGCTGGTTGTTGTGCTGCTTGTCCCTTCGGTTATTGGGCTGGCCACGCCTTTTTTTTGCTTTTCCTCTATTTTGGTTGACTGTTTGGGGCGGCTGCTTTGGGTGACTATTGGGTTCCTTTCCCTATATATATGGGATGTTGGCTGATGTTAGAGAGAGCAGATATGGACAGGTTTTTAGAAAGAAACTGATGAGGACATTGACAGACGTTATCGACAAGACTATCAGCATAGGAATCGTAGATCGATGGCTACGATTCACAATCTTTATTTCTGATGCTTTTATGTATTGTAGTTTATTTATTTGCTATTTACGATTGTACCCTTTCTTTTGAGTTTGCTTAAGTTATAGCCCAAGGGGCATTTGAGTCATTGTTATATTATTTCTCTAGACCTATATATTGTGGCCTCTTCTATTGTAAAAGGGATGATGTTTTGATGATTGAAAATTCTAGTTTGCGTTCTTGTTGATCTCTTTGTGAGTTCTTGAGAGTGGTGAAGCCTAGGAGAGGCCAACAAAATACCCAACATCCCACCAACGGGTGAGCTTTTGGTTCTTTATTTTGATCTTCTTCCTCCTCTCTTCTTCCCCTAGACCCGTCGGCCAACTCCTCCCTATTCCCCAAACCCGATGGCACCCCTTCCCCTTTCCCATTACCCGCCGCCCTCTCCACCCCTCTCCAGCCGCTGGCCACTAACCCCACCCCACTCCCTATATGGCCAGCCCCCTACCAAAGCCAATTCTCTCTCCAATTTAAGTTCCAATCTCCATTAACTCCTCTAATTACCCCCTAAACCGTCGGCCCCTATTGCCTCTTTGGGATAATTTTGAAATTCAAATTAATCCCTCCCCCCCCCCCCAAAATCTGAATTTAATTTCAAATTTACTAAACCTCTCCCTCCACCTCACTAGACCCAACCATAGCCGCCTCTCCCTTTTCCTTCTCCACCCCAATTCTCCTAATTGCCGACCCCACCACTCTCCTCCTCCCTTCCCACAACCGACTCCCTTCAAGGCCACAAAGAACGAAGAAGCTCCTCTTAGTCCATGGATGGCGGATCCCGATGTTGATCACGGTTTCGTGTATGATAATCAAGGAAGGACGGACATTCTTCAATCCCCCTTCTTCGATTTAAATTTGGACATTGACGACTACGTGGAAAGCTACATTGAACGCATCATCTTCACATTGGCACCATCAATTGAGGAAAACCTCCCAACCGGATCGTGGACGATCGTGGGACATCAACCAGTCCATTCGTCGCCGTCTACCTTTCCAACAACGAAGTTCTTGGGCTCCTTCTTCCAAGTGGTGATCTCTTCTCTAGTGTGGAGCATCTTCTTCCGCTAACCCCACAAGTGAATGAGTGAGGAGGTCCTCAAGGTGAACCTCTCATTATTAAATTACGGATTTTATTATTGCGCTCATAATGTTACTCCTGTCTTTGGAGTTTGATTGAGTTGTCTTGATTAATTCTAAAAGTGTACTTCTTTACCTAAGCAAGTTAAAAACTACGAATTTATAAAACCTCTTTGTTGTGAACGATAATTTTATAATTGGAAAGCTTTAGACAATTGTTCTTCTTAATTTCTCGCTAACTCCTGGTAGTATCACATCATCTTGGTATCGTTTTGTAATAGCTCGCAAGCTATTATCTTCTTCTCCTCTTCTTCTTCTAATTCGCCTCATATTTCAAATCTCCTTCTTCTCTCCATGGTATCCACTCCACATGTATCTTTCTTGTCAAGCTTTATAAGTTGTAGTGTCTTTGTTATTAATAATATTGTTGTCTTGTATAGTGTGTGTGTTTTGTCATTTGGAAGGAAGTTATTTTTTTTGTTTGCAATACTTTTGTTTTGGTTACATCAACTTTACACACTCACCATAATGAATCTTTTCCAAAACACCTTACCAAATTTTTAAAAGTTGAGTATTTTCCACACTCACCTGTATGAGTCTTCTCCAAAACATCTTTTGTTTCATGGAGCCAAGCAACTCCAGTTGAATATCAAGTAAGATTTTCAAAATAGGCCTCTTATAGAGAGTAAACATCTGGTAAACTTAATTTGTAGGGACTTTCATCATCTTGCCTACTGGTGGCAGTACTCATTCTAAGAGGTGTTTAATATAAGCTTGAAATAAAAATCTTCTCGTCTAACTTGTGTAGTCAACAGGGATGGGATCGAAGAGGAACAAAATTACGATGAAGCTATAATACCATTTGATATAGAGTGGGGGCAACAAAAAGACAAGACAGTATAAGAAGATGAAAAAATCATTATATTTGGAGAATCGGGTGGGTGGAAGTTTGATGTAGGCGAGCATAGAAGCAGAAGACTCCATAGGAGAAGCGCAGAGAGAGAGAGAGAGAGAGAGAGAGAGAGAGAGAGAGAGAGAGAGAGAGAGAGAGAGAGAGAGAGAGAGAGAGGAGACTTGAGCAAGCTTGAAGCGATAAGTGCAACATGTGGGTGTGTATGGTAAGCTACGGTGTGAGAATTTGGATCACATAACAAGGACAATTGACAAGAAAAAAGATAATGGTAAGGCTTTGATACCAATTAATATAGAGTGATGTAAGTCATGAAGTGAAGAAAGCGAATCCAATGTAAAGAAGAACCAAAGAGGTGGACAAAAAAGTGGCAAGTAGTCAGTTGAAAAAAAAAAATCACTTAAGGGAAGAAAGAAAAGAGTTGAAAGAAGAAAGAATATAAAATGCTAGAAGGAAAGAAAAATTCCGAGAAGGGGGACGGAAAAAACCTATAATAATTTATCATGGCATTCATTGATTTATTACAAGGAAAAACTCCCCCTAGTTATAAAAATAAGGTTACCCAAACTACCTAAAATTAATGAAAGGATAATTTAACGTGAAATAAATCTCATAAAATCAAAATCCAATTTTAATGAAAATAAATCCTAAACATTTGTAAAAAAATAATCCAAATTTATTAAGTTGCATAAAAAAATTTCAGTAGGGGTCTAAATATATCGTTACAAACATATTCCAAGTACCAGCACATAAGTGCATATGAATCATGAAAATGTGAAATATAAAAAAATCATGTCAAAGCTGCATTTATAAGAGAAAAGAGAATTTGTAAAGCAATTAGAATATCAAACCAATTTCATTTACAAATAATTGAAGGATATCAAGCAACAAGTATCTCGTCTGGAACCAGCTTTAAGAACAAAACTATCTAATTACAAGAAAAGAACACCTTAGTAGACTTCGCAACCTATATGCGAAACTTACTTCTTTCTGTAACTTAAAACGAGATCAAATCACAGTAGTACCAAATCTTGCAACTAAGGTTGAAGAGAAATCAAGCAAATTAAAGAAAATCAAAAGCAACATAATAAAAATCATGGATTGAGAAACGAAGATTCCAGATTGTCATCATTCGGAATGAAGATGTTTTGAATCAATCTAAATTCACCATCAACAAACCAACCGCTCGGCACATGAAAATCTGTATCTAGTAAGCTCAATAGGCTTCTGGTTTATGAGCACACCAAGAACATCGTACTAAATAGATTGCATTCACTGGTTAACAATTTAAAGATATTGACACATAGGACCAACCACCCTTCACACCACAAAATCCAGGAATCCATACATGCATGGTCTCCACCGTAAAGAACCATCAAGAAATTCTTTTTTTTAATATCACTTTTAACATTTTCAAGGATCATGATAACTAATTAAGCAAGTCAACTTCAATCATCAATGGACAATATCAATGGGTAGCAATCTAAATTGTAAAATCCACAAAATTTGGTATCAGCAGAACTGAAAATTGACCTGCATGGCCACAGGGAAGTCATCACCAAAATCAGGTGGGAAGAACAGATCAGCTTGTTTCTTGGAAAAGCCTGGCTTGCCTGTACATATACCCAAAACTTGAGTGTTTTTTCTATCAAGCGAAATCTATATAGCAGCATAACTGCAGAAGTATATGTCAAAATAGGCAGTAAAACAACTCTTATTGAAAGAGATTAGAGCATAATGCTACAAGGGAAAGACGGCCTTAGCAAGAGCTAACAACTCACAAAATGTAAAAAAAAATTTAAAAAAATAATAATAATAATAATAATAACAACTCACAAAATGCAAGAAACTGCTTAAATTTAACTAAAGACAACATGCAAAACTCCATTGCCAATATTTAATGGTGAAAAACAATGATAAACGCAGAAAATCCAGAAAGCAAATTACTCAGAATCGGTGATGTAATCAATTGAAATATGATTCATTAATGGTTTTGACAAAAGTTTATGATGGCTGTCAACCTAATATCAACATCCAATTATACTCCTCCAGGAGTGAAGCCAGAAAAGAACAATATATCAAGCTAAAAGATAGGAGCGTTAGGATAAGCAGGTACCTGGCTGGGCCCCAAGCTCAATCACATGCAACTTGGAAGTTATTTGACCAGCATTGAGGGTCTTTGAGGCGAAACAGATAAGAATCGATGAGTTTTCATTTCCGGCAACCTGTGCAAGAATGACCACCAAGACCAAGTCAACCAAGGGAAACAAATGCTGTCATATGAACACTGAACAGTAAAAACCTTCCAACACCGAACACAGAGAAACAAAATTGCTCACTTTGAATGAAGCAAATGATGCAGCATGTGCTTCGAGTGCTTGACTTCGTTGCTGATCAACAGAAAAAAGCTGCATGTTTCCTTTCACTAGTTGTGGCCTCTGCAAATTTTATAAATTAAAAAAAAAAAAAAAAGGAACGCTTTTAGCTGAGAAGATAGTCATAGCACACGATATGACATCAATTCAATACATGCCAATGGAACCAAAAACCTTGTGCTAACATGTTTAAGCAAAATAATAATAAAAGATATACTGGTAAGTCCTAAATATAAACCATAAATACTGCCACCCAATACATATATTCACATGACATTGCATGGATGTTCAATAAACAAAGCCTAAATCATCTTATATGTGTTCTGCATGATTTAAAAGAAGCATGATGCCAGCAAACAAGGGAAAGAAGTAAGCTTTGGAAAGAAAATGATGGAAGCAAGAAAATGTTTGCTACTGAAGTTCAAAAATACAAGTGGAATGTTGAAGACTTCAGAGAAAATTCAAATCAGACGGACTGTAAATGTAAGAGATCTGGCAGATGTGAAACGTGTTAAATAGACAGAGAAAATGCTGGGCGGCAAAACTAAAAGAGTGCAATACAGACACGAAATATCCAAACCGGTAATAAACAAGGTGACAAATTAGTCAGGCACAAAAAATTAATCCCAGGGTACCACAATACATAAATAGCTTTCAAACCACATCTCTATGCATTACTGGCTGTATCCCTAGCTTTTTTTCACGGATTTCTAAAAAGAGAGATAAGTTTGTCTAGAATCCAACAGAACAAAGCTTTCCCAGAGCAGTCTTAAGAAGCTTCACCTTTAGACCTCTTCTCTCAATGCAACTAATAATTGAACTAAACCAGTAAACAGCGTTCTTACTAATGTACCTCTGGAGAACCAGGTGCAATGCCAATAACAACTAGCCACTTTTCTGATGGATCACACCGGTAGTTTATAATTTGATTGTTTGTCAAATTAGCTGTCCGGTCAAACATTTTTACTGGCTCAGATTCGCCTGAATCAAATATAACATGCATTATTATCATACTGTCAGAACTGAAGGAAATGCATATACTGGTAGAAGCCATACAGCATAGGGCCATGCTAAACTAGAAATTATACCTTCTATTGGCCAATGATATACGGACGTTTGCGTAACCAAACCCAACATCTTAGGTGTTATCCACTTCCAAAATACAACCTAAAAGTTTCTCAACACAAGAAATAATTTAATTCAGAATGAAGAAGATGAAGTATGTAGAATAACTGCGGATCAGGAATTTATAAAAAAAGATTCTCGCAGAAATCTTTTATCTAAAGCCACTAGCACATTACCTGCTCTGGCATTTGATGTGATTTCATTTTGGCCTTCATCTCAATATTAAATATTTGCAGGTGGTCCTGAGTAGTTCCAGGTAATTGAGCTGCATATTTAACAAGGTTAAATGGTCAACAGGTGGCAACCACAAAAACCAAAACGGAAATATCAGAAGGAAAAAGTAAAAAATAAAAGCAAAATCAAATAGTCTCCTATTAGTCAAAATTAAGCATAAGAGACACATTCCCTGCATATCAAACTTGTTCATATCCTGAAGATGTGTGTGGATATGATAATTTATTTCTCTCTTTTTTTTCCTAACTTGACACGGAACAACTTATGGTTTCCTAGATGTGCTGAATCATTTTCATAATTAAATTACCATAATATGCATTTAAAGCTATTGCCGCCCTCCAGTCCAAAAAGAAAATGCTACGTGCTTCAAACAAAAAAGAAGAACAGGAAATTTAAAAGTAGTTTAAATCTTACTGATTGTGCCAAGGGATTGTTTGTTTGCTTGTAAGTAAGGGAGTGTAATTTATCTGTTTGTTCTGTCTGGTTTTCATATCAGTAAAACCAAATGATTTTAGTCCTAAAATTTAGAAAAGCAAATTGAACAAACTTTTTCAAATCAAATTGAACCGAACAAAACTTTGGGTTGGTCAGTTCAGTTAGAGTATGATTTTTCCCTGTGAAATAAAGAATATCCACAATGATCCTCATGCCACTTGTTTATTATCAATTATTTATTGATAATTAGTGGATTTTATTGATTTAATATTTGAATAAATTAATATAATTCAATTTTTTAGTTTGATCGATTTTACAAAAAATAAAAACCAAACTAAAACATTAAAACCAAATAAAGTCAAAACTATAATCAATAATGCAATCAATACTTTAATGCAAAACCGAATAAACCAAATAAGAATGATTTGATTTTATTTTTGGTTTTAACCAAACAATGAATACACCTCCATGTAAAAGTGAGAAGTAAGAAGAGATGGAAGTAAACATATATGAAACCCACAATTATACTCATGTCATACCATCTTTCATTAGTTAGACCAATAAAAATTCTCCTCAAGTAAGAGTATATGACCCTCCTTCCATTTTTATTGGTCTACCTAATCGAAAAAGCCCATATTTATACATATATATTTGAAAGTTGTGATACTCTTACATTATATAGAGTAATATATAGTAAAAAAATAGCATGCTTATATCATTGTGATGCATACATAATAGCATCCTATATGATATACTCTATGCCATAAATAATGTAATGTAACAATCATAGTATGGAAAAAAATCATTATCATTTATATAATTTTACACTTATAATGGATAAAAATTATAAAAAAAAAAATTAAGATTCCATTTTTAGTTTATTAATATTTACATAGTATGCATGTCTACATGCATGCTTATACATATATATTAATCAACCAAACAACCCTCATAGAAGTAACATCCAAGATTCCACATCTAGAAGTGGAAATTACTTTTAAATATGAAAATGTCAGGGTCCACTAAGCCCTGATCATGTTATGGAATAACCCAGCTAAGCTTTTATGGCCTCTTGCTTGAATTAGTATAACCATGCATGGATCGATATAATCTTGAACCACTGGACAACCTTCATGACCCTTGTAGTTCTATTAGGTTTAGTGTCGTCTACACTGAGACACTGTGCTTACCCAATGGGGGTTCATTTGCCTAAGTACAAACTTGGTTGATATCTCTATTGGGTTTTAATTGACCCAACCTAGTACTAGTTGATTGGGATAATCCTAACAGTAAATATGCAAATAAATTGAGCTAAGCTAACTCGAGCAGAAGCTTGCTTGAGCTTGAGCTCACTTGCAAAAACCTTGTTTGAGCACAAACTCGAATCGAATATTTGTAGTAATGTTCAAGTTCTACTCGTTTAAAATAATGATTGTTTGAGCTCAATTCGTTAGCTAACTAAATGAGTCTTATCGAGCTTATTAACAAGCAAAACTACTGAGTATCTTATTAGTTAACTAAAAAAACATTATCGAGCCTATTAATGACAAGCCTATCGAGCTAATTAACGAGCAAAACTACTCAATAGCTTATTAATGAGCAACCTATTGAGCTTAAAAATGAGATTTTAATTAAATGAACTATTAATTAAACAAAAAATTTTAGAAAGCATAAACTAGCAGCTTGTGTTTATGAATAGAAGTAATTTTAAATAGAAATGAACAAGACTCCCACATCATCACATATTAAATAAAATAATAATCGAGAATTAAATGAGCATATTATCAAGCATAGATCATATTGCTTAATAAGTTTATTCTCAAGCTTTAAATGATATAGTTCATGATTACAATTAAATTGAACCTAAGGTTGTTCAGGCTTGTTCATTTATTAATTGATTGTTTATAAAAGCATTCAAGCTTATTCAATTAGTTAATTAAATGATTATAAATGAACTCTAACTGAGCTAGGACATGAGTATCTTGATAAGCATATTGGTTCATTTACAACCATGACAAATCCAAAAGGACCAAATAGGCTCAATATGTCAGCTTGAACAAGCCTTGTGACCCAAATACTCTCAATAAACCATGACTTAGTCATATTAAGGGTAAAGTCAATTTAAAGCCCTATGATGATGGTATTTCCTTTGCCACATGGAGACAATACATTCTTTCTGCTTTGTCGGCCCTAGAGCGAACATCTCCTCTATGCGGTAGAGGAGATATCAATGACTAACATACTTCATTCAATCATTTTCAAATCAAGCATCCCATTAATCCACACCCCACAAACCTAATGGGCTCAATTGAGCAGATGTTGACCTACTTAGCTTAAGTGAGTCCAGAGAGATCAACTGACCTTCTTAACTAAATGGCTTGGTCAATTAACCCTTCATTAAAGGGGTACCTGCATTTAATCGGGCTATTTTTACCACATAAACTACTCAACTTGGCTCAATTTTCAGCCCCATGCATCCAATTGCACTGTTGAAGCCCCAATCGACACAGTAAATTCGTTCCAAGTCAATTTGGCCAAACTTTCTCTACTCAAGCCTAATTGATCATGGCATTGGCCCAAGCCTTGGTCAAAGTTAAAAGGTTTCAAAATAAGTTAGAAATACTTCGGCCCCTCTATTTTGACCCAATCTATTAATTAAAACTAATCAATTCATTAAACTTGGGTTTAGATCTTGATCGAGCCATAATGAGGTCCTTTGATTCAAATATAACAAATTAACTCGACCTTGGACCCATTCACGAACCCAATTACACTTTGGTTTTACTCAAATATGCGAGGCATATCAAGTTAGCCCTCTTAAATTGAGCTTCATAGTGAATTCAATCAAATTCTAAGGATTAAACTTGTGTCAAATATAAGTTCTTGATCAAACTAGCCTAATGTGGGCCCTGCTCCATATCAAGTTGAATTGGTCTTGTAATTAAGCCCAACTTGAGCTCAAATAAATCTATGGGTTGCTTGAGCTCAATCCTAAAACTTAGGTTTGACCATAAGCCTAATTCCTGTTCGGGATTTAGCAAGTGCCCAAATCACACCTCATGAGCTTTGGACTCAATTGATCTATAGCCCTTTTTTATCCTCCCATATGCACAAGTCATCCTGATAATTGGCTTGCTTTTTATAACCATGTTGCCTCTTTTTTGTAAACTTGTCTAAATATAAGTGTAAGAAGAGCAAGTGTAGAATCATGAGTGCTTGTTCTTTGGTCATGTTATTATGATTTGATTTTAACAAATTTAGATTTATGGACAACTCGTCCTGCTTCTCTTTTAGTGGCTTCATAGTAAGTGTCATATATTAAGAGACCAAGAAAAAAATAATGTAAGAATGATGCAAGGGTGCAATGTGTGAAAGTGGTAAAATACATGCAAACTATACAACATTATCTAAAATCACAAAAAAAAAAAAAAATTAAAGTGCATTAATTAGCATACTACCACTAAGATATGAAAACTTTGAACTATGTTGATATGCAAGTATCACGTGGTAAGGTTGAATCATTGAATCCTAAATATATCTAATGATATGCATGGGTTCTAATATAATTATTGAGATGAAGGAAGAGTACTAAAAACCATGAATAAGGTCAAGTGAATAAGAAGCTAATGAGTATCAAAATCAAATTCTAAAGTCAAAACCATTAACAAGCTGAACAACAACATAATAACAAAAACAAAGAAAATCAGAACTAAAAAATAAAGTGCAGTTAGGACAATAGGGCCTATAATGTTTTAAGAGGCAAATCAGAGAGATTACAATTGTTCTTTGTGACATCACAAGTTCTCATAAGCTGTAGATTTATATAACGAAACCTACCAAAAAGCCATTAATGACATGGAAAAGGTTTGATTCATGATTCAAGCAAAAGAGAGGTAATTGACTACCTCAACCAAATACAGAAATAACCCTCATTAACCCTCAAAAAGCATTTGGATCTAATAGAAGTGGGGCTTGGGACCCATAATCAACAAATGCTGGAAATAACATTACAGGTTGGCACGGTAGGGACCAAAAGTACAAAGAAGGAAACAACTAAGTGCACACAACGATTGAATGTACAAGTATGCAAATAAGTATTGTTGCAACTTCACCGAAGTGTAGGAGCTAGGCAGTAGCAATAATGATGTGCAATAGCTAGGCAAAAAACAACAACTTAATATTGGATTACAAGCATTCAATATGAATATTCAACATTTCTTGATTCATTAATAAGTTAACTTCACCAAAAGTGATGTTCTCACAATACAAAAACATATTATGAGACAATAATTTGAATTATTCCATTTTTTATTTTTTTCTTCAAGCAATCAGTGGAACAATAAATATATTTTCCATTAGAATAGGGAGGTTTAGTTTCCATTACACAGTTTCCTTTACACTAAAAACCTAACAAATAAGCATAACGAAGTGAAAAACACTATGTTAGTCATGGTAGGATCCTGATTCTTGAATCAAAGGATTCCTTTGGCAATTTGTTAATGTTTTTTAGTCTAGTGTGAAGTCCTAAATGCTCTCACAAAGATGGACGAGCAAAACTAAGTGTGTTGCCAATGCTTATGAAGCAATAAAGAAGGTGCAAATGCAATCTACCACTTTTCATCACACATTTCTAGCATATTTCTAGAAAAAAGAAAATTGAGATTCATTAGGTTCAAAATAACAAAATGTTATTACACAATATGGCCCAAGTATAGAAGGCTAATTAGTGGATGGGGTTCAAAAGCTAAAAAGATTGACTAAAGAAGGATTTGTTTGCCCATAATAAGATGCCTTCTGCATGCATGCATCATAATCTTTCCTTTCTATGTTGATGAATGCATGGAGGATTGCTCATTGAGAGATTAAAAAACTGCAAGACAATTGAGTAGAGTTATATCAAACTAGCTACAACAAAAACTAGCATGAGAATCAAGAGATAATACATAACCAAAAAAAAAAAGAATTTAAGTGTTTCGATCTTGTGAGATACATACCCTATCACATAAGGAAAGGAAAAAAAAGAGTACAAATGTCCTGAGGACCTGAGGTGGTTTCCCCCAGGGGAAGAAATGTTGAGAAGATTATTGAAAGATGGAAACTAAGAAGATATTCCTTGCGACTTGCGAGATGGTTATTCTCATGCCAAGGATCCTCTCTTCTCATCTCACCCTCCAACACACTCCTATATAATAGATGTTTCTCATGCCAAGGATCCTCTCTTATTCACCTCAACCTTCAACACACTTCTATAAAATAGATGTTTTTATAATAACTCGAAAAAGTGGGGTTACATGATTTAATTGCATCATTTGATGATCATTGCTTATGGATCATTGTGTTTATTTAATGAGCAAATGCCATTAACAATTGTTCTGATGAGATAATGTTCATTTGTTGAAGATTGTGTTATCGAGCTAATTTTTTGGGAAATCCAAATGGTGTTCTTTGGGTAATTCAAGGCACCTTATCGTGTCCTCATAAGAGATAACTAGATTCAACAAATGACAAATTATAGAGCATGATCCATTTAAATTCAATTGTGGCCATCCGAATTGAATTTTAAGAATGAACAACATTTTTAGCTTAATACTGCTATGATTAACTTGTCATGAAAAGTTAAAGTAAATATATAAGATGTGGTAAAAGTTTTCATCTTTTTAAATTATGGGTGTACATATGGCCAAACAACATAAAAAAGAATTAGGTTGTATTGAGTTCCGGTGAGGAATGATTAACTAGATTATCCACAGTCATAATTTGAGCATCAAATCATGACGAGATTAAAGGGACCAACATCGTTGGAATTTTGATAGTTAGATCTCTTAATAGAGATGACTGTGATGATGAATCTCATATTACACCATTGAGAATTAAGAATAAGCCAATTGGCATCCATAATTGAAGACGAATCATCAATTTAATGCATGGTAATGATTAGGAAATAAAATATGGCGAATTGAATGGCAATAAAGACCATAGAATATGATGTGAAACCACATAAGAATTGCACATAGAAATTTATAATGATTGAATTAGGCGTTGCAACTTAAACTTAATGTTTCACTTTGAAAAGATTTTAAGAATTTAAAATTGTTTAAAATGAGATGGCAAGTAACCACACAATAGAAGAGAAGAGATCAAAAAAATATCAAAGTTATAACAAAAACAAGTAGTGCAACAAACAAACAATCCACCACGTAACAAAGAGAGAATTCATCTCGAGTTTCCTTCACTCGCACTCTTTAAGGATTAGCGGAAGAAGAATCGCCACAATCCGGAAGATGCCACCACGAAGGAGAGGAAGCCGGGGTAGAGATCCAACGAAAGTTAGCCGAAGGAGGGGCTATGTGTAGATGACCGGTGATCCACCAACATTCGGAGGGAAGATGCTCGACTTCTCATCTTGCAAGAGGCTCATGGGATGAGAGGAATTCCAAGAGTTTGTGCAAGCAAGAGGGCCGGCCAAGTGCGGAGGGAATTAGGGTTTGTGGAGTCTAGATTTGGGGTTATGGAAAGAGCATCAAATATGAAATTAATTACAGATTTAATTAAATGAAGAGGGAAAAGAATTTGAAATTCAAATTCAAATTCAACTTCAAATATGGGTTAGGAGAATTAGGGTTATTAAATCATCTTTAAAATTAATTACCAAGGAAATTAATAGAATTAATTGAGGGTGGAGGGAATGATTAGAATTCAAATTTTGAATTCAAAATTTGGGCATAAGGGGGGCCGGCGGTATGGATGAGGGTGGGGGGAATTTGGAGGGGAATTAATGCCTCCTAATTCCTTGGTTCACTTTAGGGAAGAGAATAAATAATTCAAATCTAATTTAATATTAAATTATACTCAAATTGAAAATTTTTCTAATTTGAAAAGGCTAATTTAGGAAAGTATTTGAAATCCAAATTTGAAATTTAAATTGGATTAAATTCTCTCCCGAAATAAGTGGGCTAATTAAGGTAATTGTTAATGATGATTAAAATCATCATCAAGAAGGCAATGTTGAGGTGGCCGGCGGTGGAGTAAGGGGATGGGGGGATTGGTGGTGTGAAAGTTGATCAATTGGCGGGGGAGGGGCCGGGGGCTAGAGGGTGGATGTGGGTGGCCGACAGGTGGTTGGTGGGGTGGAGATTGAATTAATCAGATCCACGATTTGAGCACTTTCCTAATATGGATTATGTCAATTTATGAAAGAATTCAAAATTTGAATTTGAAATAAAAT
The DNA here is from genome assembly GCA_016618105.1 of Dendrobium huoshanense. Classification (NCBI taxonomy): domain Eukaryota; kingdom Viridiplantae; phylum Streptophyta; class Magnoliopsida; order Asparagales; family Orchidaceae; genus Dendrobium; species Dendrobium huoshanense. Next base: position 80,293,590 of record CM028358.1, read on the forward strand.
TTTGAATGGGAGTTCCCTCCTAATCTTCATGCTCCACTTTTGGAAAGAGACAAGATAATCAATTTTAGATCCATGGGAGGGGAAAGCCAGCGGAGGGAAGGTGGAGGAAGAGTAATTCGGCGTTTTTGGTTAGCTTGGAGAGGGTGGCCGATGATGGAAGCCAAGGAAGGAGGAAGAAGAAAATACTACGAGTACTAACCGCGAGTCCCGGAATCCACCGGCGGCTAACGGGTGATGTGTGGCCCTCTCCTAGGGTTTCTCCTCTCACGAACTCACAAAAAGATCAAGAACAATAAAGATGAATTTTCATTAGCAATCATTCATCATCCAAATACAAGACCAAGGACCTAATATATAGTCCTGATAGAGAAAGAAAAAAAATGACTAAAATGCCCATAGGGCTACAACTCAACTCAACACACAAGCAAGGGTACAAATGTAAATAAAGAAAATATGAACTAATACATAAAATATCAAATATATACGCTCCTCATCGTAGCCGTCGATCTACGATGCTTCCAGCGGTAGACATTCTGGAATCTCCTACTGTTGTCCTCATCAGAATATGCATAACCAGCCAATATTATTGTACAATCAACTAAAGATAGAGATGAATTTTAAAATTTACATTCATTCTTGATTAGTTTGCATTTTGAATTTCAAAATTAGAGTTTTCTTCTTTTGTGGAGGTAATTTAGAAATGTTAAATAGATTTGAATTAAATTCATGCTCTCTCTCTCTCTTCTAGCCACAAGTCCTAACTCCAAACTCTTAAAATTTGCCATTCAAAAGCCACCACTCTAAAAGTGCAAGCACCCCACTAGCCAGCTCTCCTTTGTCCTTTATCTCAATTGTCATAACCTATAGTCACAAAGTAAACACAATAACCAACATTGACCATCTTCCTATTCTTGTACATGCAAGAAACAAATAGGAAGCATTTTAGATTTATAAATTCAAGAATCCAAAATCAAACAAAATAAGACATCTTGATGTTCAACAAAGGGAAGAGAACTAGATTGTTGTACACAGTCAGCTATAACATGTTGTACAAGAAGCAAAAAATAAAAATCAGAGAGTGAACATGTCGTGAACAAGTAGACCAACAACAATGAGAGAAGTCTTCTTCAACAAAAACTCAATTCAAATATTTGTATCTTGATTCATGGATCATTAAGGCTCCTAAAGAAAAATTCTTAGACTATTTTCATATTCCATTCTAACATCTCATTATAGACTTATAGCTTGGCATTACGAGATTAGCATCTAATCAAGTTGTTATAAGAATCCCATTCCTTAGTGCATTAAAAGAGAAGATATCAAGATTATAGAGAACTTTTTTTTTTCTTTTAGATACTTGCAAAAAATCAAGAAAGAAGAGGAACAAAATGAAATAGTTAATAATATCCACCCCCTACATATAGATTGACCAAATTGAGACTTATTTCACCTTATATGGGTACAACACTCATTTGCTTTTACCCGACTGAAACGTAACCATTATGCTTTTGTGAGGTAGAATGCTCCTCTAAAAATGCTTGGTTATCAAGAGGTAATTTAAGGATAATTTAATAGGTTGATTCACAATGAGCTATATCCCATAGGTTATATGGTAGATCAATGGAAGAAGTGGTGCAACCTGAGGTAAAGCCGAGGACATTCTATGCATGATTACAAGACAAGGTTTACTTTAGGCATACGCAATCACTTTGGGAGCAAATCCTGGGAGCATACAAACATTGATGAAGAACACATCAAAGCCTCACTCTCAAATGGAAAATGAACTCACCTGCTCTCAAACACTGATCTTAATTAGCCTCATATAATAGCAATGATAGTAGAGTGAATAAAGAAAGCAAGATGGGAGAAGATCAAAGAATAATTCGGTTATTTTTCTCCAAAGTAAGATTTAAGAAAAAAGGCAGGCAATGCACCAAAGCCCGCCCCTTCCCTGAAGCAAATGCCTATGTGAAGTTCAATAACCATTATCAGATACTTGGCTTGAAAGGAATACTATTGGAAGTTGCACCATGAACTCTTCCTTGAAAAATTGAAAAAAAATTATGGGAAAGAAATATCAAATATTGTTGTAGTGGAGAATACCAAGTTGATCTCTATCTCCAATGAAAATATCGAAGGATACAAGGATTGGGTCATCTTCCAATGCAAATACATGAGTTATTCACTTTGACAATACAAGTTAAGCATGAGTTGATCAACAGCGCCATTAATAATGACAGTCAAAAGAACCTCATTTTATCAATTCGAGGACAGAGGGTCAGACACCATATCCAATCCAAGCCCTGATACTTTGGTCTTGATCTAGAAGGTATAGATGAAGATTACTCATCAATTTCAAATAAAATTCACAATCACAAAAGAACAACATCAACAAGATATTTTGTGAGGTAGTTCCCCTGAACATCTGTGAGGTCATCATTGGTAGTTCATACATTCATGATAGAAGGAAGGCAATGCAACATCAACAATCTTACATTCTTACCCATGCCAATTCAAAAAAGATAGAAAGACCTTCCTGCTAAAGACTATAACATCCCATTGTGGGCATGGTAACATCATACCAAGCAAGGAAGATTTTCAATGATGGCCAAAAATTTCTGATAAATTCAAGAAGATAGGAGAAGCCTTACCCTGTGGGCATTGGGGCAAGCTTGGTGGCGTGCACATGCAGAAGTTGATTTAGGAGCTTGATTGACTCTTCAAGGTGGTCAAAGAGCAGTACAATGAGCACGACGTCCACCTCCTGTTAAAAAATGAAAAAAATGACGGGTGTTGTTCGTATTTCCTATTCATTTACGCAACCCGCTCGTATTTCCTATTAATTTTTGCGGCCGTGAGGGCTTAAGCATTTCGCGATCAGAGCTTCGAGTTAGGCTTTTCCATTTCCGCAAGTGGCCTTGCGTATTCTTCATTGTCATTGAAGGAGCAACACACGGGAAGCCAACAGAGCAGAGAAGCCAATGGGCAGTGAAGATACATCCTTCGTCGACACAAGCAATGGAGCTGACGGGCGCATACTTCGTTTCTTCATTTTAGCGTGAAACCAACAAGGCGACACGTGCAATGAAGCCCATGAGAAGAATTGAGCAGAAGGCGATGGAGGAACACGCGAGCTGCTAGACTACCGAACGAGCCCGTGCCTTTCTTCGTTTTCACGTGAAGGCTCGTTTTTTTTTCATCTTCTCCGTCGTCCTTCCCATAGAATTTTTTTTAATAGCTTTTATTTTCCTATAGAGATTTTTAGTTTATTTTCCTGTATCCTCATTTCCGAAAACCAAATATTAGTTCACTACTTCACTTTTACATGAAAATGTTAAAAATGCAGAGAGGAACAATATTTAATGAACTTCTTCTCTCTTCTCATTTCTAAGTAAAAGAGAAATGAAAATAACATATTTGCTTTCCTTTACCTCTCAACATTAGATTCAAAAAAAATTTCTGAAAAAGGATTTCTATGGCCCTTCCAATGCTCTCTGGTTTAAGCAATTAAGAACATATTTTTGGTACAACTCCTCTGATTATTAAGCTTTCTCATCTCCTATTTGTATCATGAAAATGCCCTTTTATTCCATCCTAATTAATTATCATTCATCATTATTCTTAAAAATAAGCAATTTAACAGGAGTTTATCAAATATTTTCATGCTTGAAATTTGATTGACATCTCCAACTAGAGATCACAGATATTTCTAATTTCTTACTAAGAAAACATGTGTAATATGATATGTAGGATTATGTGCCCTTTTAATCTCTTTTTTGTGTGATAAAAAGTTGATTCATTTTCTTACTAATTAAAACTCATCCTTATTCTAAAATATATGAATATCACCATAATAAGCCTCTAAATTTTGGTTGAGAAAATCTACCAAATTATTTGAATTTATAAATTATATTGTCATATTTGTGTCATACACGTATCCTGTATTTTTAAGAATTGACATGTCCCGTATCCGTATCGTGTTGTATCCGTGTCGTCGTATCTGTATCGGTGCAACATAGGTTTTGGCCAAAAGAATCTCGATCGACTCTACATTGGGGTTGGCAATCGGAACCATCGGTGGAGTTTTGGATTGCATCTTCATGAGCTACCTTATCATCTCCACCCATCCAAATCAGTTTTCCATAGATGAAAATCTTTCTTCCATGGTTGAGAACTTCTCGACATCGAATTTGAATTGCTCCATCTGGCCTTCCAATGCATCCACCTTCTTTGTTGCTATCTCTCCAAATACCTCTCTCTGAAACTAATTTGATGCATCTTAGAAGTAAAAAACAGCAAGATAACACGTAGAAAATTGTAGGAACACGAAGATAGGGACTAAGTTTTTATTATCACTTCACAAGAAAGAAAGATACAATGATCTACTATTCGAGAGGTAGATCGGCTATCCCATAAACCCTAAATGTCAATAGGAAACTCACAAAAAAATTTACAGCAAAAAAATAAGTTGCATACTACAAAATAACAACATAATTACCCTTATATAGGCTCCCCTAATTCCCTCACAATTCAATCCTCTATCACTAAATAATTCTCTCTTAGATTTTGAATTCAAATTAGATCTCTTGTCCTAAATAATTTCCTCTCAATTGTAATTAAAACTTCCCAAAATAACTTCCCCTTAATTCCTCCTTTTTACATAATGAATAATAGCTTTACTAGGCCCCACAAAGGGGGCTGAAACTCCCTCCCTGTTCCCTCTGGGTCAGATTCCTCTGAACCAGGCGACTGACTCCTTCCCGTAATTGGGGTGGGCGTAATAGGTTCCACTTAATCCATTGTGAATGGTTGAAAGTGCATAATGATCATGGCTCATCCCTCTTTAAACTAAGACATCAAAACTTTTGTTTAGTTTTTGACTTGCTTGTGTTATCTACCAATTGAGAGGCATATAATGTCTACTTGCAATAGTTGTATTGATTGATTTTGAAAGTGTCTCCAAAGGTTCATTTCTATTTGAATTGATTTGTCTCACCAAGAGCACCAAATTTGAATTTCAAAAGTCTTCATCCATTTGGATAAACAAGTGGATTATTGCTAGTTCCAAGTTTGAAGAAATGCAAGATGATTGAAAGAAGTTATTCAAAATTGCGTAGAGCAAAAACTAGCACAAGTATTAAGAAATAATGCATATAAAGACAAGAATTTAAGTGGTTTAGTCTTATAGTTTACATCCCCAATACAGAGAGGTGAATAATACTCTAAGCTCTCAAAGAAAAAAAAATTATGAGTGCCCTATGGATTAGTTCTCTCAAGAGAAAAAAATATCAAGAAGAAAACCAAAAGAGGATAATTGAGAAGACATTCCTTATGAGTTGGTTATGCAATTGCAATAACAAGCCTAGCTAAACTTATAACTACAACAAAGCTAATTAGAATATTTACTATTGCAAAGAGTTATGTTCAAGCAGCCTGTAAGTATACAAGAGATCTTTTTTGTCAAGCACTCAAGCTTACATGAAAGAGTCCATCAACGAAACAAATATACTTGGAATCCATAATGGATTCCATAACAAGCATACCCCTAGAGATCTGGTCATGCATTATGAACATATTGATAGTTCTATGAGTGCCTCACCAATGATAGTTTTAAAGATTTTAAAGTTTTAATATTTATAATAGTGGACATATTGATAGTCTAGTGGACTGGAGAATGATGCAAAATTAAAATAAAATGCTCAATTGATAACACATTGCAAGAAACCAAGAGGTATGTTGGTTAGATGTATGTTGGTTAGATGGTGTGGAAATATATCTAAATATTGGTGAAATGAAATATATGAGGTAAAATCTAGATAAATTAATCAATGCCTAAGAGGACTCAAACAAATAAAATATATGAACCAATTAGGTTAGATGCTTCAAAATTTAATTAAAACGAGCAATATGGGTAATATAAGGGTTCAAGGTTCAAGATGCAATTCTAGAAAGAAGAGATAAAAGCCTCACAAGTAAAAGGGTAAAATCTTCCCAAAAAATAATAATCAGCTACAATAGTTCTTTAACATGTTCAAATGCATTTTAGCATTGTTTTACATCCTGTTTTACTACAAAGCATTATCTCAAACGATGAGCACATGTTCTCGTGCAAGTATAGAACTTGAGATAATGAATTAAAGTAAGAATCAGATAGAACTCCGATGAAAATAGGCAACTTTATGGATGAATACAACAACAACAACATCAAGCCTTTGTCCCACTATGTGGGGTCGGCTACATAAATGCTATATAATTAAAAAAAATAAATCAAGAGATGCAGTGGAAGTTATCAAATTCTACGTATAAACAACATAGTAAAATTATATCCGGATCCCACCCAAATCTTTTCATTGATATTCACAAAAAGGGGAAATTATTGATGTTCAGCTGATCAGATGCACAAAATACAAAGCCGACTAGTAAATTAAGGCACTCAACCAGCAAAAAAAGCATGACCTTCTATCTCCCAAATAAAAGATAGAGATTGTTGCAAATAGTTATAAAAATCATCATCCCAAATATTTATCAATTCTAAGTGAGAAATGAATAGCTATAACCTTTTAGGGCAAGAATCCTGCTGTTAGGATTCATTAGAGCCGAGTCTGCAGTAATCGGCCTCCTCAAGGGCTGCATAGGCATGCTCATATCAATAATCACAACACTATTCTGCGGAGAGGTCTCCCGAACGCATATATATTTATCCGATTCCATAGTCACATGTGTAAACGTAATGAATTGTGGATTGATGCCAACGCTGGGAAGCTGCAAACAAAAGACCCGTAAGAAAACCCTAGTCATCTAAACAAAACATCCTTAAAACTTCCTAACACAAAACAGCCCAGCAAAGAGCGATCGATATCTCAATAGATCTAAGGGATTCTCCCAGTGGCACGAATTTTAGATCCATGCCAGCGCAACAAGCCTAATCCGATTACCTCCGACTCCATTCTATTTGCATATGAAAGAGCGCACGCGATGGAGACGAAGGGATGGGTTTAAGAGCTCACCGTTAGGGCCTCCCTCATGGTAATCGGGGCGTTGGCCGCAGCCATGGTGATGGGATCGGCGGGCAGGTACGTTTAGATCTCCGGCGAATGATCTAGGTGGGGTCAAGCCTTCCGGATCTTCCAAGAAGAAGAAAACATAAGAGGTAGGGAGAGGCGAGGCGAGGCGAAGTTGTGGAAGCCAGATCTTAGGAAGACGGCAAAATATATGAGAGAGAGAGAGAGAGCAAGTGACCTCTCCGCTCTCTCGTAGTCTCGTTGCTCGCCGTCAATTCGCGAAATGAATCGTCAACAGTAATAGACGAGAGAACGAGAGATTTGAATGATCGGACGGTGTATATTGTTCACGAATCACGACGCAATCGCATCTGAGTGCAAAATGTGGGAATATATTTCTCCCAAAGAAAAAGAAATGGTATAGAGAAATGGAAATTATTTTGACTGGGGTCCACCCGATTCATTATAATTATTTTAAATTACTTTTTAATTAATTATGAACATAAATATAAATATATGTATTATGTTCTACTTGTGGTTTATCAAAGAACTCATCTTATACAAATGATTATGATCAAAGAATCTACCCCAATGGATGAATAAAGCTAACAATTGATCCTAACCCCTATTACTATCAATGAAGTCGACCTTAATGACTATTCAATGAAGGATGATTTCTTAAGATGAACTAATGATTGATTGCTCGTTCATCTGAATATCAAGTCAATAACTTCTTCAAAGATTGAAAGACGACTTTATCAAGTTGAACCTTCTGATTAGGCTACACAATATTATATTTTCTCTTATTTTTGTGTAGTCGTGTATGTTGCAAGTGTTATAATGATCAAGCCTCAACCTCAATCTATAAATAGATGGTCAAGATGTGAGATTAGTTTATATAGCTTCATTCAATTGATTATATATGACATAATTTTTTGTATCCAAGCCTATTTTGGTGAAACGTCAAAGCTTATTACTCTACTTTCTCTTTTTACTTCATTATTCTCATTTTCACTCTATAGTATCAGTATGGTTGTGTGAGATTCATGGATAATTCTATATTTAATATTCCAAAAGGTGCAATAAGCAAGAAGTATGCCAATAATTGAAAGATGAGTACTATGTAAAGCATAAAACCTTCAAATAAGAGATGAAGAATCTGTCAATATTGTATGGAGGAGAATTTTTCAAGCCAGAATCTTGGCCTCTATTCCAGTAGTTGAAGAAACTTATTTCCCAACAATGAGGAGTCATCTTTGACTCCTTTTCATGCAAAAAAGAAAATCAAGAAGAGGAGTTCATTTGTCAATACCTTCTCGAGGAAGATTGTTGAGGCTAAGCCTCCAACAAAATTTAGAATCCTCATCTAAATTTGTAAAAAGATTGATAAATCTTATTGACCATGTCACCTACTTTGAGTCAACTATATCTCTCTTGGATATCAACGATGCATTGAAATATAGGCTCTTCTTCTCTACCTTCAACGAATTGCCACCGAGGTGGTTACCACATCTGCCACTCTGTGTCATTACTTCATTCACCAAACTAAAAAAAAATTATTCATTATGTAATTCACTAATGTGTGAAGGCTATTGTAGAACTCTCAAGTCTTGCAATGAATGAGGCAAGAACTGAATGATTTATTAAGGAGTTTTATTGCTCAATTTTAAAAGGAGGTGCTTGCTATGAAGGATTTGGAGCTAGTTATTGCTTAAACTGCTATCATTTAAGGGTTACAAGGGGGGCCTTTTTGGTATGCTCTTGCCCTACAACAATCAAATATATTTACCGAATTGCCTAAACTCAAACAAACACATAAATGCTGAAAAAATAAAATATGGAGGCTTGTGCATCTGTGGCGTCCAATAGAAATGATAGAATCCACATTGAAGGAAAATTTAAGTGATTTTCCAAAGACTACAATAGTCACCTTAGGATTCGAGAAGCTAAGAGAATAAATTATAATGATCATAGGAGATTCTTCCAACATCCAACAACTCGTCCTTATGATGGAAAAGTATGTAATGAAGAACAATGCAATGGATGTTATATTGGAAGGCAACTGCAACGTCATATTTGTCGTTACCAGTTGTGAATCCATTGAGAGTCTATATGGTTGAATTAATTGAGACCATTCAAAATGAATACTTCTTCAAAATGTTGACACACATGAGATCCAGTGGTTTCCTGTATGACCAATTAAAGTACTACACCAACCATTGTGACCACACCCACAACACTAAGAATTGTATGCATTGAATGATTCTAGTCAAGGTACTCATTAAAGTAAGAAAACTTAAAAATCTTATTCATATTGTTGCACGACAAATACTAGGGAAGGCGCCAATGAAGGAGACATGTAATGAACCAATCTTGGCATAAGTAACCCACATCACTAGGGTGGTTCTTGTTATCCATGGAGGATTTGGTGAGGAGATTTATCATCAAGAAAGCCTCAAACATCTTAGGTAAAAATAGATAAACTCAATGAGTTCATAATGGCACCTACTATTGAGTAGCCCAAATCATGTTTAGTGATGTCATTCAACTTATAAATGACAATTCATACAATGTTGCATTAGTTATTACAACACTCATGGCCAATTATAAGGTTGGCAACATCGTCATATAGATGAAAAACTCGAAGAGCATTATATTTAATTGGGGTGTCAATATATGACACGACCCAAAAACTCAACTCGAACCCGATCTAAAAATTTTATGATTGGATTGATTTCTTGACCTGGTTGACATACCAGGTCATGTTTGAGTTAATCCGGAAACTCGAAAATAATCAATTTAACCCAAAAACATCTCGTGTCACGTCCTAGACTTTTTGTTATCTTTTATTATATAACAATTAGGGCTATCTAATTTCATTTATCATTAATAAACATTAAAAATAAATTTTATAATTCAAAATATCAACACATATCTATATTTATTGACCCAAAAAATAAATCATATATAAATATAATACTCGGTAATCATATAATCATAATATATCATTCAATTCTTTAGTATAAAAGAATAATTAAAATAAAAAGAAATAGAACCTGAGAAATTTTGATAGTTTTCACACTCCAAACTTCTTTCCTGACATGAAATTATTTAAACCACATAATAAGCTAAACAACATAACAACTCACTAAAATTTTATAATTGAATTCAAAGCACAGTAAAGAAGCAATATGCATGTAATAAGTCAATTCATAATAGTAATTGTCATATGATTAAGAGTTAGTGCATAAATAATAAAATTCACATGCAATAGTAGTAGAATTTATAAATAATAAAATAATATGGTACGAAAGCTAGTAAAACTATACAATGGAGAAATTAGTAAATCAATATAGATGTCAAATCGATAAAATAGTCATTGTATTATATCAGAACTATCAATCAGTAAATAAATCATATAAAGAAGTAAAATAAAATCATTGATAAAGATTGTCATAATAATATAAATGCAATAAAACTCTAAAATGATTTATACATGTTATTCATCCATTATATATCAGTATAATATAGAATCATAATCACATATTTAGTATAATTCAATTAGTAAACAATGTAGTGAATCAATAATAGTGGTGATGCAACAATAATATACCAGTAGTAACATCAGTAATCATATATGTAATAGGGTTGGTCAGTAACAATATCGATAATAGTAGTGGTGTCCGTATTAATATCAGTAAAATCAGTTACTGTATCAGTAAAATAGTATAGAAAAAGTAAATATGTACATTAATAGGAATAATGCTTCAATAATATGCAATTTAGTACTCACACTAAACAAGTAAAAAGTCTCAACTTAATCAATATTTTTTCAGTACAATATCCATATCAATAAACCATTAGCTTACTAAACAAACTTGTCACTATTTGTCTGTTAACACAATAAAACTCCTTATAACTCCCAATGTTATATAAAATAATATCAAACCATCATATTAAAAGAAAAGTTTGTTGACCCATTATCATGTACAAGTAAATCAATATTCAACCTATGAGTCAACCAATATTTACTTGTCTTTCCCCCCACACACATTATTATCACAATACTATAATATTAATAGTGATTAACTATTACTCAATTACATACACATTTATTTTCAATGCATTACATTAAATAAAGCACAATTGGGCTTAATTTAGAAAGTGTCAAAATGTTTAAATGATAGGCAACATAAAATCCTATTAAACAGACATTTATATATTTTGAAATTAACCAAATTATCAAAAATTGAATATACAAATATTTTGACGCTTTAATTGAGCTAAAATACTATTTTAAGATGTTAAAATAAAAATTTGAATATGTAAAAACTATTAATTTTTTAAAAATCACTTAATGAAAAATCTCAAATTAATAAATACTCAAAACATTCATGATCTCAATCTCTATAAAAAGTTACACAGTTAGAGTTTTACTAACACAAAAGTATCCTCATTTTTCACTAACGAAAATATAAATTTGATAAAAAAAATATCAAAAATAGCAAATTATTGAAATTAGAAATAGGATTAACAAATTCTAACAATAAGATAAGCAAACCTCCTAAAAGGAGCCAACGGAAGAAAATACCTCTATGGCCTCCAAATCTTAAGTTATCTTTTCTCCCTCCTCTAATTTCTCTCTAATTCTTTTTTTATTTCATTATGCGTGAGCTAGCCGATTGAAATGAAAGGGAATGGTGTGGTGAAAAATATTTAGAAAAAATAATAATATAATCATATAATTTATTCAATTTTTTTGTAGAAAACTCATATAAATATTTTTGGGGCTTAAATATTATCAAAAAATATCCATAAAACAACATATTTCACTTAAATTTTTTGATGAAATCAGTTTACAAAATGGATATCTGACGGTCTGAAAATCCCACTTGTATCGATATATGTCAATTTCTTAAGGATTTGCAAAAATGTAAAAAAAAAAACGAAAAAATTAGTGTAATTAAAGAACTATATATATATATATATATATATATATATATATATATATATGAAGATGATTTGTGATTTAGACTTATAATGACTCTTAATTTTTTTTAACATGATCAAAATATGAGCTATTATATCTCCCCTAGCGGCCCTCACACGTCGCATTTGTGACCTGTGTCGGTGTCGTGCTAGCACCTGCACTCGCACTCACCCGCTCACGGCTTACCCTTGTGTCCTAGTCCCCTCATATGCTCGCAGCCTCTCCCTCGCTCTTGCTCGATGCTCGCCTACTTGCACTCACAAGGTAGCGGGTCTTGTCAAATCAGGTTAGAGGCGGGCCAAGTTTGAGTTTGGATTTGTGACCCATTTAAATAATCGAGTTGGGTTAGTCGAAGGTGGGTCAATTTTGGGATGGATTCGAACCCGACCTAAAAACTTATTTTGACACCCCTTATATTCAAGAGTTTTTCTGAGAGGATAAATTATTTAGCTTCTTGCTTGGTGCCACCTTTAATCCTCTCTTAAGCCTGTGTGGGGAGAGCATATAGACAAATGGGGTCATCACCTTCTCAATTATGTGGGGAGGGAGAAAGTAAGTTTATTGTAATGGTCGACTTCAACATAGTTGATGTATAAACTACATACAACACAATCTTTAGATAATAAATGTTGAACACTCTTTGAGTAGTTGCCTTTATATAACATGTCATGGTGAAATTCCTAGCTAGTGATTAAGTAGTGACATTTAGTGGCAACTTCATACAATTAAGGGCTTGCTATCTCAAAGCAGTGTGAAATACTCAAGAAAAATTCTTCAAGTTAACATGAAAAAGTGTTGAAGTAATTTAAAAAGTGTCAATCTCCGAAAAAATACAAATCAAACTTTAGAATTGTTGCGTCCCTGGAGTTCGCGGCGGTAGAGAAATATAACATTTAACGTCTTAACTTTGTACGAAGATCCGACACAAAATCAGATAGGAAAGAAGGTGTAGCATTTATGAGACACCAATATTTTTATGTGAAAAAAAAACCCTGTAAAGGGGGAAAAATCACGATGTCTAGCCAAGCTTGAATGAATCCACTATTATTGGCAATCGATTACAAATGAGGCCCTTCCCTAAGGTGAAGGCCTTGGCTTGATGTATATTATATGAAGTACATGATGGGAATATAAAGAGTTACTGTTGATGTGTTCGTTTAGTCGGAAGGACCGTAGTCGATGGGCGACGTAAGTCACAAGAATCGTGGTTGGCACACGATGGAGGTTAGAAGGACCGTTGTCTGACGACGGAGGTCAAAAGGAAGGCGTTAGTTAGAAGTCCAATAATGGACATAAATCCAGCATCGGATATATATCCGGCAAAAGTCCGACAACGGACAAAAGTCTGATGTCGGGTATAAATCTGGCGACGAGTGGAGGTTTGGCATCGTGTAGAAGTTCGAGGTTTGCAGGGGCCGGGAAACTCTAGCATTAGATGGTATTTAAGCAAAACTTTAGAGTTACTTGGAGATCGGATAGAATTCCGGTGTTACTTGGAGATCGGACACAGTTTCATCGTCACTCAGAGATTGGGCGGAGTTTCAATATCACTTGAAAGTAGGGCGGAACTCCAGCGTCGCTTGAAAGTCAGGCGGAACTCCGGCGTCGCTTGAAAGTCAGGCGGAACTCCGGCGTCACTTGGGCGGAACTCCGGCTCTGGTCGAGGAGGAGCTTCTTCCCTTCTCTTCTTCTCTTCTCCTCTCTTCTTGCTTGGATCCCCTCTTAAGAGAAATGAGGGGATATTTATAGTTTTTTTTAGGATGGCATGACCCGTAAATAGAAGGAGGATCAAGGGCAAATGGGGAGTGGTTTGGATGGACGACCGATATATGAAGATGATTTGTGATTTAGACTTATAATGACTCTTAATTTTTTTTTTTAACATGATCAAAATACGAGCTATTATATCTCCCCTAGCGGCCCTCACACGTCGCATTTGTGACCTGTGTCGGTGTCGTGCTAGCACCTGCACTCGCACTCACCCGCTCACGGCTTACCCTTGTGTCCTAGTCCTCTCATATGCTCGCAGCCTCTCCCTCGCTCTTGCTCGATGCTCGCCTACTTGCACTCACAAGGTAGCGGGTCTTGTCAAATCAGGTTAGAGGCGGGCCAAGTTTGAGTTTGGATTTGTGACCCATTTAAATAATCGAGTTGGGTTAGTTGAAGGTGGGTCAATTTTGCGATGGATTCGAACCCGACCTAAAAACTTATTTTGACACCCCTTATATTCAAGAGTTTTTCTAAGAGGATAAATTATTTAGCTTCTTGCTTGGTGCCACCTTTAATCCTCTCTTAAGACTGTGTGGGGAGAGCATTTAGACAAATGGGGTCATCACCTTCTCAATTATGTGGGGAGGGAGAAAGTAAGTTTATTGTAATGGTCGACTTCAACATAGTTGATGTATAAACTACATACAACACAATCTTTAGATAATAAATGTTGAACACTCTTTGAGTAGTTGCCTTTATATAACATGTCATTGTGAAATTCCTAGCTAGTGATTAAGTAGTGACACTTAGTGGCAACTTCATACAATCAAGGGCTTGCTATCTCAAAGCAGTGTGAAATACTCATGAAAAATTCTTCAAGTTAACATGAAAAAGTGTTGAAGTAATTTAAAAAGTGTCAACCTCCGAAAAAATACAAATCAAACTTTAGAATTGTTGCGTCCCTGGAGTTCGCGGCGGTAGAGAAATATAACATTTAACGTCTTAACTTTGTACGAAGATCCGACACAAAATCAGATAGGAAAGAAGGTGTAGCATTTATGAGACACCAATATTTTTATGTGAAAAAAAAACCCTGTAAAGGGGGAAAAATCACGATGTCTAGCCAAGCTTGAATGAATCCACTATTATTGGCAATCGATTACAAATGAGGCCCTTCCCTAAGGGGAAGGCCTTGGCTTGATGTATATTATATGAAGTACATGATGGGAATATAAAGAGTTATTGTTGATGTGTTCGTTTAGTCGGAAGGACCGTAGTCGATGGGCGACGTAAGTCACAAGAATCGTAGTTGGCAGACGATGGAGGTTAGAAGGACCGTTGTCTGACGACGGAGGTCAAAAGGAAGGCGTTAGTTAGAAGTCCAATAATGGACATAAATCCAGCATCGGATATATATCCGGCAAAAGTCCGACAACGGGCAGAAGTCTGATGTCGGGTATAAATCTGGCGACGAGTGGAGGTTTGGCATCGTGTAGAAGTTCGAGGTTAGCAGGGGCCAGGAAACTCTAGCATTAGATGGTATTTAGGCAAAACTTCAGAGTTACTTGGAGATCGGACAGAATTCCGGTGTTACTTGGAGATCGGACACAGTTTCATCGTCACTCAGAGATTGGGCGGAGTTTCAATATCACTTGAAAGTAGGGCGGAACTCCAGTGTCGCTTGAAAGTCAGGCGGAACTCCGGCGTCACTTGGGCGGAACTCCGGCTCTGGTCGAGGAGGAGCTTCTTCCCTTCTCTTCTTCTCTTCTCCTATCTTCTTGCTTGGGTCCCCTCTTAAGAGAAATGAGGGGATATTTATAGTTTTTTTTAGGATGGCATGACCCGTAAATAGAAGGAGGATCAAGGGCAAATGGGGAGTGGTTTGGATGGACGACCGATATTGAATCCCTTAATTGTGGACCATTCGTTAGACATTTGAAGGTCTTAATGATATCGGAATTCAGCGATCTTAGGATCATTGAATTTGTCTCGCAGAGCCGCTCGATTCGACTCTAAGCATGTCATGTTTGGCAATAGTTTGGTAATCCAAATTGTGGTTTAAACCTTCCTACAACTCTTAGGGTCTTCGATTCAGACACATTTGGGCTCGAATTGAGTTGAATTTGGTGTCGTTAGGTTTGTATTTCTGATACACTCAGTTTGACTGTAAGTTTGCTGAAATCGGAAATCGGATGATGCCATAATTAAATTTTGAAGCTTCCAACCTAATTTTGCCCTGAGATTCTTGCCCGATCAAGATAAATTTTTGATGATATATCAAGAATTAGTATCTCAAGGGTCAAGTTGATTATAACTTTCAAGATGAATTTGGAGGTATTTGCTGTAATATCTCGTTCCCTTACTGTTCCTCTCTGATTTGGATTTTCCTCCCAGAATCGGCCAGGACGAAGTTTGGATCGTCCAGGCCGATCAGTGCATGGAAAACAGCTGATTTCTGGAGTGTTCTGGAATGATTTTTGGACAGGATCGTCCAGGACGATATTGAGATCGTCCGGGACGATCGGCACTGTTCACAATACCGTCCTGATCATCGCCCTGGGAATGGTCCAGGACGATCAGAATTTGGTCTGATCGTCCCGGGACGATCGGGCGATCGGCCAGGCCGATATGAGTATGATATAAGGAAAATCAGCTCGTTTTGAGGAGAGAGAAATCATTTTATAAAATCAGAAATATCTGAGGAGAGAGAAAGAGAAAAGGAAAAAAGAGAAAAGCTGGTTTTCGGAGACCGCAGAGCGCTTTTCGTCCGACGCTGCTGTTGGAGAAAGTGAAGATCTCGTGGTAAGGACTCCAAACCCTGTTTCTGTTTTCAAAGATGTTGTGTTTTGACCGAGTTGGGATTTGTTTTGTGTTTTCGTAGTCGACTTTTCGACATGATTTTGATTTGACACAACTTTCACCGCACAACTTCTGATATGTTATAGATATGATTATTGCACACGATTTGACTGTATTCTACGAAGATTTTACCGGTCGGAATTGATTCTACATGATTTTAATCGAATAGAAAATAATCGGGACTTGATTTGATTTGGATTCTATAGATCGATAGTCTTGTATTGACGTTATAGATATTCTATTGTAATTTGGAAAGATTTGGATATTGTGTCTTTTTGCAGGATTTTTGTGTAAATTTGACCGACTACCGTTACGCTGCCCGATTTTCGTATGATTTCTGAATTGTCTGGAATTGATAGATTGAATTGATATGAATATGATTATTGATATGACTGCTTTATATTGACTATTGAGTTATTTATTGATTGAATTGACTATTGATACTGATCGCAAGTGGAACCTGGTTGAACATTGGTTGGAGATTGATATTGATACCTGTACAGGATGGTGGGCCGACGGGCTTTCCTTTAAACATTGATTATTGATTATTGAAGGGAGACATAAGGAGTTCATTGATATGCCGACGGGCGAAAAGAGTGACGACTCTTATTGATTGAACCAATGTAAATTGATATCTACAACAGCAATATGGATTCTACAACAGCAACATAGCCAGTAGATTGTACTTGTTCAGTATATAGTATTGAATTGCATGTTTACTGTATTGATTTACGGATCTATTTCTTTATCGATTTCTGCTTTACTGATTTAATCGGATTTACTGTATCGTACGGATTTTATTGATTTCATCGATTGACTACCGAGCATTGACTACTGAGCATTGATATGGACATAGATAGATATAGATACTGCATTGATAGCATGGACATGAACATCGTATAGATTCATTGTATTGCTGCCTATAGACTTATAGATCCACTGTTGCTACTGTTCTACACCGTATTGACTGATTTATAGATTCCTTGTCTCGTATCGCTTTTCTCATTTGACTTCATTGATTAGATCGTACTGATTTGACCGTATTGATTTGATTGCCGGACAATGATTGATTGAAGTGATTTATCGAATTGCCTGCCGCTGCATTGACTGATTTTATTGACTATTGATTTCCGCTGCATAGACTCATTGACCATTGATTGATTTGGATTGATAGATTGACATGCATATTGATAGCATTGCCGTGCTTTGATTTCAGTTATAGGTATTAGGTGACCTGCTGGGCTTTGTAAAGCTCATTATATGTGGTTGATATTTTCAGGTCAGGGATCGGGAGCAGGAGATAGGATTTGATCCAGATTGACAGGTTTTAGTTCTTTTGATCGATAGATGATTCTTTTGTACTCAGGACATGATAGATTTCTCTACTTGCATTGATAGTGTAGTTCCTGAGTATTGTACTTGTTGTTTTGAGTTATGAATCGACTTGAATATTGATGTTTTAAATTTTATAGATGTTTGATAGATTGCTTAATGATGGTTTATAGATAACTCTGGTAAATTGTTTGGCTATTGATCGACATTCTTTCCAAGTTAGATCTCGGGGCATTACATTTGCCTGGTTGGCCAATGAAATGTAGGATGTGAACATCAATGTCATTTGCCATAGATTGAATATCGATTGAATGTGAGACAAATTAAACAAAAGATTCAGCCAATGGTGACTATAGTCACTGTACTACAAAACCAATTTATGGATAATTTCAATGAAAGTTGAATTCATCCAGGAGGGTACAATCTCAATAGTGGATATCAAATGTAGTAAGGGAACAAAAGTTGAATGACAAATATCATATATGTGTTAACTTCTTCTTCTTAATCTCGGCATATCCAAGGATTGTTATCCATTGTCATAGATTGATAGTCTAGTTGACTTTATAGTCGTCTACCATTGGCCGATCCTCCCACCCTAATAAAAAAAAGCCTATATAAAGGAGAAATATTTTTTTTAAAAGGAGAAATTTAGAATTTTGACCCCTCTAACAAAATATTTTGCCAAATGGTTGAAGATACTCATTGAACGATATTTTTTCTTACAAAAAATGTAAAGTGCTTACTTTCTAGTTTGTATAAAGGAAGAGGTAAGCTTTATCCAATGAAGAAAGAAGTGACTTATAATTTATTAGTTGTGTTTGTATTGTCTTGGATTTGACATTGCATGGATGCAAGAGTCCTAGGGATGGCTATTGTAATATTTCAAACTGCTCCAGTATCGTCCAGGACGATCTGGGATCGTCCTGGGACGATCAGTGTATTTTCAGTTCCAGAATCTGTCCAGAATTGCTCTAAGTGATTTCCTGTAGGGATCGTCCAGGCCGATCGAGATATCGTCCCGGGACGATCAGTGGATGGCACAAGTCAGTGAGTAGAGGTTTTTATCGCCTATGAATAGTAAACATCGTCCTGAAAAATCGTCCCTGGACGATGGGATTTTGGTCTGATCGTCCAGGCCGATCTGGACGATCGGCCAGGCCGATCTGAAGAGAATTTAAGGCAAATCAGCTCATTTGAAGAGAGAGAAAATAAAAAAAATAAAAATATCTGATTTTCAGCTCTGAGGAGAGAGAAAAAAGAAGGTTTTGGAAAAGTTGATTTCGGGAAGACGCGGAGCCGTTTTCGATCGAAGTGACTGTTGAGGAAATTGCTGTGCTCGAGGTAAGGCACATTCCGTCTTTCTAAATTTTCAGTTCCGTCGCGGTTGGCGGTATTTTTCTGTCCGGATTTCGTTTTCGTTACGATTTTTCGTCCGTATCTTTCGATTGGTTCAGTTTTTACCGCGTAAGTTTCTGTATATCGTTGCCGTGCCGGGTGTGCACGTTTTGACTATATTTTGAAGATTTTCGTCCGGGTATTTTTGATTCGACTGTGTTTTTAGTCGACCGGAATTTTCTGTGAAATCGTAAATTATCTGTGCAGTAGAATAAATGTTCTGGAA
Source organism: Dendrobium huoshanense (assembly GCA_016618105.1). Taxonomy (NCBI): domain Eukaryota; kingdom Viridiplantae; phylum Streptophyta; class Magnoliopsida; order Asparagales; family Orchidaceae; genus Dendrobium; species Dendrobium huoshanense. The sequence continues at coordinate 80,313,103 of CM028358.1, forward strand.
TGTGATTATCTATATTCTGTGCGAATTCGGTAAATTTTCTTTGCAGGAAATTTTGTGTAAATTCTGTATACTGCCGTTGTGCTGCCCGATTTTTGGGTAATTTCTGAAATGTCCGGATTTCTTCTGAATTGAAATGCTATGTGAATAAGCTATACAAAGGGAGTTATAAGGGGTCTGAATCCTATGAGATTCAGTTAGTGAAACGGGAAATCTGAAATGAGCTCAAATCTGAAATCTGATATCTGTTCTGTTCCGGATCCGATGAATTCTGTTCTGGTGCTATAAGCACATCTGTTTTGGTGCCGTGAGCACAAAGGGAGACATAAGGGGCCTGGATCCTGTGAGATTCAGTTAGTGTCTGGGAAGGGAGGCATAAGGGGCCGGAATCCGTAGAGATTCCGTCAGTGTCAGGGCATTTAGCTATGTGTATCTGTTTTGTTTTCTGTATCTGTTCTGTTCTGTACGAAATTGTAATTCCGATATGATATGCTCCGTACGATTCTGATTTCTGAATTCTGATTCTGACTCTGTTGATTTGTTCTGATATGATCTGTACGATTCCGATTCTGATTTGATATCTGTCCGTATAAGTTCTGATTTCCGATTCTGTTCTGATTTTCTGATCTGATTTCTGTCTGATGAGTTTGGTTTTGGTTTCTGAGAATTTAGATTGGTGGTTTGTTGCTTTGCTGAGCTGTTGAGCTCACCCTTGCTTTCTGGTGGTTTTCAGGTTCTGGGAAGGGCAAGGAGGTCCAGGATTAGTTTCAGAGTCTGATCCGATTAGGTACTTTTGTACTTTTGATTTTTGTACAGTCATGGCTTTTCTGTTCTGTCTTTCTTTCTGTTGAAAGCCATGCACTGTTCTGTAGATGATTATTTTTGAGGAAATGAAAAGATAGATGTTTTGTTCCGCTGCATTTGATGTTTTTAGTAGCTCTGTTGTTCTGTGTTTTTCTGTTGAGTTAAGAATTTGGAAGATCAGTTCAGTAACCTAATCCAAAGCCAGATCCTGGATATAGAAGTCTCTCGTCGCGATCCGGCTCGGGCGGGATCCGTCCCCGTCGGGTCGGGTCGTGACAAGCTTTTGTGGTATCAGAGCACTGATTTTGGAAACTGGTTGAATTGTGAAACAGAGCTTTAGGAAGTGATCAGTAAGTCTGTCTGGGAGGTAGTTTTGAGTCGTTTGGCTTTTTATTGTGTTGTTTTTGTGTTGTTTTTGTGATAGTTTTCCGGATTTTCTGGATTTTTCTGTATGGATCAGCCAGACCCAGACATGACAGACGGTCAGAGTGATGATCAGGCAGCACCAGTGGGGAGTACAGCCCCAGTGGTCGGTGCTGATACGCTTTCTCAGTTTGCGTCACTTGTTGCTCAGATGATGAGCGAGACTCAGAGCAGAGCTTCTACTGTTAGATCTGAGGACATTGATCGACACCTGCAGTTATTTTTGAGGTTGAAGCCTCCGAGGTTTGAGGGCGCTGTTGAGCCCAGAGCTGCTGAGGAGTGGCTGAGGAGATTGGAGAAGACTTTTGACGGGATGCAGTGTCCTGCAGACAGGAAGGTTCCGTTAGCAGTTTTTCTGTTAGATGGAGAGGCTGAGCACTGGTGGGATGGCCAGCAGGCAGCCAGATTTCAGGGCAGATTGAACTCTTTGATCACTTGGGAAGAGTTCACTGAAGTGTTCAGAGACTGGTTTGTTCCCCCTTCTGCACGACAGCAGATGCAGGAGAGTTTTCTGAGGCTGGTTCAGGGGAGCAAGACGGTGATGCAGTACGAGGCTGAGTTTACTGCATTAGCCAGGTACGCTCCGCAGCTGGTTAGCACTTCTGCTGAGAGGTGTTACCGATTTCTGAGAGGCTTACGAGACACTTTGAGGCAGCCTTTGATACCGTTCCGGATTACTGATTTCTCTGAGCTTGTGGAGCGAGCTCGTCTGATTGAGAACGACATGATGACTACTCAGCAGCGGTGGTCTGCGAGTAGGAAGAGATTTGGAGGAGATACTTCTGGCAGTGGTTCCTCTGGGAAGAGAAGATTTGTTTCTGGATCTGGATCTGGAGAATCCAGGAGGAGCGGAGGATCGTCTGGTACTGTTACCAGTACGACTGGTTCTGGATCTGTCAGTTCGGCACCTGTGTGCCAGAGTTGTGGACGGCGACACCATGGCCAGTGCTACAGGATAGCTGGTCTTTGTTTCAGGTGTGGTCATGTAATGCCCCGAGGATCCGCGTAGCGAAAGGATTCGTCTGACATTCTGATCGAACTCCATTCCAGTTGCCTTGCTCGGACCTGAAATTGTTAACCACATATAATGAGCTTACAAAGCCCAGCAGGTCACCAAAGCCTACAACTGAAATCAAAGCACGGCGATGCTATCAATATGCATGTCAATCTATTCAATCCGTATCAGTCAATGGTCAATCAGTCAATGCAGCGGAAATCAATAGTCGATAAAACCAATCAATGCAGCAGCAGGCAATTCGATAAATCAATAGAATCAATCAACTAAATCAATACAACGTCGTCAATCAAATTGATACGATCAAATCAATGAAATCAGTCGAGAAAGGCGATACGAAACAATAGATCTATAAAACAGTCAATACAGTGAAGAACAGTAGCGACAGTGATCTATAAGTCTATAGGCAGCAGTACGATGAATCTATAAGCAGTAGTACGATGTCCATGCTATCAATGCAATATCTATATCAATGTTCAATGTCGATGCATAGAAATCAATCGGTGAAATCAATGAAATCGTACGATCTAGTAAATCCAATCAAAGTCGATAAAGCAGGAATCTATAAAGCAATAAATCCGTAAATCAAAACAGTAAACATGCAATTCAATACTATATACTGAACAAGTACAATCTACTGGCTATGTTGCTGTTGTAGAATCCATATTGCTGTTGTAGATAATACATTGGTTCAATCAATAAGAGCCGTCACTCTTTTCGCCCGTCGGCATATCAATAAACTCCTTATATCTCCCTTCAATAATCAATAATCAATGTTTAAAGGAAAGCCCGTCGGCCCACCATCCTGTACAGGTATCAATATCAATCTCCACCAATGTTCAACCAGGTTCCACTTGCGATCAGTATCAATAGTCAATTCAATCAATAAGCAATTCAATAGTCGATATTAAAGCAATCATATCAATAGTCATATCCATATCTAATCAATCTATCAATTTCATACAATTCAGGAATCGTACGAAAATCGGGCAGCATAACGGTAGTCGGTCAAATTTACACAAAAATCCTGCAAAAAGACACAGTTTCCAAATCTTTCCAAATTACAATAGAATATCTATAGCGTCAATACAAGACTATCGATCTATAGAATCCAAATCAAATCAGGTCCTGATATTATTCTATTCGATTAAAATCACGTAGAATCAATTCCGACCGATAAAATCTTCGTAGAATACAGTCAAATCGTGTACAATAATCATATCTATAACATACTAAAAGTTGTGCGGTGGAAGTTGTGTCAAATCAAAACCATGTCGAAAAGTCGACTACGAAAACACAAAACAAATCATATCTCGGTCAAAACACAAAATCTCTGAAAACAGAAACAGGATTCGGAGTCCTTACCACGAGATCTTCACTTTTCCCAACAGCAGCGTCGGACGAAAAGCGCTCCGCGGTCTCCGAAAATCAACTTTTCTCTTTTCTTCCTTTCTCTTTCTCTCTCTACAAATATCTGATTTATAAATTTTGATTTTCTCTCTCCTCAAAACGAGCTCATTTCCTTATATCATACATGGATCGGCCTGGCCGATCGTCTCGATCGGCCTGGACGATCAGACCAATTCTGGTCGTCCTGGCCGATACTCCAGGGCGATGATCAGGACGATTTTTAGGAACAGTGCAGATCGTCCTGGACGATCTCAATATCGTCCTGGACGATTCTGTCCAGAATTTGCTCCAGAAATCAGCTGTTTTCAATGCACTGATCGGCCTGGACGATCCAAACTTCGTCCTGGCCGATTCTGGGAGGAAAATCCAAATCAGAGAGGAACAGTAAGGAAACGAGATATTACAATCTCCCCACCTTAGAAAAATGTCGTCCCGACATTTCCCTAAAGGTACGAAGCAAAACACGAAGCAAACCAAATCGATCAAAATCCAAATCCAAAACAAAACTCGTCGAAATCCATACAGAACACACAATGCAATCAATCCAATGTCAATATGCAATGTTCATATGTCAATATCAATCGGTTAGTCAAATCAATCTTACCAGTAGAATCTTCTGGTCGTTGCTGATCCTGGTGCTGTAAACTCTGTAGGCTATAAATGCGTGGCACCACTGGAGGTCGTGGCGCAACTGTCTCCCTCTGGTCTCTGACAGTCCTATCATCCATCCGGTTCCCTGATCTCTCACTGTAGGCCCTCGAGCCAACAGTCCTCTGCTGTCCTGTACCCGTGTCAGTCCTTCCACTCAGTCCTTTCTGAGGACAATCTGCTGCTCTGTGTCCTTGCTGTCCACAGTGAAAACACTGACCCGTCAATAGGTAACACTGACCTGCATGTCGTTTGCCACAATGACTGCACGTGCCAGAACCACCAGACGATACTATCGATGCAGATCGTGACGCAGATCCCGATGCAGATCCCTTCGAACCCTCATATCTGCTTCTCTTCTCTCTATCTCTGTCTCTACCAGAATCATCTCGTCGTACATCATCCCTCCTTCTCCTGGTATCCTCGTACCTCGATACCGGTGCCGACAACTCAATCTCTATCAATCGGGCCCGCTCCACTAGCTCAGAAAACTCATGGATCCGGAAAGGTACAAGTGGTTGCCTCAGCTCTCTGTTCAATCCGTGCAGAAATCTATAACACTTGTCTTCGGCAGTAGGGATCAAGTGAGCAGCGTACCTCGCAAGTGCAGTAAACTCGGACTCGTACTGCATCACTGACTTGCGGCCTTGCTCCAATCTCATGAAAGCTTCCTGCATCTGTCGCTGAGCTGACGGTGGTACAAACCACATCCTGAACACTGTAGTGAACTCATCCCAGGTGATCTCAGCATTGGTCTTCCCCTGAAATTTCTCTCTCTGCTGTCCGATCCACCATCTCTCTGCCTCACTTTCCAACATGAATACTGCCAAAGGTACTTTTCGGTTTCCCGGACACTGCATGCTGTCAAAAATCTTTTCTATCCTCATGATCCAATCCTCAGCAGCCTGTGGTCCTACAGCCCCTTTGAACAACGGAGGCTTCAGCTTGTGGAACATCTGTAAATGTCTGTCAACTTCTTCCTCTTTGCTCCCACTCATCTTGCTCTGGGCATCCCCCATAACATGTGCAATCGCAGTAGCTAACTGCATCATACTCTCTGAAGGTACTGGAGATGCGCTGTGTTGCTCATTCGGTACACTAGATTCTGCCGGAGGATCCATATCTTTTCACCTGCACAATTCAGAACAAATGATACACATATGCAATGATGTATGCCAATGAAGCTCTTAAAGCTACCCAGTCTACCCAATCTCTCAATCCAAACCTACAACTCTGGTAACAATCCATTCTTCCAATAACATTGCTCTGATACCACTTGTAATGCCCCGAGGATCCGCGTAGCGAAAGGATTCGTCTGACATTCTGATCGAACTCCATTCCAGTTGCCTTGCTCGGACCTGAAATTGTTAACCACATATAATGAGCTTACAAAGCCCAGCAGGTCACCAAAGCCTACAACTGAAATCAAAGCACGGCGATGCTATCAATATGCATGTCAATCTATTCAATCCGTATCAGTCAATGGTCAATCAGTCAATGCAGCGGAAATCAATAGTCGATAAAACCAATCAATGCAGCAGCAGGCAATTCGATAAATCAATAGAATCAATCAACTAAATCAATACAACGTCGTCAATCAAATTGATACGATCAAATCAATGAAATCAGTCGAGAAAGGCGATACGAAACAATAGATCTATAAAACAGTCAATACAGTGAAGAACAGTAGCGACAGTGATCTATAAGTCTATAGGCAGCAGTACGATGAATCTATAAGCAGTAGTACGATGTCCATGCTATCAATGCAATATCTATATCAATGTTCAATGTCGATGCATAGAAATCAATCGGTGAAATCAATGAAATCGTACGATCTAGTAAATCCAATCAAAGTCGATAAAGCAGGAATCTATAAAGCAATAAATCCGTAAATCAAAACAGTAAACATGCAATTCAATACTATATACTGAACAAGTACAATCTACTGGCTATGTTGCTGTTGTAGAATCCATATTGCTGTTGTAGATAATACATTGGTTCAATCAATAAGAGCCGTCACTCTTTTCGCCCGTCGGCATATCAATAAACTCCTTATATCTCCCTTCAATAATCAATAATCAATGTTTAAAGGAAAGCCCGTCGGCCCACCATCCTGTACAGGTATCAATATCAATCTCCACCAATGTTCAACCAGGTTCCACTTGCGATCAGTATCAATAGTCAATTCAATCAATAAGCAATTCAATAGTCGATATTAAAGCAATCATATCAATAGTCATATCCATATCTAATCAATCTATCAATTTCATACAATTCAGGAATCGTACGAAAATCGGGCAGCATAACGGTAGTCGGTCAAATTTACACAAAAATCCTGCAAAAAGACACAGTTTCCAAATCTTTCCAAATTACAATAGAATATCTATAGCGTCAATACAAGACTATCGATCTATAGAATCCAAATCAAATCAGGTCCTGATATTATTCTATTCGATTAAAATCACGTAGAATCAATTCCGACCGATAAAATCTTCGTAGAATACAGTCAAATCGTGTACAATAATCATATCTATAACATACTAAAAGTTGTGCGGTGGAAGTTGTGTCAAATCAAAACCATGTCGAAAAGTCGACTACGAAAACACAAAACAAATCATATCTCGGTCAAAACACAAAATCTCTGAAAACAGAAACAGGATTCGGAGTCCTTACCACGAGATCTTCACTTTTCCCAACAGCAGCGTCGGACGAAAAGCGCTCCGCGGTCTCCGAAAATCAACTTTTCTCTTTTCTTCCTTTCTCTTTCTCTCTCTACAAATATCTGATTTATAAATTTTGATTTTCTCTCTCCTCAAAACGAGCTCATTTCCTTATATCATACATGGATCGGCCTGGCCGATCGTCTCGATCGGCCTGGACGATCAGACCAATTCTGGTCGTCCTGGCCGATACTCCAGGGCGATGATCAGGACGATTTTTAGGAACAGTGCAGATCGTCCTGGACGATCTCAATATCGTCCTGGACGATTCTGTCCAGAATTTGCTCCAGAAATCAGCTGTTTTCAATGCACTGATCGGCCTGGACGATCCAAACTTCGTCCTGGCCGATTCTGGGAGGAAAATCCAAATCAGAGAGGAACAGTAAGGAAACGAGATATTACAGGTCAGCCGGGACATAGGATTGCAGAATGTCCACAGATGGGATATGATCAGCGATCTGAGGGTTTAGTCAGACCTGTTGGTTCAGCAGCAGGAAGACCGAGGACTGTTCCTCCACGCCCTGAGGGATTTGCTGGTAGAGGTGGTGGTTCTAGTTCTGCACCACGGAGACCACCTACGATTCAGAGGGAGCAGAGTAGTTCTGTTGCTTCAGCTCCTGCTCCAGTTCAGCCACGAGTTTACAGCTTGAGTCAGCAGGAGGCTCGTGATGCTCCGGATGTTGTGACAGGTACGGTTTACATTTCTGATCAGCCCTGTCGTGTTTTGTTTGACTCTGGAGCGAGTCATTCTTTTCTGTCCGAGCATTGTTTTGAGCTTTTACATTTGGATTCGATGGTTTTACCGGTTTCTTTGTCTGTGATTTTACCGGCTGGGAATCCATTGATTGCTCGACAGTTTTGTTTGTGTGAGATCGAGATTTCTGGCAAGAAGTGGAAATCGAGTTTGATTCGATTGCCGATTTCTTCGTATGATGTGATTCTGGGAATGGATTGGTTGAGTCAGTATGAGGCTCAGATTGACTGTCTGAAGAAGCAAGTGAGTTTGCTTGTGGCTGGAGAGAGAGTTGTATTTCAGGGATTACGAGGTGTTCTCTCCAGTCTGATTTCTGCGTTAGAGGTGAGCAGAATGTGGAAGAAGGGATATCCAGTATTTTTGGCTTCGGTGCGGGATCTGAACCTGGAGGTTGGTTCTGTTTCTGAGATCCCTGTGGTACGGGAGTTTGTGGATGTTTTTCCTGAGGAGTTGGTTGGTTTACCTCCGGATAGAGATGTGGAGTTCTCTATCGATGTTTTTCCGGGTACCGCTCCGATATCGAAAGCTCCGTACAGGATGGCACCGAAAGAACTTTCCGAGTTGAAAGTTCAGCTTCAGGAGTTGGTTGACAGAGGATTTGTACGTCCTAGTGTTTCTCCTTGGGGAGCACCTGTTCTGTTTGTGAAGAAGAAGGACGGTACACTCCGTATGTGTATTGATTACAGAGATTTGAACAAGGCCACGATCAAGAACAAGTATCCTTTGCCTCGGATAGACGACTTGTTTGATCAGCTTTCCGGATCTTCGGTGTTTTCGAAGATTGATTTGCGATCCGGATATTATCAGGTGAAGGTGAAGGAATCTGATGTGGTGAAGACTGCTTTCAGTACTCGGTACGGGCACTACGAGTTCTTGGTTATGCCTTTTGGGGTAACTAATGCGCCTGCGATTTTCATGGATCTGATGAACCGAGTATTCAGGGAGTTCTTGGATCAGTTCGTGATCGTCTTCATTGACGATATTCTGGTATATTCTGCTTCTGAGGATGAACATGCCAGACATTTGAGGATTGTGTTGGAGACTCTGAGGAGGCATCAGCTGTATGCCAAGTTCTCCAAGTGTGAATTCTGGCTGAGGAGCATTTCATTTCTGGGGCACGTGATTAGCGGAGAAGGTATTTCTGTGGATCCCCAGAAGATTCAGGCAGTTGCTGATTGGCCAAGGCCGACTACGGTATTTGAGGTACGTAGTTTCTTGGGCATGGCCGGGTATTACAGGAAATTTGTGAAAGGATTTTCACAGATTTCGACTCCTCTGACGAGACTGACTCAGAAGTCAGTTCCTTTTGTTTGGACACCGGAGTGTGAAGCTAGTTTTCAGAGATTGAAGGATTGTTTGACTTCAGCTCCAGTGTTGGCGCTTCCGTCAGGTACGGAAGGTTTTCAAGTGTTCAGTGATGCTTCACTGAAAGGACTGGGATGTGTCCTGATGCAGCATGGTCAGGTAATTGCTTATGCTTCGAGACAGTTGAAACCACATGAGAAGAATTACCCGACACATGATTTGGAGTTAGCTGCAGTTGTTTTTGCTTTGAAGATTTGGCGTCATTACCTGTATGGCGTCACATGTGAGATGTTTACTGATCATAAGAGCCTGAAGTACATTTTTACTCAGAAGGATTTGAATCTGAGACAGAGGCGGTGGCTCGAGTTGATCAAGGACTATGACCTGACTATTCAGTATCAGCCTGGGAAGGCGAATGTGGTAGCAGATGCTTTGAGCAGGAAGTCTTCTGGATTATCAGGTATTCAGCTTACCTGTGATGACTTTCTGATTCGTGATTTGGAAAGATTGCAGTTGGAGGTGATTTCCTCCAGTGATTTGGAGTTGGCTCAGATGAGTATTCAGTCTTCTTTGGAAGCAAGGATTCAAGAAGCCCAGAAGTCAGATTCTGATTATTCGAAGTTGCTAGCTCAGATTGGATCTGGTAAGACTCCTGAACTTCGAATTTCCGATTCTGGTGCTATTTTCTGTAAGAACAGGTTGTGGGTACCTGTGTTTGGAGATTTGAGGCGGGAGATTCTGTACGAATCTCATCATTCAGGCTACACTGTTCATCCAGGCAGTGGTAAGATGTACGCTGATATGAAGCTTTTGTTTTGGTGGCCTGGGATGAAGAAGGATGTAACAGAGTTTGTGTCGAGATGCGAAGCCTGTCAGTTGGTGAAGGCAGAGCATCAGCGACCAGGTGGACTGTTGCAGTCGTTGCCTATCCCTGAGTGGAAATGGGAGGAGGTAACGATGGATTTTGCTATGGGTTTCCCTCGATCACGACAAGGACATGATGCTATTTGGGTAGTTGTGGATCGATTGACGAAGTCAGCCCATTTTCTTCCGATCAGACAGACGGATTCAGTTGAACGCTTGGCACAGATATATGTGAAAGAGATAGTCAGATTGCACGGTGTGCCTCGCGTGATTGTATCTGATCGAGATGGACGCTTTACTTCCAGACTTTGGAAAGGCATTCAGCAAGGCTTGGGTACGAAATTGCATTTCAGTACAGCCTTTCATCCTCAGACCGACGGACAGTCTGAGAGGACTATTCAGGTACTGGAAGATCTGTTGAGACTTTGTGTTCTGGACTTTAGCGGAAGCTGGGAAGATCATATTCCGCTGATTGAGTTTGCTTATAACAACAGTTTTCAGTCCAGTATCGGTATGGCACCGTACGAGGCTCTGTATGGCAGGAAGTGCCGTACTCCTTTGACTCTGACGGAGGTCGGAGATAGACAGACTTTGGGTGCCACTTTTGCTGATGAAACTGCTCAGAAGATTCATTTGATAAGAGAAAGATTGAAAGCCGCTCAAGATCGTCAGCAGAAGTATTACAATCAGAAGCACAGATTTGTTGAGTTTCAGGTCGGTGACTTTGTGTATGTCAAAGTCAGCCCGATGAAAGGTGTGAGCAGATTTGGTCAGGTGAGCAAGCTTAGTCCAAGGTATGTTGGACCATTTGAGATTTTGGAAAGAATTGGAAAAGCTGCTTATCGCCTATTGCTTTCTGATTCTATGCCTGATGTGCATAATGTGTTTCATGTATCCACTCTGAAGAAGTGGGTATCCGACTCTGGGAAGAAGGTATCAGCTGACGAGGTTGAGATTCAGGAGAATCTGGCGTACAAGGAAGAGCCAGAATTGATTTTAGCGTACGACGTCCGCAAGTTGAGAAATAAAGAGATTCCGATGGTTAAAGTCCAGTGGAAGCACCGGACTGCACGGGAAGCAACGTGGGAAAAGGAGTCTGATATGAGACGGTCATACCCGTACTTGTTTTGACTGCGTTTGGATTGGATAATGTCGAGGACGACATTTTTCTGAGTTGGGGAGATTGTAATATTTCAAACTGCTCCAGTATCGTCCAGGACGATCTGGGATCGTCCTGGGACGATCAGTGTATTTTCAGTTCCAGAATCTGTCCAGAATTGCTCTAAGTGATTTCCTGTAGGGATCGTCCAGGCCGATCGAGATATCGTCCCGGGACGATCAGTGGATGGCACAAGTCAGTGAGTAGAGGTTTTTATCGCCTATGAATAGTAAACATCGTCCTGAAAAATCGTCCCTGGACGATGGGATTTTGGTCTGATCGTCCAGGCCGATCTGGACGATCGGCCAGGCCGATCTGAAGAGAATTTAAGGCAAATCAGCTCATTTGAAGAGAGAGAAAATAAAAAAAATAAAAATATCTGATTTTCAGCTCTGAGGAGAGAGAAAAAAGAAGGTTTTGGAAAAGTTGATTTCGGGAAGACGCGGAGCCGTTTTCGATCGAAGTGACTGTTGAGGAAATTGCTGTGCTCGAGGTAAGGCACATTCCGTCTTTCTAAATTTTCAGTTCCGTCGCGGTTGGCGGTATTTTTCTGTCCGGATTTCGTTTTCGTTACGATTTTTCGTCCGTATCTTTCGATTGGTTCAGTTTTTACCGCGTAAGTTTCTGTATATCGTTGCCGTGCCGGGTGTGCACGTTTTGACTATATTTTGAAGATTTTCGTCCGGGTATTTTTGATTCGACTGTGTTTTTAGTCGACCGGAATTTTCTGTGAAATCGTAAATTATCTGTGCAGTAGAATAAATGTTCTGGAATGTGATTATCTATATTCTGTGCAAATTCGGTAAATTTTCTTTGCAGGAAATTTTGTGTAAATTCTGTATACTGCCGTTGTGCTGCCCGATTTTTGGGTAATTTCTGAAATGTCCGGATTTCTTCTGAATTGAAATGCTATGTGAATAAGCTATACAAAGGGAGTTATAAGGGGTCTGAATCCTATGAGGTTCAGTTAGTGAAACGGGAAATCTGAAATGAGCTCAAATCTGAAATCTGATATCTGTTCTGTTCCGGATCCGATGAATTCTGTTCTGGTGCTATAAGCACATCTGTTTTGGTGCCGTGAGCACAAAGGGAGACATAAGAAGCCTGGATCCTGTGAGATTCAGTTAGTGTCTGGGAAGGGAGGCATAAGGGGCCGGAATCCGTAGAGATTCCGTCAGTGTCAGGGCATTTAGCTATGTGTATCTGTTTTGTTTTCTGTATCTGTTCTGTTCTGTACGAAATTGTAATTCCGATATGATATGCTCCGTACGATTCTGATTTCTGAATTCTGATTCTGACTCTGTTGATTTGTTCTGATATGATCTGTACGATTCCGATTCTGATTTGATATCTGTCCGTATAAGTTCTGATTTCCGATTCTGTTCTGATTTTCTGATCTGATTTCTGTCTGATGAGTTTGGTTTTGGTTTCTGAGAATTTAGATTGGTGGTTTGTTGCTTTGCTGAGCTGTTGAGCTCACCCTTGCTTTCTGGTGGTTTTCAGGTTCTGGGAAGGGCAAGGAGGTCCAGGATTAGTTTCAGAGTCTGATCCGATTAGGTACTTTTGTACTTTTGATTTTTGTACAGTCATGGCTTTTCTGTTCTGTCTTTCTTTCTGTTGAAAGCCATGCACTGTTCTGTAGATGATTATTTTTGAGGAAATGAAAAGATAGATGTTTTGTTCCGCTGCATTTGATGTTTTTAGTAGCTCTGTTGTTCTGTGTTTTTCTGTTGAGTTAAGAATTTGGAAGATCAGTTCAGTAACCTAATCCAAAGCCAGATCCTGGATATAGAAGTCTCTCGTCGCGATCCGGCTCGGGCGGGATCCGTCCCCGTCGGGTCGGGTCGTGACAGCTATGTAGCATACAATTATACAAACAACTTCTTTATTTTTTATTTTTTGGATTTTATTCTTATTCTTTTCTTCCATGGATATATGTGATGGGCTCTTTGAAGCTTTCATATGCCAGTTATCATGCAGACTTTATGGTTTAATTATCTCTTTTTTTGTCAAGATAGATAAAGTTTAGCTAATCTATTATTATTTTTTTCTAAGTTAGAGTCTAGGTTCAAAACAATTTACATGATTATACTCCAATTTATATTACTAAAACAAAAATTATATTGAAAGATAAATGCTAAAATTTCCTCTTATAAATTTGATAGCATTATATTGGTTAAAAAATTATGTTATTATTATTACTATTAATAATATTATTGTTGTTATTGTTTAATAATTAATTAACTAAATTTTTTACTATCCTGAAAAAAGAAACTAGATCCACCATGTTGTCTACCCCACAATGAATTTATTGGACACCAAATGGATACCATCAAATCAAAATGTACCAACTAATTTTGAAAAGATGGTGTTTTAACCCAAGTGATGGATTTTGTTAACATAATGTAATGCCCTTTAGTTTAAATAAAGTAGATGTCACATATCAAAGAATGATGCATTATATTTTTCAAGATGACAAGGCATGAAATGTTTAGGTTTATGTTGAGGATTTCCTTTAAAAAAAATGTAACACATCAAATATCTCAAAAATATTTTTCTACAAATTTATTACATGAAATTGTGTCCTTAGAAGTGTGCTTTTAAAGATGGATCAAGGAGGTTCATGGGCTTTCTGTTCAGTTCAGAAGGCATTAAAATGAATCTAAAGAAAATCAAAGCAATTTTCAAAATGCTAGTGCCTTGAAACATGAAGCACATGAAGGATTGGTTGAGCGAATTATCGGCCGTAGTTGTTTCATCTCAAAGTCGGGCAACAAGTGTTTGTCATTCTTTAAAATTTGAAGTGTTAATCAGTTTGCCTAGAATAGGAAATGTGAAGTCACCTTTCAATAATTGAAGTCCATGCATCATCTCTTCATCGCACCAACTTCAAAGTTCGTAGCAAGGGAGGACTTGTTCTTATATCTTGAGTTAGTGAGGAGTTGGTAAGCTTGGTTCTCTTCCGTGAAGAAGGGAAGAAGTAAAAAATAATATATTATGTGAGCAAAATGTTCATAGGATTGAGATACACTACCAAATTATAAAATGGCTCGCTTGGGCTTTGATTTTCTATGTGGGGTGCCTTCAACTTCATTTTTTGGTGCATTTGATTAAATTTGTAATCAACTATCCATTAAAGTCTGTCCTGATGAAGTCAACCCACTTTTGGTGACAACTCAAATGGGTTATGGAGCTCATTGAGTTTCAAATTGCATACATACCAAGGACTGTCATCTGGTGTGGCACTGAATTCTTGGCCTACTTTAGTATCGCCCAGGCCAAAGAAAAGTAATTATCAAATAAGACGTATTGTGGAGTCTCTATGTTGATGAGACCTCTAGTGTATATGGATTTGGAATCAAAGTCATTTTGAAAAGTCCAGCTGGAAAAATACTTTCTCATGTTATTTGAATTGGTTTCCAAATAGAGAACAATCAAGCTAAAAATGAAGCATTGATCATTGTCTTAAGGTTTATTGCTGGAGCAGGGCATAAAACTTGACAACATTCAACATTCACTATTTTTATTGAATCAAATCAATGGCTAGTATGGAAGCTCTTTAGAAATACATATATAAAGTCAAAATGGAAATTAGAAAGTTTGAATATGTATACAACTAATTTACTAGCTTGCTTCCTATTACAAAATCACGAGGGAGGATTGCTTTGGAGCTTACTTAACCCACATTTAAAGAAGTGGAAGTGATGGAGGTGAACCAAGCCCCAGGGTCAAGTTGAGTGATTCCATTCATCAAGTATTTGAAGTTGGGCATCATATTGGAGAATGTCAATGATCCTCAACGAATTAAAACAAGAGTAGCTTAGTGCTTACTCATTGATGGTGAGTTATTCGAGAAGTCAACAATTACATCTTACTTAAGGTAGGTGAAGGAATATGAAGTTGTTGATATTCTTAATGAAGCTCAGTGTTATGAGTATTACACTACTCCGAAGGGTAAACTTTGCCCAATTGAATACTAAGGCAATGGTTTCACTAAGAATATATGAAGAGGAATTCTAATAAATGTGCATTCCATGTAAAAAAAATTGCGCATATACAACTCCAACTCTCTCATAAGTTACAATCGATCTCAAGTTTATGACCTTTTATTATTTGAGGGATAGACCTAATTGGTCCATTCTCTCATGTGATAGACAAAATAAACATATCCTGGTGATAATATATCATTTAATAATATTAATTGAAGAAAATGCACTCCCCAAGACTATTGCAGAAGTTATTTGCAACTTCATGTGATATATAGACTCAAATCGATGATCATTATCAATAATCGTCTATAATTAATAAATTCAAACTTACAAAAAGTAATAAACTCTAATCTTTTAGTCATTAAATTTTTTTTATTTAATTATGTTACTATTTTTTATTTTCTTCTTTTTAAATTATATATAAATATAATTGGATGATAATGATAATAATAATAATGATAAATATTAAAATTAAATGAACTCAAACTCTAAAAAAAAAAAAAAACTAAAAAATAAAATAATTGATTAATTTCAAAGCTTTCCCGTAATCACCAGTCGGAGTAACGCTGCAGCAAAAGGTACGTCTCCAGACTCCAGTCAAAGAAAGACGACGCACACGCACTACCCGTCCATCTTAGGAGACCCAACCCCACGCCAAGCACGACTCCCGTTCCCAGCGTCGTGCTATCCTATGAAGTCAGCCGCTGGCAACCCCCGGCCGCCAGCTCGACCGCCGCCTGAGGGGGCGGCTTCCCTCGACTCCATCACCCGCACGCTCGCTGAGATATGCTCCAACGATGATGACTTCACATGTGACCCTCCCCGCCGCTTCATCGCTCTCGTCCGTCGTCTACAACTCCTCTTCCAACAGGTCGCCGCCTTCGCGGACCTTTCGTCCCCGCCGGTCATTACAGCTATCCGCGGAATCGCCGGCGACCTCGAAGCCTCCCGCGCCCCACTCTTCGCCTATGGTCGTCCAAGCCGCATCCTAATCCTTATCAACTGCGAACCCCTCTGCGCCTCCCTCCGCTCCCTTGCTTCTTCCATTTCTTCCTCCCTCAACCTCTTCGATTCCCCTCTCTCTCCCTTCCCGGACCTCCGCAAGAAGGCCGCCGATCTCTCCCGCGATTTTGCCTGCTCGGATATAAGAGTAAAACTCTCGCTATTGACTCCTCTCCTTTTTGTTTTCTTGTTCTCATAGTAGTTTTTGCACAGCTGACGGAGAATGAGGACAGGGTTTACCGGACATTGCAGAAGGAGGCGGAGGTGCGGTCGAGCAGTAAAGCGGTGCAGAGCGCCATCATCATGGACATCGCCCGAGCGCTGGGAATTGACCTCTGCGACCACGGTAAGCTCTCCGAGCATATCCAGCAGCTTAGATCTGTTATTTCATCTGGCTTGAGCTCGGTCACTGAGCGCAAGATCCTGATGTCTCTTGAGAAGATCTTTGATAGTTGGTCGACTGAGACCTGCCTCACGACCGCATCTGTGGACGAGGATTTTGAAGAGAATGCTCAGATCCCTCCCTTCAAGAGCTTCATTTGCCCTCTTACTAAGGAGGTTATGAAGGATCCTGTGGTGCTGGAGTCATCGCAGAACTATGATCGTTCCGCCATTCTTAAATGGTTTGAGAGGTGCAGGGAGGATGGAAGAGTTCCAACCTGCCCTATGACCGGCCAGGAACAGGTCTCATTGGAGCTCAAGCGGAATATTGGGCTTGCTGGGGCTATTGAGGAGTGGATTAATCGAAATATTGAAGTGCAGATAAAAGTTGCATTGCAATACCTTGGTGGAGGGCTTAGTTCAGCGGAGAGTGTGGAGAAGGTGTTGGATAGTATATACAGAATCTCGGAGGAGCATCCTGAAAGTAGGTATAGGGTGAGAAATGCTAGGATTGTTAATCTTGTGATTCAAATGCTGAAGGAACAATCGAAGATGATGGGGTCACACTTGCGGTGGAAAGCACTCATGGCATTGCATAGCATGGCAAGGGATGAAGAGAGCAAGGTATGCAGCATAGTAATACTTGTGATCATAGTCTGCATTACTATTTTTTTTTTCTTTCAAAATTTCCCTATGCCATCACTCCATTTTAATCACCTCCTTAGAAGCTTCTCATATGATAGTGTTACTTATACTTTGCATTAATGTTGGCCCTTCATCTGGTGTTGATGTATTTTCTGCCTGTTTTTATAAGAAAAATCTGAACGTATGAGAACTCACAAACACTTGGTTTGATATCGCGTTCTTGTTCTTCAAATCAGTACATGCTAAATAATGTGATATGATGGTTGAAATCATCCTTCCTTTGGACCATTTATATTATAGTTATTTAGGCTACGTTTGGTTCTCCTCTTCTTTTGTAAAAGGTAATTTTAGAAATAATGGTTCAGAGAATGGAGTTTTCTAACGGAGAAGCACACATTAAAAAGCTTATCAAAATAGCAGAAAAATAAAGTTCCCTAAAAAGTATTTCTATAGAAGAGTCCCATCCAAACAGCGAAAAAAAATTATTTTCTTCGTTTATAAACAGAAAAGAAAAAAAATAAAATAAAAATGCCGAAACAAGAGAGGCCTTAATCTTTGGCTATCCATTAGTTGATTTGGAGGAAAGGAGTTTTCAACTCAGTTGCTTTATTAGTCATTTGGAGCAATAAGATTTTATTTCAATTTTCGTTGGTGATTTGAAATTTTGTAATGGTGATTTGCTGTTTGCAACGGTCTGCCTTCACAAGTTCCTTCGGTTGAATTGCTTAAAAACCCATTTTTTTGTTACCGTTCCGTGCTAGAGAAGAGAAATTGCAACATTTTGTAGTTCACCATGTCTTTGACCAACCAGAATGATTTGACTCGCTTGTTTGCTGCATAATTTAGGTAAATGCGTCTCTTGACTATGAGAGCTCTCAAATGTAATTCATAACTTAATTTTTAGACATTACATCCAGTTCTCTGGTCGAAACAGACGGTGAAGAAGTTAGCTTTCACGTTTCATCATCCAAAACCATACATTATGCCAGTTAACACCAATGACCAATTCTTCCCACTTTTTGAACGTAAATTAAGCCCTGATTTTCCTGAAATGAAACCTTAAATCTTCCTTTACTGATCCAATAACAACTTAAGCTCAATTTATTAAGCATCGGAGGTTTTTAAGGAGATATATCGCGGTAGTTTCTTAAGTTTAATTAAACTTCGGGGATATGTATTATAGAGATATATTCTTATACTTGCTGCAATGCAAAGTGTAGGAATAATGTGGCGTGCTCGGATACAACCAAAGGTCATTTTTAGTTGGAGGTTATTATTATTTTGATACTTATTTATGTTTTGTTACTTTTCAATGAATGATACCATGAAACTTTTATTTTTACCTGAAACCATTAATCTCATACAAAATGGTGCCATAAGAGGATGTTGGTCCCACCAAAGAATTAAAAATAAAAATCAAAATTTAACGTCAATAAGCTTTTCTTTAGTAATTCTTTTTGAACTTGCTGAAATCAGGATATCATGCAATCGAATTAAAATATAATTATAATCCTTTCCTCTATGATAAAACCAGAAAGAGATGGGCCGTTTGATCATAATCAAACATTACAAAATTTGACTTTAACATATAGAAAAATTGCTTAGCATAAAATTTGAGTTTTTTTTGGAGTTTTTCTGCTATAGAGATATCTATATGGTAAAGATAAAAGAAGGGTGTAGCCAGCCTATGAAGCTCCCATTAATATAGGATTTTGAGGTTGATGCATATGGACTTAAGCTTGCATTGCAAAAAAAGGTTGTTTTCATGAATAGATCGATGATCTCTTGGTCATAATTAATGCAACACATCATTGCTCCGGCCCACCCTCAAATCCATGAACGATGACCTCCAGGTCACGATTTAGGCAGTGCTCCACTACTTCAGGCCCATTTGTGGGTCTCCGAAAGGATTCTGTTTATGGGGTTTGAATGCAAAGGGTACGACCGCACTATCCCGTAGGACAAAATGATCATAGACCTTTATACTCGACATAAGCAGGCAAATGGAAGAGCAGATAGAGTTATATATACGATTAGCCATGGAGGATAGCGGCTTTCACCTACACACCTCGATGGATAATAATATATATAACCCAAAATTTCACTAAATTTGTCCCATTCAATACATAAGCTCGAATGAGGTTTCTTTGATTGTGGGGATCGGTTTCCTACAGACGCAAGCCCCCGTAGTTAATTACATCTTAGACCTTGGTATAAGAAAACTCTCGATTAAAGATGTTAGATTATCTTCTCGAATGGGTTTAGCGCGAAGGAAAAAATCTAGGCTTTCCTAATCAAAGGGGAAGAGAGGCCCAATTTAGCTTAATCATCCATATGTGGTTCAATCATCATTCGGCCGGTCTAAGGAAGGGAAAACTGGAAAAAAAGAAAGGACGCTGCACCTCAAACATGCATGAGGAAAGAGGGAGGTGGCATCATCTGTGTGACGCGGATGAGTAGGATTTATAACTTCTGAAAGGGAAGAAAGCTTACCCACCGATAAGGCGTACAGTGGTACACTTGCACCACTAGCCTTAGATCTTAAATATATAAAAAATGTAGTATCGTACACACGCCACTAACATGTACGACCTAACTAATGCAACATGAACTTATATCTTGCCTGAAAAAGGAAGCCGGCTAACATCCTAAATAGAACCAATCGTCCTATATGCGTACGAGATAGGAAGGCTCTATCCTAAGGAATCAAGGATTTGTAGTTTAAAAGGTTTCAATCAGGGACTATAATATGCAAAAGAATATACCTAGCGCTGTGTATGATGCATGAAGCAGATGCATAAGTAAGAATATCCTTAGGTCTACTGATGTAATGCATGTATGTAAGTAAGGTGCAATGTAAATCAAAGTGTGCAAAATGCATGCATGACACCCGGAGTACAGAAAAAGTAAATAAACACACCAAGGGTACCCTCTAGGCAAGGTATCCACATCACACGATAATAGAAAAATCATCCCAGCGATGCCCACTTAGTGTGGGAAAACAACGATGCCCACTTCATGTGGGAAAACAACGATGCCCATGAGACAAATAGGTGGCCTACACTATAGGCCCAAATGACCATAATGGTCTCTAAGACTCACAGAAGGTGGGGGGTATCATACCCAAAACCGAAAGAAAATGGAACATCCTAGCGGTGCCCACTTTGTGTGGGAAAAACAACGATGCATATAGCACAAATGGGTGAGCCTACACTATAGATCTAAGTTGACCATAAGGGTCTCTAGGGCTCACAGAGGGGGGGGGGGGGGGGGGAAGCTTTGGCCTATAGGGCCAAAGCTTCGTTAGTGCACTAACCTACGGTCAGCTACCTAAACATGTTAGAATACCTATTAATAAGATGTGTGTGATGTGATGTGTAGCAGATTCAATATATAATTAGGAGTTTACTTTACAAGTTGCAGAAATTATACCTGACTGTGGCGCTGCCACTTAAAAGCTCTTAAGCAAATGATGTCACTTGATTCTTGACCGTGCAAGACCCGATGTACCTTGCAAAGAGGAGAAGGGATGAACGATCCAAGTGCTAGGTTCGGTCCAGGCGGCGTCGGGCGTGGTCTGGGTGTGCGAAGCCGAGGACGATCGGGTGGCTACCGTCGGGAGATCGGACGTGCCTTGGGTTCGGTCTCCCCTGACTTACGCGAGAGAGGGAGAGGGAGCGGGAGGCTGGGCTCCTTCGTGCTTCTGTGAACCAGAGAGAGAATGGAGAGGGGGAGGGAGAGGGAGTGAATGCCTCGAAGGAGAGAGAGTGGGAGCTTCGGCCTTGGAAGAGAGGGAGAGGGAGCAAGGGCTTCGAATCCCTTGTCTTCACCCGTCCCACCCAAGAAAAACTGAGAGAAGTCGTATCCTGCTGCTCAAGGACCGCTCCCCAGCTTCTCTCAGACGCGAAAATGGGCTATGCTCGCTCTGCGCCACTAAGATTCAACTGAGCATTTGTCTAAATGGAGATGACACGCGACTGAAACACTGCGACGATGGCAAATTCCAATTTCAGGGAGATCAGCACTGTCGAAACTATTCCCTGATCTAGTAAATGGATTCAAATTGTTTAGAAAGTCAAATAGATTTTAGCAGGATTAGATTGAGCTGAATTAGGCCAAATTTGGGTCAGTTTGGATGTGAACTTGATTCAAATTGGCTTGATTTACAACGGGACTAGGCTCGATCAATTTGATTAAATCAAATTAAACTCAAATTAAGGTTCGATTCGGGTCAAATTGAACTCGTCGCAGTCAAAACAAATTACTCGAGTTTGATTGAACATGGTCGAGGCTAATTTAAATCAATTCGGATCGATTCGAGTTCGAATTGGGCTCGACGAGGTCTAATTAAGTCGATCGAAGGTGCTCGAGAGCACTCGAATGAAAATCAAGGTCAACACCATTCTCATTTCTCCGAAGCAATGAGAGATATGCTTGGTACATCATTTTCTCAATATTATAGTGACGATTTCTTTATTTTCTTTATCTTCTATTTCTTGAAATTTTTTTTTGCTGTAACCAATGGGATCATCCAGTGTTCTAGGAGTAAAATCTTTGAGGAAAACCACTTATTGATTCACTGCTAATATCTAATACACCCATCCTCTAAATCAGGCATGAATAAAATTTGTACTATCACCACATCTGGAGTCAAACTCAGCGGGCCTTTAAAAGCTGTGGCATTCCTTAATATTTTAATTTTTATTTCCTTATTTGAAATCATGTTATTGAATAAGAAACTAGTGACTAAAGTTAACTAAAATGTATAGCTTTCCATATTCAACCAGTAACCATTGCTAAATGATTCTTCTATCTATCAAAGGTTTCTAAAACTCTTAAGACGTTATCCATAAACAAAAACAAAGAAAAGAGTCAAATTGGAAAAAAAAAAAGATGATAAAACTAATCTATTACTTGACATTGTTTGGTTATTACTGAAGCTTGTTATTATTACTATTTTTAATGCATGCATATTACTGTGCATTCTTTCATTGTTACACTAATGACAATCCTTCTATTAATTATTTGCCTTTTTTGACAAAAATGAAATTGAATTAAGAGCTCATTTAGCTGCTTGAAGCTAGAAATCATGTTTAAAACATAATTTTGTTAAATCTATAATTTGGTTGGATGAAATTTCAACTTCACTAACCTCTTTAAAATATCATTAAAAGTGAGAACTTTTATTTCGCACTAAAAAACAAAACAAAAAAAATCCTCCTAAATCATTTTTTTTATCTACAAGCATACAAATGAGCCCTAAGCAAAAAAAAGGGGTGAAGTTGCATGCTTAGATATCCCCTAATCCACACGTTTTTTTTTTTGAACGTACATATTTTGTCTTTTAATTCTCTCTGTAATTCAGGTTATTTTAATTTTATTCATAATTAGAAGTTTAGATGATATCAAAACTGATAATCATACTTTTCATCTAGCTTATAATGCTTAAAGAAGGTATTACTCGTTTGGCTATACGGAGCCTTAGCGAAACTTCTGAGAAGGAAAGAGAGTTCGCATTAAGAATATTGCTTGACTTCTCAGTTGATGAGGAATTTTCATCAAACTTGGCTTTAGAGAAAGGGGCTTTATATCTTCTCACGAGCATCGCTGGAAATTCAAATCAACCTGCATTGTCTAATTTAGCTGAGGATGTGCTCAAAAACATGGAAAAAGTTGAAGGAAATATTGAATATCTATCTAAAGAAGGAAGATATCAACCATTGCTTAGTCGACTTTGTGAAGGTATGCCCTAAAATTTCTAGTAATTTGTCTTTTAAGGTTTTACATGTATTGGATCGTGTTCATTTGTAATGTAGAATGTAAAGTTGAATTCAGTAGGAAATAAGATCTATCCTTGAATCGATTCATTATTTTTTAGCAATTATGTGTGATTCATCATTTATATTAAAAGCAATACATTTAATTTCATAAAGGAGGTTTGAGCTCCTCCCATATTTTAGGGAAATCCCCATTCACTGAAAACAAAAAGCTTGAAAAAAGGATTCGTTGCATTCCTTACTTTTTGTGTGAATAGATTACAATGGAATAGAATGCTACTTTCTCCTGCTTTCTTGACTTTAAAGGGAACAAAAGCTTTGCTTAAGGCTTCGATTACAGCAATAAAAATCTTCTTAAAGCCTCACTGGCAATGAAAGTATTTCTTAAGGCCTGTCCTATTCTTTCGGTTAAAATCTTGCATAATTAAGCAGTATTCGAGATATTACAAATTCTTAAAGTGGTTTATTAACTCTTTTTAACCACCAGTAATTTTTGCGCCAAGAAAATCATTAGGAATGATGGATTTTTCAATTTTCTTTATTACATTAAGCTGTAGCATATAGTTTAAGGATTCAAAATCATTGAGTCATTTTCATGTCCTTGAACATCATTTGCAATTTGTTTTTTTTTTATTTGCTTAATTCTTGCCTCATTGATTGGTTCAAATGTTTAAGTTTGAAATTCCTGTAACCTTTCTGTTCATTTGAGCCATGGATGAATAAACATTTATATTCAATTTTGTTTCAACTGTTAAACTTTCAGAAGAAATCAAAACATTTTCTTAACTATTGCTGCAATAATCACTTAAAAACTCAACCTTTCCCTTATTAACCTGCTATGATTGGCATGGGCAGTTGTACACTTTGTAAACAACTAAAAAAGTAGGTGTCATCCTAGCAACAAAGTTCAAGGAATTTAACTTTTCAGATTTATTTTTGAGTATTTATGATTAATTAATTAATTAATTTGTTGGCTTCAATCGATTCTATGCCATCATTATCATGGCTAGGTTTTGTAACAACTTTTGGGCTGGGTTTGATAAAAACCTTCTTCAGATTTGAACCCTATTAGTTTAGCTGCATCTCTTTTTAGCATCTTTGAGCTAAAGGCGTGATCAAATCTCCTAACCCTTCTGCTTGAAAACTAGGTTCTGAAGATGTTAAAATGGAGATTGTGAAGCTTTTGGGAAAGATGAATTTGACAAACAGCGGCAAAAACTACATTGCTAGGAAAGGAGGTAGAGTTTTGGTAGGCATGCTTTATTCCGATGTTGAAGGAATGGAACCAATCTTGCAAGCGCTTTGCAATCTAGCATCACTTGGTGATAATGCTGCCGTCCTTGTCAGTCAGGGTCTGCTCCCAGCACTTACAAATATTCTCTTTACAAAACAGTTGGGTGATTCTTCAAAGGAACTAGCAGCATTAACAATTGCCAAAGTTGTATCGAATCCTGGGCACTGGGAGTCATCATTTGCTGACAATGAAGGCCATGAAATGCAGTCAGCTTTCATCATCCATAAACTTCTGGGACTTTTAGACCTTGTGTCATGCAAATTTCAAGCCGCTATTCTCCTTACGCTTTGTGGAGTCACAACTTCTCCAAAAGCCTCAGGTATGCTTGATCGCTAAGTAGTTAATGTCTTGAAAATTCTTTAGATATTAAATGTGTTTTGACATATTCAGACTGTTTTTAGTTTAAGAAGTAAATCTGGTTCCATGTTCTTCCTCTCAAAAACTTTGGTGGATACTTGAGCTAGGCTATTAGACATTTAATTAATGAACATGGCCTGCATAATTGTTATATCCTTAAAATCATGAGCTTAATTTTACCCAAAAAATTTATAAATATGAGTGACTTTATATTCCCAAGTTTGTTAGAGTAATTGGTTCTGAATTACAAAGATGAAAGTTTTAGAGGCCCTTCTCCAAGATGCCTAGAATCCCCCACTCCACCTGATATAAATTGCCAAACCTCCACAAAAATGCCATAATCAAATGCTTCAATCTGAATGGCCTTAGGTTCATTGGTTTCAATAAACTCAGATGGATAATTTCAAGCAAAAGACGATTGACAAAACCAAGTAAGTGCTATTGAAGAACTCTGCTTTACCAAAGGCTTGATTAACTTGAAAGGAAAACCACATTAAAAAATCCGGGAAAGAACTTTATACCAATAGCGGAAATGTATAAATTACAAGCCAGTTAATGCAAACGTAACTGAAGTAATAAACAAACTTAAGGTAAGCCCGACTGTTGACTACTTAAGAACTTGGAAACAATAATTTGAAGGTACAGGAGGAAATGTTTTGAAGTGCAGCGCCTGAAACACACATAAGCATGCGAAAGATAACTACATTACAAAAATGGTTGAAAAAAACTTTATAACATAAGTGGAACTATATAAAACAAGCCTGAAGGGCTATTCAATTCGTGTGTTTAAGAAGGAAAATTAAAAGCTGCATTGTACTAAGGGTAAATTGTTTAATGAACCACGAGAATTGTAGCACACAGTAGACAAAAATATATAATAATCATCAAGTTGGAATGGCGCTAGTTTGGTGTTCATGACCTAATAAGAAGATTAGCTTTGTATTTTTGTTTTAATCAGGAGTTCTATTTTATTTTATACTAGGGAGTTATGAGTGGAATGATAAATCCTTAAGTTTTTTTTTTTATAATTTTAAAACATAATTTTATAATTAGAAAATGATATCAGCGCAACATGGGCAATTAACGAAAATTGCCAGAGGAAAAAAGAAAATATTTAACATAAAATTAGCATGGATCACAATTCACAAGCATGCATTGTAATTTAAAAAATACTCATTTGGACCACCTTATTGGAAGCCTTATGAAAATAAGAGAGTGATAATAAATTTCTTTATTATTTTGGTGCCGTCTGGTGAACAAGATATGAACTCTTATATCCACTAGCGCGTCATCATTTAGAATGTTCCTATCATACTCGAAAGGATGCTATAAATTATGATTATCTATAGCCTCGTCAATAGGTAGGTGTGTGGAAGTTCAGATTAGTAGGATTAGTATCCATTATATTATTAGCAAGTGATGTAGAAAATATAATTTTATGACTATCAATGATAGGCACAGTAGTTTCAGCTTCCAAAGAAAAATCAATTGATCCCTAATTTTGAATGCAAACCTAAGCTAAAGAAGGGGCAACAACCATTGGGAGAATGAATGATGTGACCATCTTGGTACCTCTTTAGCCTTAACGTTTATTTTCCTTAAATTTGAATGAACATTGAAGTAATCAGAATAATTGTGACTAAAGATCTTGTTGAAGGAGTAGTGAGAGATGCTTACAAATTTAATCTTTTAATAATAACCACAAGATTGTGTGCCAATCCACACATTCTTTTGAAGTGAAAAACAACCTCCATTTCTATGAGGACTTTGATCACTGATGGCCTAAAAGGACGTTTAGGTAGCTTTCACTCATAAATGTTTATATATATATATATATATATATATATATATATATATATATATATATATATATATATATATATATATATATATATATATATATATATATATATATATATATATATATATATATATATATATATATATATATATATATATATATATATATATTAATATCAAATAGTGTAAAGCGGATTGATTAAATTAATGATAATGTAACCTAGGAAAAGCTATCCATATAAGGGTGATAGGTGGTTCCTTGAAAGTGTCAAAAATGGGAAAACCACTTTAGCATTCACATTATAAAGTCATTGAAAGTAGGTATAGCGAGAGAAGAGTCTAATTTAATTTGATTCAAAGAAAGTCTTATAATGATATTAAAATGTTCAATATGACCAGCTAAATATTCACTAAGCAACTTAAATCTAATATGAGTTTGAGAATGATGTCTTATTGGGTTGACCAAACTTGAATTTGCTCATAATAGAGAAAAATGGTGGAGCAAATTCATATATCTCAACATTAGTGAAAATTAGCATAATTTTGCCTTGGAAAGTAGAAGCTTGCTTGTGTAAATGTGTATTTGAGACTTGGTGAAAAAATAATGGGAATTGGGAAGAAGGATGCAATTATGAATCCGATAAACTACTTACCACATATGCAAAAGAATGAGAGGTGCAAGTAATATGAGGAGTTGTGTGATGACTAGATAGACTAGAGCGGGGGGCGGTGATAGTGTCTCCAAGGGAACAACAAAATCCCTAGGATCCGCCAAGAAGGGAGACTGCTAAGGAGGAGTTGGGAGTAAGGAGAGAGAAACCTGAGCAGTGTAGCCCAATAGAGGCAAGGACATGAGCAGAGTAGACCTAGATTAAAGGAAATGTGAATGTTGTCGGGAGGGGAGGGTGACAGTCTTTGAGTGAAAGGAGAGTCGGTCCGCAACCGTAGATGATTTGATTACAACCATTAGAGGTAGGTTATTGGAGATTATGAAGCATTGAAGTCTTGCCTTGGGGTGCGAGGCAAGGTGTATCCCTGCACGAATCACTCGACCCTAAAGAACCAAGAAGTGAAGAAGCGAAATATCCCTGCAATCAATGAAGTGCAATGCCTTACGTGAGCAATGAGGATGAGTGCCTCAACACTCATGTATTTTTTAATATTTCATAACCTAACTCATATTATTATTTATATCAATAAAAATATTTTTTTGTATTACCATGCTTACCTTCAAATCACATCGTATTATTCAGGACCATCATATTTGCGTTTAACATCACATTGCTCGTCTCTAACACCTTTTGGCGGCAGTATAGTGTCTATTTTTATAATCCGTGACATAGAAATGTTATCTTTGTGTGGAATCACTTTTTTTCCTTCTCGATGGCCTTTATTTCTTAGTTCACAATTTTTCTTTATTTTTGTTGAAATCTTTTCATCTTTTATAATCCTGACATCAAATGATGAAATGCTAACACATTCTTAGAAATATGAATTGATTAGCCTAATATTAGGGATTAGTTATAGTAAGTATTTGTAGAAAAGTAGGCTCCAACCTGGTAATCTCTCAGTTGGATATCAAACTTTAATGTAAGAATATGGAAATTAACTTTGTATGATATTTTTACATTATTAATTCTTTAAATATATCATTGTTGTTTTTGGCGATCTTATGATTTTGAACATTCCAAAATCTGTAATCAAAATTGTCAACTAAATATCCAATGAGATAATATTTTTAATATTTAGGATTTAGCTTATTGATATATGCATAAGAAAGTCATAAAAAACTTTAACGAAAAAGGTTTATCCTTTTGCTACTCCAAGCTTCTTTAGGTTGCTCATAGTACATATGAATTATGGTCCTTTAATTGGATAAGCTATAGTTCTTATGTCATCTTCCCAATTGTACTGCGCTATCTTTCATATAAGCACATTCTTCTAACCCTTTTTCATTTAGAGTCATGTTCATGTGCTCAAAAATCTCATTATGCTGTGGTGTTCTCGGAACTTTTCCTCCCAATTGTACTGCGCTATCTCATTTTAGGTTCCTTTCCATCTTTTTAAAACCAAACATTTACTTTCCCAAGTTACTATGCTCATAAAAATCAAAATCCAAATATTTCAAATTTGAATGTTGAATCCTTGTACTTCTCTTACTCATGCTCTAACCTTTGATGCCATGCGTATGAATTGATGTTCGAGTATGTTGTTTTTTCTTTTGTTCTTAATGCCATAAGTATATATAGTCTAGCATTTTCCTGCCATTTGTTATCACCATATTACTCTCGACTACCTTTCAAGTGAAATTATTAAAGGAATACTTACTTCCTTCTTTCATCAGGTTATATAATGGAGATCAAATTCCTCTCTAAGCCTAAAATGTCTAATTTTGTGAAGATTCCATTTGTTTTTATTGGTGGTTTTAAATTAAAGATTATTAATTTCTAAAGTATTTTTCAGTTTCCTGTAGAGTAAGGATGCATAGAGGTTGTTTGATTTGATAAAAAATAAGCATAAAGTATTCCAAATGCATAGAGGTTATTTTAAGAATTTGTGTTTGGTTTGATGAAAAAGGAATGCTGAATAAAACTTGGGCAAATCTAAATTTACTCTGTAGTTTAATTATTTTTTAATATTCAAAATTCACTCATTTTTTGTTGAATTCCAACACATTATAAGCTGGCTTCACTTTTGCCACAAGCCGCCACTGCTGCTACCGCTGCTACTGCCACCATCAGTTCCCCATGGTCGCCGTCGCTTGCCACTGCCACTGGCTGTTGACCGTAGCAGCAGTTCACAGTGTCTATTGCTGTCCGTTTGCCATTGCTGCCCTCCCCATTTTCGCCGGCCATTGATCACCATTATTGTTTTGTTTTATATTACATTCATTTTACTTCAAATCAAACAAAAATAAGGAATCACATGCATTTGTTATACACTACAACAACAACATCAAGCCTTTATCCCACTACGTGGGGTCGGCTACATGAATCCTTTTTCTCCATTGTGTTCTATTAAAAGTCAAATTCTTGTTTAATTCTAATAAAGAAAGGTCATTCATAATATTTTCTAACCAAGTCTTGTTATACCTTTCTTAACATAAGTCAAATCTAATAGCTCTACTCTCCTAACCGGGTCATAGGGAGGCCGCCGTTTTATATGACCAAACCATCTAAGGCGACTCTTGCTAATCTTATCTTCTATTGGAGCTACTCCAACCTTTTCACGTATATGCTCATTACGTATCCCATCTCTAAGGTTAAAGTCACTCATCTACCTGAGCATCATCATCTCTGTTACACTTAACTTAGTATTATGCTTCTATTTTAATGATCAACATTTGACACCATAAAGCATTGCAGGCCTCACCACCATCTTATGGAATTTTCCCTTAAGTTTGAGGGGTACTTTTCTATCACACAACAAGCCCAATGCATTCCTCCACTTTAGCCATCCAACTTGAATTCTGTTGATAATATCCCCATTTATTTCGCCATCACTCTGAACAATAGATCTAAGATATCTAAAACGTGTACTCTTATTAATGACTTGACCGCCCAAAGTCACAATCCCCTCACTAGGTCTATTGCCACTAAAATTACAATCCATATATTCCGTTTTAGATCTAATCAAGCGAAAACCTTTAGACTCTAAGGTTGACCTCCATAATTCAAGTTTACCTTCAACTCCCTCTCTAGTCTTATCAACAAGAAGAATATCATCCGCAAAAAGCATACACTAGGGTACATCCTCTTGCAAATGTCTAGTGAGAACATCCATGACTAACGCAAAAAGATATGAGCTTAATGCTGATCCTTGATGTAACCCAACTGAAATAGGGAAATACTTGGTCAAACAACCTTGTGTTTGAACAAAAGTAATAGCTCCACATATCTTTAATGATTTGAATATAAGCGTTATTAACTCCTTTCTTTTCAATAACTCTCCATAGCACTTCTCTTGGAACTTTATCATATGCTTTTTCTAAATCAATAAATATCATATATAAATCCTCCTTATTTTGTCTATATTTCTCCATGAAACCTCTTAATAAATGTATGACTTCCATAGTTGACCTACCCTGCATGAATCCAAATTGATTTTGAGAAACATTAGAATCACGCCGCAACCTATGCTCCATAACTTGCTCCCATTGTTTTAAAGTATGACACATTAACTTAATTCCTCTATAATTCGCACAATCTTGTGCATCATTTTATTCTTAAAAATATGAATTAACACACTCATTCTCCACTCATCTGACATCTTTTTAGTCTTCAAAATAATATTAAAAAGTTTAGTAAGCCAAGAAATTCCTTCATCTCCTAAGCATTTCCACACCTCTATTAGAATATCATAAGGTCAAACAACTTTTTCACCCTTCATTTTCTTTAAAGCCTTTCTAACTTCGGTTTTACTAATACGCTGATAAAAACAGAAATCTTTATTTTCATTTAGGATGCTAAGGTTACTATAGTCGGATCTTATTTTCACAATATTTATTAAAAAGTTTAGCAAAATATCTCATCTATATTTGTTGAAATATCATCTTCTAAGAAAATTTTTTTTTGATCTTCATCTTTAATACACTTCACTTGAACCAAATCCTTACTACTCCTATCTCTTTGTTTGGCTAACTTATACATATATCTTTCTCCCTCCTTAGTATCTAATCTATTATATAAATCATTAAAAGCTAAGGTCTTTGCATCGCATATTGCTTTCTTAGATTCCTTACGAGCCTCTTTATATCTTTCCCAATTATCAGAATTTTTAAAATTAAACCAATTTTTATAACAAATCTTCCCCAATTAAAATTGTTATACACTCATTCAAATAATTTTAAATATTTCAAATATATTATATTTCTTTCACACTCTATCCATTTACTATGTATTTATTTTTCAACAAAACAAACAATCACATTATCTCTTTATATGTGCTGGAGCGGAAATTGTCTCTCTAGTTGAGGATCCAGGGCTCCATGGGATTATGAGCATTGAGAATTAATTCGTCCTAAATCACTTTTTTGGATGCATTAGCTGATAAAGTGTTAGATTTCTTTTTTTTTTTCATGGATGTGATTGTTAATCACAATTAATCACAATGGGTTTTGAAACTACAGAAACCTCCTGTGTATAATGATTTCATTCTTGCACAAAATAAGTCGAAATAATCTCAAAATTTAAACTGTGCTCTCGTTCTCCAAGTCCAAATGAGCCCTCATATCATTCAAACTTTGTTATATGTTTTTCATTAATTTCTATTGACTTGACTTTTTGGCAAGCTACATATATTGATTTAATGTCCGCGTAATGATTTTTTTTTTTAATTACCTCTTTGGCTTTCTATCATTTTTTGTCCTTTTCATATTGAAGTTTTTCTTAGTGCAGATACGGCAGCCACACATATAAAAAGTGGCAATGGCATAAAAACAGTTCTGCAATTTCTTGAGCATTCTGATGAGCCATGTAGAGCCTATTCTTACAGGCTTCTGAGTCTATTATCAGAAAAAATGGGGCAAGTTACTCTTGAAGAGTTCAGGGCTTCAGGAAAGCTTTCTTTTCTCAAAGAAATATTACTGAATGCTCAATGTCCACTTGGTGAAAAAACTGATATTGCTTGTATCCTTTCAAACCTTCCAGTTTCGGACAGTGAGGTGATAAACATCTTAGGTCCAGATCTTCTAACATGGTCAGCCAGTCAGGTTAAGATGCAGAGTTCCAATTCCCTTGGAAAAAACTCCAAGGACGCTAGAAACATGAATGACGGTCTTCTCGGTCTCCTTCTACACTATTCAAGGAATCATGACCCAAAAATAATATCCCTAATTCAAGAAACTCACTTCATGGCCATTTTCCTGGAACAACTCAATAACCATTCAAGTTACAGAGCAAAACGTCTTGGAGCTCTTGGTTTGAAGTACCTATCAGAATCAGCTAGCCTTTCATCTGCAAGTAGAGACTCGGAACTTCAAGCTCCTACTGGCTGCGCTCGCTTTGTCTTGCTTTGTGGCAAGCCTCCTATGGTTCCTAGCCATGCCCATTTCACAGTGTGGTGTGCACTGATGGTAGTTCTTTCTGCCTTCTGAAAGCAAATGCAATCAAGGAGCTGATTGATCTGATGGATGATGACAACGTTGACGTGCAGTTAGCAGCTGTTGAAGCGCTTTTAACACTTATTCCAAACACTCAGACTTCTGAAAAAGCCGTTGAAAAGCTAAAGGAGCTTGGCCTTTTCAAGGAGGCAATTCTTCTTTTCAAAGGACTTGCTCCAGGAGAGCTTCAGGAAAGAGTAGCGTTGATGTTGGATAGATTTTTGCAAAAGAAGAAACTGGCTGAACTGTGCTTTACGGATTCAGGATCTGGTCAAGGCATTGGTAGAAGCACTTAAGCATGGAAATGCAAACACAAGAGCCTATACTCAGGATGCCCTTCAAAATTTAAATCA
This sequence comes from Dendrobium huoshanense, assembly GCA_016618105.1. Taxonomy (NCBI): domain Eukaryota; kingdom Viridiplantae; phylum Streptophyta; class Magnoliopsida; order Asparagales; family Orchidaceae; genus Dendrobium; species Dendrobium huoshanense. Next base: position 80,345,900 of record CM028358.1, read on the forward strand.
AATATCAGGCATTGGGGATAGATTCTCAAGATGAAGCCATCAAAGTAAATCCAACAAGATGTAAATTTTGCACTCTCAAACTTCGTTTGGGACGGCTTTCTTGCTGCTTCTTCTTAAAGCAACTTCTTTAGTATAAAAATAAAAAATTTTGTACTATAAAACTGTTTTAAGAAGCAGTAAGAAAGCCGTCTCAAACGTAACCTCAGTCTCAGTTCAGAACTAAAAATGAAAATGATAATGGCGTCTGGTTGCAGCAATGTGTGAAGATTTTGCTCAAAAGTAGATATCTGATTTTCTGCTGGGTAGAGATGTAAGGATGGAGAAGATTATTTTATGGTGCAGTTTAGTATTTAATTTGTATATTTTTGTTCATCTGAAATAAACAATGTTTAGGAACATTAATAAGTTTGAGAGAGAAGCTCTCAATTTGGGCGAATTATTACTTCTGGTCACCGGACGTCCGGACATCCAATCTAGACGCGCCACATCACCCAAATACATCGGGGCCCGTTGTATTTTGGTGACGTAGCGCATCTTGATTGGATGTCTGGATGAATCCGGACACCGGACGTAATAATTTGCCCTCAATTTGAGGAGTCCATGGAGAGACTAATCTTGTTTCATTGCTAATATGGCGTTGCTTGCAATTGTAAAAATTCTTACCTGTAAGAAAGTAGCCCAGCTATCATTTTCAATCTGTTAGCAGTTAAAAGTTCCTATAAGAAATTCTTCTTTATAATATATTGTGATTACAGTTCTGCTTCTCTCATCTAACTTTTTATTTGTTCTTTCTAATTCTTTGTGTGTTGGGTTTATAACCTTATTGCACTTTAAAGATAGAAAAATAGGTTATTTTATTTGTTGATTGAGAAAAATAACAAAAAGGTTTTGGATTATTAATATGGGATTATTTTTAATTATTCAATTTAGGCATTGGCGCTTCAAATTTGATTATTTTGGATCAAATTTGAATGGTCAATGGATTAGGATTTCGTTTGGAATAGCTTTTGATAATTGTTTTTTTTTTTTTTTGCTTCTTTTAAAAAAAAATTGTATTAAAAAGATATTGTTGAAAACAGTAAAAATATTATTTCAAATGGAGCATTCTATGTAATCTCCCCATTCTTATAATTATATGAGTAATGTTTTAGTTATCTAAATGGCATCAATAAATAAACAATAAGAAAATGGGTGTGCCTCTGTATTTAAATATAGTTGATAGATATCACAAGCAAGTGTCATTCAAAAGTAATAATTGGAAACTCTTATACTACATGCAATTCTACATAATATGTACAATAGATATGAAAAATAAAAAACAAGAGCATTACCTTATATTAATATAGATTTGCAACATATATATATGATGTTAATAAGTGATTGATCAATGAATGAGTAAAATTAAGATGATCTTAGCAAACTATAATAATACATAAACTTGTATCAAGCAATGCAATCAACAAGTAATTATTTGGGTTGATATCAAAATATGTTAATGTGACGTCCTAAGATTTGAATTGGAAGAAATATTTATTTTATCTTTGATTAATCTACCAGAGCTTCTATAAATCTATTCATTATAAATCAGTCTAACGGAAGCAACTAAGAATTATATACATCAAAATCTTTTAATATATATTCTTTCATCAAAATATGATTTACAATAACCATGTGATCATTTATATCATTGATCCATAAGCATCTGACTACAAAAGAATAAAACAAAATATAAGAAATCAAAAGAAAAACCTAAATTTTTTAGCAATCTCACTCTACAAAGTTCTGACCATTTCCTGACCTTGAAATAGAAATATGCAATACATGAATCAATTATACATCACATTTATTCTTATTGCAGACTGGAACATTCACGATGGTAGATAGATGTAGAATTTAGCATCCAAGCTTTGTATGAAGATCCAACACACAAATAGATAAGAGAGAGGGGTACAAAAGTTATAAGAACACTAAGTTTTTATATGGAAAACCCTAAAAATGGAAAAACTCATGGAGCTTGATCAAGTTGAAATGATTCCACTTGTATTTGTAGTCGATTGCAAATGTTGCCCTTCATCGAAGGAAAGTCCTTGACATATTGTATCATATAGAGCACATTACATAGTTGGGGTTGAAAGAATCTAATGATAAGGGAGCTATTCTTAAGAGAAAGTTGGTCTATTCATTTAGTTGGCAGGATGATGTGGGTCAGAGGGATCGTAGTCGACGGGCGACGGAGGTTGGAGGGACCGTAGTCGGTAGACGACGGTGGAAGGAGGGTGTCACAACCCAACCCGATATGACCTGATATCACATAACTCATATCAAAATGAAGCTCAATATTTAAGAGTTTAACTTCTTTTACTTAAGGAGTTTCACAATATTTCCCACAAAAGAAATAAACTCTTAAACATCGATGCGCTTTTGTTGTAATGGTTGAAATTTCATTAAGAAACACCGCAGTTAAGCGTGCTCATACTAGAGGAATCTTGGGATGGATGACCTCTTGGGAAGATGCACCAATATGACAAAATTGTGAATCCCTCAGACCAAAACGGACAATATCTCAACAGTTAACAATTTGGGTTGTTACACATGTCACATGCATCGTTGCGGTGCTAGGTCTCATAGGCACCGCAATGCTAAGTACTAAAAAATATTTTTATATATAATTAAATACCAATCATCACCACCACCATCCCTCCCCCTTTCTCACTTTCTTGCTGGAGAAGGAGCCGAAGAAATGATTTACATGATTTAATTACATTGTAGGGAATTAGGGTTTCAGCATATAACTAACTTACATGTATTTCACAGTAGCAAACCTGTATTTTCATATGATTACTGAATTGCATGTGAATGATATAACTAATGCCTGATAAATAAAGTCATTGCATATAATCAAGGTAGGCTGACTATCAACATTATAATCAATATGAGTTAGCTATTAAAATATAATACCCTATACAGGAGGATGAGTCGATTAGCTTTCTTTAAAATTTAAGATTTGTGGTGTAATCCTGAATATTAGATTATAATTGATTGACTGATGACATCGATGGACATAATGAAACTCTTTATAAATTATTTGAAAGCCACCTATTAAAAGACATGATAGACAAATTGATGTGATAGATTGATTGAAAGATGGATAAGAGACAGAAGTTGAAAACAAGGGTATGATTCAGGTTACCTACTATGATCAGAAGAAATCTAAGAACAAAACATATAGACAAAAATACTTCGATCAATCTTCTCTTTCCTCTCCCTCTCCTTTCTTCCTCTCTTCAAATCCTTCCACGACAAGCAAGTGAGAATGGGGGCGGGATGGTGGTGGTGATAAGTGGTGCATAGCATTGCGGTGCCTATCTGACCCAGCATTGCATGTGGCATTGCCTATCACCACTGCATCAGCCCAGCACTACTGCGCTGAATTAATTTTTCTAAAACTTTAGAGAGCTCAACACCATAGTGGCGCTTACCTGGCACCTCCCAACATTGCTACACTCACAAGCACAACGCCTCAATGCTCCAGTTCATAAATTTTTTGATTTTCTTTTTAAAATTATTTATATAATTCTAGGTTATTACAACTAATGCGTGAGGATGATAACAAAGAACTAATTTAATGAGAATGCCGAATTATAATTCACTTATAACAATCATTCACCAATCTAGAATGAACTACATAGTGATGATGTTGATAATTAAAGATATAAAATACTAAGAATGAGTAACGAATTGTTAGCCTCAATAAAGAATTCTACTCAACTGTCACATCACATGAATCACTTAAAACAACAATCATTGAACTATGTGCAATAAAATACATATGATATGATGATAATGGTGAAGACATTATGCCACAAGAGAAATGAATAATCCAAAGTATAAGTGTAAAGATGCCCAACATATGGATATATGAATATGAAGACATTAAAATTACCATCCAGCTTATGGTGTAAATGAACTGGGCCAGTTCGAACCCGACTTGTTAATGAACTTGAGAGTCGTGTTTAAGGAGTTTTGAGCTAAAGCTTGGGCTCAAATTCAAGCTCAAGAATTAAATGAGCTAGAGTTAGCCTTTTGGAAAACTTGGCTCATCAACTTACGGGTTGACCAGCATTTTCAAAATAAAATTTGGTGTACTGTTTTTTATTATTAAAAAAAAAAGTTGCAGGTATGGAGTTATCATTTATACATTCAAACTGTCATTTCTGCATTAAAGTTAAACTTTTGTTTGTTAAATGCAGCTATCATTCAATTTTTCCTTAAAAAAAATTTAGCTTTACCCCTCCCCCATTGGAGAGATTATTCCCTGCGGACACCGAATACAATTTACCTATTGTGGACAGCTACAACTGTGAGGTCCACAAATTCTCTAAACTCTAAATTAAGTAAAATATTTAATAATAAATTTATTAAATTAAATACTAGCTAAACTAGTTTTTGAAAATTGGCACTGGTTAATCGATTGAACTGTCGGTTCAGTCAGATTCATCATGTCTAAAACAGTTTTTGTAAAACTCCGGACCGACCAGCGGATCGGTTCACTATTCAACCGATTGAACCGACCTGTCTGGTTTGATTTTTAAAACATTGGTTTTTCTCAACAAATAATTAGTTATTCAATAAATCATAAAATTGACTTTGTTATCTCATAAATTACTAAAAAGTTAGTTTCTTAATAAGCTAAATTGATTATATGACTTACCTTCTCATTTTGCCCAATATATTGAGTAAAATGTTAAGTAATTACAATGTTATAATCTATTTTCCTAATAAAATTCAATCTCAAAGTTCATACCCATCATTTTAAAAATGTTTGGATACTTACACCTTATCTTGAGTTCTGTTCCATTACAACTTTCTTCCTCATTTATTTGCAACAAATAACTTTGAACTTCATAATCTCTTTGTTATGTATTTGTTATTGTTGTTGCATTAAGATGACTCGTATAATTACATTATAATATTATTCTGATATTCATCGTTTGATCATGAGCTCTCTATGAAGGATAAACGTTACACCCACGTACAAACAAAGTCCCCCATATAGATCTAAATTAGATCTTATAAGATTTGGATTAATTGCTTAAAATTTCTACTAGCTTACTAGCTAAATATCATATTAAAATTAATTTAAATATTTATGTCCTCGTGAATCTCTAAATCTAATGGGAACCAATCATCTCAATTAGAAACAATGATGTATGGCACACCATGTACTCCAAATATGGTATATATATATATATATATATATATATATATATATATATATATATATATATATATATATATATATATATATATATATATATATATATATATATATATATATATATATATATATATATATATATAGCTAAACTAGTTGGTCCATTATTCATGCTTGTCTAATTGGTAAGGCATATACAATCTTGGTCTTTCAAACTATGATCACTCAAAGAATAACTTGTATGCAAGGCGACTATGACAATCGTAACATAAAATTCATCATAATATTGACCCATTTATAGATTGGCATTGATAAGGTTTGCAATGTTCCACTCTGATATTGATGTTCTATGCTTATGAAGTAATATATTTACTACGTGTTCATAGATTCACCAACATCCTTGTTGAATCCAACCTACTAGAATTAATTTTCAAAATCTTGATACTTCTGTCAACTTATGGTTGGCTTGTATATTTTGATGTGTAATCCTCACATAGAATGGATTTAATCTATTTCCCTTTATTTTGCATGTATAAACATCTTCTAAATCAAAGGGCTTCAACATAATCCTCTTAAAAATCTTGTTGACTATTCCTCTCAATATATGGTTTTAATTTAATAAGTTAGAGTCCTCCTTTTGAGTCATGATGAGTTATTAAATCCACTTGATAATGATGATAGTCTCCCCTTTACAGTGTTTAGACTTTCTGCTAAAAATATCTCTCACTACATTGGTCTTTCTTGGGCGGTGCTGAATGTGCAAGTTATGATATTTCAACAAACAAATCATCTTCTTTGTAGCAAGTTGAGTTTTTTTTTTTAATTTAAAGAAATACTTGAAACTTTGATTGTCTATGAAGACTTCCACTCAAACATTATGGAGATAATGTTTTCATATCTTGAGAGCAAATTGTATGTTAATTAGGTAGTCCTTCTGATTGATTTGATTTAGAAGTGTAGACATTCATCTATCTATTTCACATTAACAAAAATCCTAATCCCTATTAGGAAGCATCATTGTAGGAGCACAATACTTTTCATCAAGTCCATGAATATTGATAGAGAGTTTGTCTTGAAAATGCTAGAGAGTTTGTCAGTCCATACAATTTCAAAAAAAAAAAAAAAAGTAGTAGTCACAACTCATTTGAAAAGCTATTTCAACACATTATTTTACTTAATCTTGAGTTGGCGGTATCCTATTCATAGATTAATCTTCAAGAAAACTATCACATCTTATAACTGATTGAAGGTGCATTTAATCATGATATTGGATGCATATTCATAATAGTCATCTTATTCATGTGATAAGCTAACACCATTTCATATTATTAGAATTTGACTTGCTAATGAGGATAGATATTTGTTATTTATATTTTAAACTTTATAAATTATTAATCAATTTTAAAACTTTTAAAATTATTAAAAGATTATCCACTATTTTCTTAAATTGTTTAAGAAGTTTTTGATTGGACATTTTTTGATGATATAGAGCATTATGCTCTTATATTATATTACATTACATGTACTACTATTAAAAAAATGAAGCCTTTCATTATCTCCAAATATCTAGAAGGTCTTCAAAATATGATGGTAATAAGTATCCTAATAGAGATTTATTAGGTTGCTTGGTCATTATCTTTCTATGAAACATTTCAAATATTAAAAGTTATTTAATTGTAATTTATACTAATATCCTAAGGAACATATTCTTTATAACACACATAAAATTATCTTTTATACATTGCCAAATAAGAAATTAATTGAGGATAACGAGGTTTGTTGAGACAAAGCAAGCTTCTCTTAATAGATATTAATTGGGATAACGTTTAGTAACATATGTTGGAAGAGCCTTAAATTTTAAAAGATTTATTATATAGTACTTACTAAGATGCTTTGTCTCATCCTTAAATATGTTTTTTTTTTTTTTTTGGTTGTAGTTTGGTTTCAATTCAAATGTCTTTCAACAAAGGTTTCATTTGGGACGATTTTCTTACTGCTTCTCAAAGCAGCTTTTCATTACAAAAATTAATTTTTTTTATTAAAAAAATTATTTAAGAAGCAGTAAGAAAGTCGTCCCAAATCATGTCTTAAACAAAATAAATAAGAAGTGGAAATAAATAGGCACTTTGGAGTAAATTTGGTTGTTTTTTTATTGAAGTGAAATGAATCTAAGCTAAGTAAATATAATATTGTAGAAGGCAATTTAAGGGAGTAGGAGAAAGTGTTAGGGTCAATAAATGGATCTTTAGATTGAGTTAGTGAATCTTAGTAATCATAAATTTGTGATGAGTATTACAGTTTTTGGTAGTTAATAAATGTTCATTGGAGTATGGGTGTCAATATTTGACACGACCAAAAATCAGGCTCAAACTCAACCAAAAAATTCAAGGTGAGGGTCAACCCGAACCCGAAATAGGTGGGTTCAATTTAAGCAAATCGACCTGTTTCAAAAATCGGGTTGGGTTCAGGTTGACCCAATAATCCGAAATTGATCAGTTTTTTACCCCAAAACCCATTTTGACCCACTTTTGACCCGAAAACTAGTAATTTTTGGTATGTCCGGAGTTATTTGGGTCATGTCGGGTTGACTCGAACCTGATGCGAGTTGGGTTTGGGTCCAAAAAATTGATCCGTTTGCAAAAACGGGTTGAGTTCGGTTGACCCGAATTGTGCCAGGTCAATTTTTGGTTCGACCAGAACCTGACTCGTGATCCGAAATTGACACACCTACCTTGGAGTCATTTTTTAATAGTATAAATACTCTTTAATGAGCATATTAGAGCATGAAATGAATAATGTACTAAATAATAAGTAGATATAAATAAGAAAAAATATTGAAAATTTAGGTCACAATAGATTTCAAATTCATTGAATTTATTATGAGATAAATATAACATAAAAATTAATTAATTAAATGAATAATGAACTTATTTTAAAATAAATTCATGATTATAAATTCATAAAAAAATGAAGGCATAACTCAAACCTAAATTCATAAAATGAAAAATGAAGGCACAACTCAAACCTACAGACCCTCTCATCTTAGCATTCTTATTAAATTCTAGTAGAATTCCTAAGCCACCTTACAATAACACATTTCACAAAGAATCAAATGATTTTCCATATACAACAGAAAGCCATATATTCATTTATTCTCAGTGAAGGATGTGAACCATCATATGTTTGCAACTCAAAAAGGATATTCTATTCTATATGCGCTGAAATGATGAGAATTCTAATACAGCATAAAACCCTAATGCCAGATTATACATAATTACAACTAATTACACCTATCTGTTGAAGTTATTCCAAAATAATATTTGAAGGAAGGAACATACCGAGTTCTCTCTCTTCAATCAGCAGATCCTGATTTGCAACTAGCTTCACAACAGAACAATCTGGGAGCTTATGTCTCTGTCTCAACTCACTGAGACTCTTGCAAAGCACTTCTGCAATCCAAACACCCAAATCGCTTTTACTTCTCATGAACAATGTGGCTGCAAGAATCTGCTCCATGACCTTTTCATCAATCTCAAGCATATTATTTGATCCAAAGTTGCTGCAGAAGCCCCTACTGATTTCCTTCAGTACATAATCAACAAGGGAATCGAAATCAAAGGGCTTAAAGCAAACCGTTTTATCCATCAGATTAAGAAATTCCTCTAACCAGCCTTGAGAATTATCTGATATAGAAGTGTTATCGCTGCTACTATTGCAGTCTTCATTTTGGTCCAGCTCCTCAGCAGAAAGATTCAAGTCCAGATCAATGGCTGAACTTCTATGTGGCCTTTTTATTGATGTAGAGTATTCATCCTGGCATTTGTGCTTACCAGAAAAATCCAGCTTTCTTTTGCTTATAAATACTGTGCATGGAGGCACAGGATTGTTCTTGGATTCTTGTCTTGATATAACTGATACTTTGGAATTTGGGATGCAGTGGAAAAACTCATGATCTAAGAGGGGCTCGACCAAAATCTTCATTTTCCATCGCTCAGATGATAAAATCCTTTCCTCAGAAAAGCTGATATTCTCTTTAATGGGGGAGTGAGCCTTCCCGGGAAGATCTTTTGCAGTAGTTATGAAAAAGGAGTTATTGATGCCAACTTCTCTCCCATGAGAATCAGAAAACTTACCAGTGCGAATTGCATTGGATAAGCTGTTCTGGGCTAGCAAGTCAGTCTTGTCCACGTTTTCAAGGAGGAAAACTGACAATGGCTTCTTGCTTATCTCCATAGCAATGTGATCAATAATGGTCTTCCCCCTGAAACTATCGTTGCAGTTCTTTAAACCTTTTTGATCAATAACACTGCCATGGCAGAAACTATCATCATCATAAGCAAGATCAATGCAGATCAGATCTTCTTTGCAGCCGAATATCAACTCAGCAAGAGCCAGGGCTGCCATCGTTTTTCCAGCCCTATCAGGGCCAAGAAAACTCAGCCAGATGGCACCTCTCATGCTTGGGCCATGATGCTTTTCATTTCTAGTTTTGCACTGAATAATGGCTTCACTAATCTCCCACAATGCTTCTTCTTGCCTACCAACTTTAGCTACTAGGCTTGTATAGAATGCCTTATAATTGCTTGCATCAAACTTTTGAAATATATAAGAACCTTTGGCAGGAGTATTGTGAAAAGAAGGGGGAGAAGAAGCATGAAAATGAACTCTTGAAAGACATTGAGTAGGCTCATTAATCTTTCTCGGTGTGGAACACTGAGATGAACCCTCTGGAGCTAATCTTCCTTCCAGAGAGAAATAGTTGTTAGCAGCTCCTAAAGCCAATTCTGTTGTCACACAGGTTACAGAAGATGGAGAAGTATGGCCATCCTGAATGCCCAAATCTGACTGAGCAGTTTGATGAGATTGGAAACCTCCAGCCAAAACTGGTTCAACTTTTGAAAGCTTGTCATGAAGATTAGGTGTCAAATCTATGTGTGAAGGTTTTACAACAAAAGGAACTGAGATGCTTTGGCTGTTGGTAGTGGTGGTTTTTGCCACACCACTCACTGACATAGAGATTGCATTTCCAAAGTTGTTTTGGCTTTTAGGTATTATGGGGTTTGTGACACTCTTACTGAAATTTGCTGTATCAGAAATATATGGAATACCAGCAAAGTGAGGAATCACCTGGTAGTTTTTTGCCTCCACTATATGGGAATGTCGATGGACATTCTGGCAGTATTCATTCCACTTCTTTTGCAAGTCAATAATTTTAGCATTTGAAACAAATTTGTCATCTTTAACCTGTAGGGTTAAAGTAGATCGACTTAATCGGAAAATAAAGTTGGAAATTGAATATGAACTAAATCCATTGAGAATTTGCAAATAATTATCACAATGGCCTATCAAAAGTTAATATCCGGGTAAGTTGTATGAACAACAGAAATAGATAAAAATAAGTTCTCAAAAGCTTCCACCAAAATTTAGAACAGAAAAAACATTTAATAGAAAACACACCTTAGGGAGATCAAATCCTTCTTTGATGCCAACTGCATCAGCTTTTTGCAGCCAAGAAGGTAAGACAGCTTTTTCTGGGTCTTCAAGTGAAGTGTCGTTTCCCTTTAAAAAAACTGTAGCCTCTTTCTCGTACTGCTCGTTACAGATCTGGCAACGAGGTATTGACTGAGATGGATTATTTAATTTTCCGATTGATTCAAAAGCTTGCGGAAATAAACCGCCAAATGGGACAAATGAGTTCATCAAGCTGCACACATAATGAACCAAAACTCTTATAACACCGGATATCGAGAAACATATTATTTAATGCAATGCACATTAAGATTCAGGTTTGCAATAACCAGCAAAATATTGTGAACAATGTGTTGCTTCTAGAAACATAATAAGGATCATCATTAAGTAGAGAACTTCCTCAAATATTTGTTAAAGATATATGAATACTTATCAACCATCAAAACTCAGGGTTTAAACAACCATCAACTTGCTAAGCTATAGAGAAATGTTGGAAAACTGTGATACTTATGAAGGTGTAAACCATCAATCCTGACTCACATCCATTTAGGAAATAAAGTTTCTATATTTCTTTCGGAATACAAAGCAGTTCAATCAGTCCAATCTACAAGTATTTCTTTTTTGATTTGCTTCCTCAGCAACAGTTGTCAAGGCAAATTAGGGGTTTTTCCCCCTGAGAGGTAAGATGGCAGACATGAAAGAATTCATAACAAAGAAAATATCATAAGAGTCCATTTGGTTGCTTAAATATATCAAACATGTTCCAGAAAATAATGAAATTTACTATCTCCATCATTTAGTTGAATGTGATTAAAAATTAATATGAATTTGACTTCATAAATGCCTCACATCCCCCCAACACAATAAATTTATTTTTCACATAAAATAAAGAAAACAAAGTCATCGTTCATGATTCATGCTTTACTTTGTAAAAAGAGTAATAATTATCCAGTGTACCAAGATTTATTTGATGAATATCAAATTCTCAATTCATTAGAGAGAATTTTTCTGGCCTTCGAATGTAGGATAAAGGCTTGATGTAGCTTAACGCACATAGTGGGATAAAAACTTTAATGTTGTTGTTGTTCTTGTTAGCATATTTGATAGAATCTTAAAGTATACAATCAGCACCTTAGGATTCAAAGTCCGTCAAAATTGAATTGTTACAGGGTTTCATCTAAATGCATTTTAGTTATTTCCTTTCAATCGATGTATATGTGTTTCTACTTGTTGACCCTGTGTGATGGGAGATAACTACGTGAACTACCAACATATTCTATCTAGTCAAACTGAGCTATGCCTGTTGAGATTTACAAGGTTTGAGCCACATCTTGAAACCAAGCAACCCTCTCGTGTTTTTGTCACATCATATCTCTCAAACAGTTAATGGTCCTTCATACCCAACATGAGAAACAACAAAATGTTGCAAATTTCAAAATTGAAGGTGTCCATAATAATTAAATGACATTTAAAGAACTTGTATTATAACTGACAATTACAAATCTCGTCCTTATAAATGTTAGAGATGTTGGGGAAGTAAAGCCACATAGTGAAACAAACAAGAAATAAAAAATTGCAATGGAAAGAAAGAACACCATGATTTAATGTGGAAAAATTCGAAACCGGAAAAAATCACGGAGCCACACCACACCAAGAAATTCACTATGAAAATTGGAAAAAAATTATACAGATCTCTTTTCACACACTCTCTCATCGTCTCTCTTCACTCTTATACCGTTCTCATACTAGAACTAACAAAGAGAAAACGCATTAAAATCACAAAGGGATGCAACCCTTCATGAAAAACGAGAAAGAAAACTACTCAGTCTGTCTCGCAACATCGCGACACCAGGTTTGGAGCATCGCTCCACTATCAACCTTTAGTCTGTCTAACAAAGCCGTAGTGCTGGGATCTAGAGTATTACAGCGCTTCACTCTCTGACTCTTACTTGAGTAGTAGCTCCGCGAAGTCTGGGATTTGAAGAGTTGCGATGCTCCATTTTTTGTCTGCCTCCAATAAGACAATACAACTCCATATTGTTGTGCGGTTGTATAGTGGAAAAATATTTTAGGTGCAAAGCATCCGAAACCTAAGTAGGGGTAGGGCCTCCTGTACGCCCCCCCCCCCCCCCGACGAGCTCGACTGATGGAATTAAGTCTGAGGTAACAATACAACTCAATTGATCAACACAATCAGATTCAACAAAAAAATGTCATAAAAAATCTACAACCAAAGAAAGGATCATGAAGGTTTTTGTGGCTTGGTTGTGGTAGCTTAGGAGTCTTTACTTATATGGATCTGGCTGCTACAGTGGATCATCAGCAAGGAAAGCCATCTTGGTGTCCATGATGAAGGTCGGCTTGGTGTCAAAGAATATAATCAGGGTAACATTATTGATGAAGGCCTAATTGTCATTTGTGAGGGAGGTTGGTGGAAAATTAGTGATAAGAAGGGTTGGGCAATGCAGGTATGATGGCAAAAGTTAATGGAGTGATGAATACAAAATAAACAATAGTTGGTCAAGTGATACAGATCGAGGTTGGAGTTCAAATGTGTAAAAATCGATCGATAATTAGATGCTAGATGAGCAGAAACTTATCAGGTATCAAATCGGGTGTAGCAAAATTTTTCCCTCTAATTTGTGATTTCTCCCAAAGTTATAAACTTGTTGCCAAGGCATTTTCCCCCTCTAATTTAAATGCTAATCAACTCCATAAAAAAAGGAAGCCACATTTCAATATAACAACAATTCAAATTGTTAGTTTGTGTGGGATCTAATTGTGTCGATCAATCGGGTTGTACTGTTGCTACGGACTTCAACTCAATTTATCATGCTCGTTGGGGGTGTGGGAGGTCCTCCCCAATTTTTTTCGCACTACGACCTGACGTCGTGTACCAGAGCAACCCGACGTTGTGTACCCAAGTGTCCCGATACTGCATAGTTTGCTTGGAGAAAAGACAGAGAGCAGAGCTCTGCAATGCTCAAGATTTGGCATTTCAGCGCTGTTAAGCAGATTGTAGACAGAGCGTTGAGCTCCGTGGCACTCCAAACTGGTACTGCAATGCTCCGAGGCTGGCTGGACATTTTTTCTTTCTCGTTTTTCTTCAGGGTGGCGTCCCTTGGTGGTAAGTATTGTATCTCTTTGTTTGTTCTTATGTAAGAATAATGTAAGAAAGAAGAGTAGCAAGGAGACAAAGAGAGAGAAGAGAGATATATACAAATTTCTCCCAATTTTCATAGTGGAATTCTTATTGTGGTGCTATGATTTTTTCCCGGTTTCAAGTTTTTTCACATTAAATCCTGGTGTTCTTTACTTTCCGCTGCATTTCTATATTTTTTTTATTTATTTTATTGCGTGGTTTACTTCCATCCGTAACACAAATTATCATGATGAAATATTCTATTATGCTATTTATGTGCCAATTGATCTTCAAGCACTTTAAAATACACAACTAAATTAAAAGAAGAATGTATGCTAAATGGTGAACATCATCTACATCCAAAAGAAAAGTGCATGCGTATAGTATTGATACGAATATGGAAGTTTAGGTTCATTTTCTTAAAAAATTAGTGAATTGTACACAAAAATATAACCCACCAAAACAAAAAACTAAAAAAATCATTTGGTAATAAGGAAAATATGGTCACTTGAACATATATTATAAGGAAATTTGAATTAGAGCTATTTTCTTTTAAACTTTTGTGATGCATTAACGGTTTTTATTTTATTTTATTTATTTATTTATTTTTTGTGATGCATTAACATGACTTCAAAAATAGAAGCACAATTCTATGCTCCATAAAGAAAATGAAAGGATATTTCCTAAGATAGTAAATGAAATTTGTGGAAGTTTATGTTAATCTAAATCTATTAAACCATTACGGCTTCTGAATTTAATTATGCAGTCTCTTCTCGATCGCTCACACGAATCATATTCACATTATTCTTACCTAAACTTCTTAAAAGGTTAGCGATACAATCTATGTATAGCTCCTTTAAAAATCCACATGACTTGAGATATATCATCAGTTCCAACTCAGATATATGAGCTTATTGAGATATATCAACAGTCCATCTCAGAGATATGAGCCTATGTAAAGCAACTTTTAGGCTTTGTTTGGGACGGCTTTCTTCTTGCTTCTTAAAATAGTATTTTAGTATAAAAATAAAAAATTTTATACTAGAAAGTTGCTTTAAGAAGCAGTAAAAAAGCCGTTCCAAACGAAGCCTTAGTCTTTTTTTTTTTTTTCATTTTTTGAAAATATATGAGCGCAGCTTGCATGAAATTTCCAGTTACCATAGATGTGTGTTAGGCCAAGTAATAATTCAAATATCATATTGATGGGGACTCCAGCCCAAAAATAGCACTGAACATGAGGTAACTGCAATATGACCTCATTAAACAGATCAAACGTCAAAAACAAGACATAGTTTGATTGGTGGCAAAAGAGGTGCAAGAAAATAGAAATGTTGAAAAATAACCTTCTTTTGATGCAAGTTTCAGCCTGTACTCTACAAAACCCATCTTTTAATCAACCCCTCAATAAAATCCACTAAATGTGGCCAAATTTGCTAATCACTTCTGAAGTTTGAAATGAAAGATGTCATTTTTTCTCCTACAAGCCATATCCTTTCGTTGAGGTGACGTGAATTACCTTTTGTTTTCACGACAAAATTTCCACTACAAACCAAACAACCTTAATGTTTTACATTGTGCATCTTATCTTTTCCTTCATCAACAATAGGTAATCAATCAATCATTTTATATTTCCAAAAAAGCTAGAACAGTCAGAATAAGCAAGCAACTTCGTCAAAACAATATGCAAATAGCTTTTGCAAGGTAAAACAGGAGCATTTAGCAGAGCTGCACAGTTAAATGTGGAACCCACGTAAAAGAAGACTATGTAGCATTGAATGGCAGAACTATAACTCTAAATCTATTCAAAAAGTAGAATTTACAAAACAAAGGCTTCGTTTGGAACGGCTTTTTTATTGTTTTCTAAAACGGAGTTTTAGTAAAAAATAAAAAAATTTGTACTAAAACGTAAAAAAGCCGTCCCAAACGAAGCCAAAGTCTTTTAAAATCTTAAAACCTATCTCTATAGATTCATAAAGCTGTTCAACCTTGGCAATCAAAATCCAACAAGCTAACTCTTAAGCTCTCTGAAATTGAAACAACAAACATTTTGGCTAGGAATGAACAGAGCAAACTTCATAGATGATACAAATCAAACAAAAAAACTGAAACATTACAATTGCAAAAATCAAATTTTACCAAATCATTAAGTCCCCGCTGCACAAATTTTTATTCTTTAAAAGGTCACCGCAGATCAAAGAAAGCAAGCAGTAAAATCGGTGAAAATGGTTGTCAATAAACTAACCTTGGAGGTTTTGGCTGCAATCCGCCCATTCCAGTTCTGTGAGAAGTGATGGGCAGCAACTCCAAGTTCCAGACCTTATCAACCAGAGGATAACGGGACAAGAACTTCAAGTAGGTCTCGTAAGTCGCCGACCACACCATCACCCACAAACTCGCCCGGCGCAACTCCAGAACCTTCGTCAGCTCCGAAACCAAACAATTTGTGGCATCCTCAGTCCCCTCCACCAAACCGTTCAAATCCCCAACGCTGACAACAACCCCAGGCTCATCCGTTTCTTTTCCCAACTCCTCCATCCTCGCACAAATCACCTCCTTGTCCCCACTGCTAAGCTCCCTCTCAACGCTCACAAGCCTCACACCCCGAATCTCCAGAGGCAGCCCCGCCCAATTCTGCCGCTCAACCGTTCGAACAAAGTCCCCTGCCGCCTCAGCCGCGCCAACGCCGACTAGCATAGGATTTCGGGCGGCGCCGTTCTTCCTTACAATGACCTCAGCGATTCGCCGGCAGTTCTCGTCGCCAGCGTCGGCGGCGAGGTGTGGCGGCAAGTGAAACCCGAACCCTTCGCTAGCAGAGAAATTGCAGAGGAAGAGCGGAGGGCATCGTGCAGCGCGGGGGAATCGAAGAATCGGTGGCGGCGGGCGCAGGATAGCAAGCTTTATATCGCAGCTCCGAAATCCCGCCTCGCCGAACACCCGGCTCACAATCGGGTCATCGAGGATTGCGAGAACCAGCTGCTGCAGCTCGACCCTGACACCAGCAAACGCTTGCGACGTATTCCCCGCAGCCGACTGCTGTTGTTGGTACAAATGAAACGTATCCGGATGGCGCCGCTGGTTTGCCTGCGAGCGCTTGATGGCCGCCATGAGCGAGTTGGAGACCGGGGGCTCATCACCCTCGGAGACCGAAGAGGAGGGAAGACGATCAAGGGCGACGCTGAAGCAGAGATCGAGAGCTTTGAACTGGAGGCGTGGCGAGTACGCTGAGCTGCGAGCACGAGTAAGAGCGTCGCGGAGGAGCGAAGAGGACGGCGAAGAGGAGGTGGAGGAAAGGAGGCCAAAGACGACGTGGAGGGAGGTCGTTTGAGCGTGGGATCTGCGATGAGCAGCTGCAACGGCGGCGTCGAGGGCGGAAGCAGAATCGCTGGCGAGGCACTGTCGCGCGGCACTAACCGGCGTCGGCATAGCGAGACACCATGAACTGAGGAATTTAAGCTGGTGAAAAAAATATAGTAGGAATATAATATTGGGAAATCGGGGTGATAGGAATGGAAAGATCGCCGGCGGCAGGAAGGAGGCGGTGTCGGAATATAAAAATCGAGAGGGAAAGAAGGGCATATGATAGATTATATTTAGTTGGGGGTGAAAGGGCGGTGGGGCCAGGAGAGGAGGTGGGGGACGCTGCTGATGAGAAGAGGAGTCCCTGTCGGCGGGGCCAAGGAAGCCACTTGTTGTTGGTGGTGGTGGTGGAGGGAGATGGTGGGGGTAGGGAGGGTCTGGTGTGCCGCGGTGGAGGAGAAGTAGAGGCTTTCCAAACAAAGTAAAATTCTTTAATTTACTTTAAATTTTATTTGGTCCAGTCACCTGATGTAACTCTATATTCAGACGTCAGTAAAATAATGCCACGTGTTCTCACTATTTACCGCGCGACCTGACAACCCCGACCCGGAATGGAGTCGAGATTGATATGTTCACGTATTGCTAGGTATTGCTCAGTATTTGATCGGTATTGGTCGATTTTGCTCGGCAATAACGAGAAATACTATTATGTGAAGATCAATACCGAGCTCGGTATTGTTCGGTATTGGTCTTCACAGAGCGATATTTTTCATTATTGTCAAGCAATACCGAGCAATACGCGAACATAGCAATCCCGGGTCAAGTCGTCAGGCCGCGTGGTAAAAAGTAATAGCACGTGGCGACATGTTATTGACGTTCAAACGTAGAGCTACGTCAGGTCACCTGACCTAATAATTGTTCAATTTACTTAGAGTTGGTAACTTGATAATATGAGTTTAGATTTTAGTGAGCTGAAATTGCTCTCTATTCTATTTGAATTTAATTCATTTAATTTGCGGGTCTAAATAGTTCACTCAAATTTAAATTTTCTTGAACTTATCGAGGCCCATCCTGTTTAACCCGTTAATCATACAAGTCATTTGGATCAATACGACTTAATTCTGACCTAAAATAAAATTTCGTTAATATTTAGACACGAATCATATATAAAAATTAATCAATTCAATCAGCAACTCAAATTTTCAAATCAGGTGTGTATAAGACTTCTTATCCGACCATTAATAAATGAATTACAACAACAATAATATCATGTCTTTATCTTATTGTGTTGGGTTAGTTGTGATACGTTAGTAAATTATTTTTATGTTTGGGCATGAATTTCGATATAATTTTGAATTTGGAAACTTTTGAAATTAATATGGGACCATTCGAATTCTGATTTTAATAAACTTATCGTTAGACTGAACGTCTCGAAAAGATGAACTCAATGATACCAAATTTGACCCAATCTAAGCCCAAATGGGTCCGAATCAAAGACCTGAAGCTCATTTAGAAGGTTCAAACCAAAAATTGGACGATCACATGATCTCCAAATGTGTCATGTTTATAGTTGAATAGAGCGGCTTGACGAGACGAATCTAACGAGCCCAAGATTGTTGAATTCTAACATCATTAAGACATTTAAATACTCAATAAACAGTTCATAATCAAATGAGTCAATATCGGCCGTCTATTTGAAGCACTCTCAACATTCCCTTAATATTCTCCCTATTTACTGGACATGCACTCCTAGAAAACTAAAATCCGAGATTTCTATATTGTCAGCAAGCTCCTCCTCAACCACCACCCGACCACAACCTTTCGCCGGACTGATGTCCAACCATTGATTGTCACCAGACTTTTGTTCGGCCACCAACCTTCATCATACTTTCACCCGACCACTGGCCATCTCAACTATTTTTGCCTAGACACGAACATCGCCTCCCAACTACAGTTCTTCCGACCATAGTTACCATACTACGGTCTTTCCAACCTCTATTGCCCATTGAATACGGTCTCTCCGACCTCATTCTCCATGGTATGGTCTCCACAACCATCGTTGCCCGAATTCATTCCTTCCGACCGCTGTCGCCTGACTATGATCCTTTAGACAACATTCACTTGAATACGGTCTTTCGGACCTCTGTTGTCTGTTGACTACATACCTTCTGACCATTATCGCCAACTATGGTCTTTCGAACCTCCGTCACTTAGAAACTATGGTTCTTCATACCACAGTCACATGACTATAGTCTCTTTGTCCAGCGTTGCTCGACTACGTCTTTTCAACCTTCATTGCCTGCCGACTAGGTCCTTCTAACCGCTATCACCGACTACGGCCTTCCGACCTCCGTCGCTCGCAAACTATGATCTTCTCGACCATTGTCGTCCAACTACGGTCTTTCCAACTTCTATCGCCCAACTTTAGTCCTTCTAACCTCCGTCGCCCGATTAAGATCTTCTGAACATACATTGCTCGCTAATTATAGTCCTAACCAAACGAACATGTTAACACTGATTCTTCCCAATTCCATTATGTAATGCACTCTATATAATGCATATTTGATACATCGAGCCAATGCCATCCCCCCAAAAAAGGGCGTCATTTTGTAACAACACTATATTTACTATTTAACATTTAAATATTATGTTCATATAATTCTATTTTATTATTTTATTTAAATCAAACATGTAAATAGGACATTTTTATTAATTAATGAAAAATCGTAAATATATTAATTTTAAAAGCATCATATGCAGGAAAGAAACCTAAAGATTAAACTCATCTGATAAGTACAATTTGATAAGGTCGGGCATAACTTAAATTTCGGGCATAAAATCTTATCAAATATCAATTATTGACAAAGGTCCGATTTGACAATTTTGTCTTTTGATATGTTATAAAGTAATGTGTGTGATTATTAGATTAAAATGTTTATAATTTTTTATTTATTTATTTAAGTTGTCATGATTAGGGCTATCAAAAGTCAGATCTGGGTTGGGCCTAACCTAAATATGAGTATGATCAAGTATCTTTTGGACTAAATCGGGTTTTGGTCAATCCGATGGCTCATATTGAGTCGATATCGTAACGCTGGGGAGTGTGTGAACTCCTATAATAAAGAGAAAATAGAAATATTATTTAAATACTTTTGTAGAAATTGATAAGTAAAATTACGATCTTGAGAATGTGAGGAAGAAATTGATTCAAAACTTTATAAAATAGTATTCATTCACATACACAAATAATTCACTTTTGTTTTAGGGCAAAGTGTAAATCCTTTAATACTAATTTAGCTTACATTAACAATTGAGTTAAGAGAAATAAGGTCAAGCCAGTTCTCCATGATGGGGCGAGGGCCACGATGCTACTTGTGTGGCACCGTGGATAGATTAAGGTTTCGTTTGGAACGGCTTTTTTATTGCTTTCTGAAACGGAGTTTTAGTACAAAATTTAAAAAATTTGTACTAAAACTCCGTTTTAGAAAGCAATAAAAAAGCCGTCCCAAACAAAGCCTAAGAGCGTAAAGAAGTATGTTATCACTAGTGTTGTAGTGATAATCTATGCTCCTTGGCATTGAACGCATCTATGAGAATTTGATGGGTGAATTATGATTTGATGATGAAGATTAGGGAATGTGGACTAAGGTGTTAGTTTGAGAGTTCTTTGCATCTCAAAAAAATTCACAATGATAAAGAGAGTTGTACACGAAGTTTAAACAATGAACGACCTAGATTGAATCCTTTAAAGTTATAAATTTTTGAAGTTATAGATATTATATAAATTTTTTGTATTAACAGAATTGAATATTTCAAACTGCATTTTAATTGTGGTATTTCCATAAGCAAAAAAGATTGGTTGTTAACCCTATAAAATATATTAGCTATTAATATATAATATATACCATGCATATAAGGGTGAGCTGACGGGCTTTTCTTTAAAAATGGTTTGTGGTGTTATCCCAGTTGTAACTTATAACAGATGATCGAATTATGCTAACGGGCATAGGGTGATGATTCCTAATGATTATTGAAAGACACATGCACTAATAATAATAATAATAATAATAAAATGATGAAATATAACAATATAATAAGGAATAAATGAAAGGATGAGAATATCACATTAAAGCTGGATGTCCTACCTCATTGGATCATATACTAATGCATGCATATACCGATAATATTGATAAATAGAGTAGTAATATATGTATATAGATAACATATGAATGGATACAATTATTGATTGCATATAATTGATAGGATAGATGTAAGAGGATAAGACTGGTAATATTGACACGTGTGTATGTGGTTCTTTTTACTAATGCTTGAATGATTATAGTACCATTGTTTTACTGATTTATTGATTTCTATGTTTGTTATTGATTTCTAGATTCATTTTAATGATTTTCTAACTTTTATTATTGATCATTTTGAGCTTTACAAATGATAACTGATCATTAATGAGATTGATCTTATTGAATGAACTGAGTATGCATATTAATTTTTCTTGCAATGTGTTGAAGCTTTAGTGAGTTTGATTTACTGATGGGCTTTTTAACTCATTGTGTGAATTTTAATGATTTCAGGTTATGAAATGGGTCATGACCATTGGATTGAGATTGATAGAGATCCTTAATTTTTTAATTTTTTATTTTTTATTTTTTTATTCTTTTGTAATCAAGAGTTTGTGACAGAGTAGTAATTATATCGATATCCTAATTATTGTATATTGATTTTGAGCAAATGAATATAATATAGTATTTTAAGATATATAATTATTAGTTGCATTTAATGTATATTTAGATTTATTATTGATATATGATTAAAAAATTATCTTGATTGGGCATGAATCTCAAGACAAAGTTGAATCAGAAACTTCCAAACTTCGATTTTAGCAAACTTATAGTGGAACTGAACATCTCAGAAAGATGAACCCAACGACACCAAATTCGATCAAATATGAGCCCAAATGGTCCAAATTGAGGGTTTGAAGTACATTTGGAAGCTTCAAAGTATATGACGGATGACCAAATGATTTTTAAATATGATATGCTTATAGTTGAATCAGACGGCTCAATGAGACAAATCCTACGAGCCCAAGATAGCTAAATTCTGACATCATTAACACATTTAAATGCGTGATAAACAATAATCCATGATCAAGGGAATTGATATCGACCATCTATTCAAAACACTCCCAACTTACCTTGTGATCTTCTCACTATTTACTAGCCATGCCACTATCAAAAAATTATAAATAGACCTTCCATTCTTCTCAAAGTGGAGAGGAAAGAAGGAGAAAGAAGAGGAATAAGAAAGAGACATCTAAGATCTCTTTTATCACCAAGCTCTTTCTCAATCACGGTTGGACCACTGACCGTCACCAAACTTCTGCCTGGCCATTAACCATCGTTAGACTTTCTCCCAGCCACTAGTCATCATCAGACTTCCCAACCACCAGTCAACCCCTACTCAAGAGGAAGATCGAAGCATTGTTACGAGGATTATGAGCCCATGAGGGAGATGCACACAAATTATTCAAGATAGCATCAAGTTTCTATGCGTTGGAGCACTGGAGCCTACAAAAGAGAAATTACACACCTCCTATATTGGATAGTGGTAAGAGAAGGAGCTAGAGCCTACAAAGAAGCATTAAGAGATGCAAAATTTGCTATAAATTAACCAATAAAGGATAGTTTAATAGTTATACTAGAGAGAGAAAAAAAAACTAGAACTTGTAAAGATAGATTACTTCACATATACACGACAACATTTAATCTCTGCTAGGATATGAAATTGAATCCTGTCAAGGAGGAATTGAGAGATGTATTTTTCCCCGTAGCTTTGCTTATGAAGGATAATTTAATTCTCTTTAGCAAAGATGCACTTGAGCCTGTAAGGCAATATTTAATCTTTTTCTTTCTAAGGAAAGAACCGGAGTCTGCAAAGAGCAAGTTGAGGGTGTAAGAATTTCCCTCACCCATAGGAACTTTTATTAGGCCGTCCTCTGATCTGACGTAGCTCTACGTTCGGTCATCACTGAGTTACTTGGTTTTTGCTCGGTATTGCTAGTTATTGCTTGGCAATAACGAGAAATACCGCTCTGTGAAGACCAATACCGAGTAATACCGAGCAATACCGAGTAATACCAAAAAATACCGAGTTTTTCTAGAAAAAACTCGGTATTTTTTGGTATTACTCGGTATTGCTCAGTATTGCTCGGTATTTTGTCTTCACATAATGATATTTCTCGTTATTGTTGGTATTGCTCGGTATTTCTCGTTTTGTGTCTGCTATTAAATATGAATATTTATTATAAAAAATAGTTAGATTTTTTTTTTATTAAAAAATAGGGTAGTTACTATAGTATAGTGTGTGTGCACGTATGTGTGTATGGTTGTTTGCATGCAGACAAGCACGGTTGTGCACATATCTGCATCCGCACACTTGCATACTTGTGTACATGAACCCAAATAAAGCAACTGAAACATATTTGAAAACTTAATTAGATGATCAAACGATTTTCAAAACTCTCATGCTTATAATTAAATCAAGCGTCTATACGAGACGAATCCAATGAGCTCAAATCATTCAATTTCGAGGTTATTAAGATACTTAAATATTGAATATAAGATTAATGATCAAAATATTCAATGTATAAGAATTTGGAGTCTCATAATAATTTAGTCAAATTTGCCAAAATACTGATCCCAAACACTAGAAATAGCACATTGACTATCCCACTAAATTTATATTAATCAATACTAATCTTCATTAGCATCATAATTATCACCATTATATCATAATATCCATATTATTATTCATCATTAATTAAAATAAATTAATATTGTAGCTTTCACTTTCTGTTTTTTTTTTTTTTTGGGAAATTTGAGGCCAGAGCCCATATATTGCTGTAAAAAAAAGAGATTACAAAAAAGAACCAACATAAGCAAAAAAACAAAGCTTATGAAGGCAAAACAGTAAAAAAATGACAACTATACCATCCATACTCCACAAAAATCAGTAAAAAACCAAAAATGTGGTATAAGAACAAAATTGTGAAGAGACCAGTCAGCACCGAACACCAAAAAATGCTGAAGAAGAGAACCCAAGCAGAGGATCCATCTCCCAGAAGCGCCAAAACCTGCAGAGAAATCAAACAGCAACCAGCTCCCAAGTAATGAAGACTGGACTCAGAGATAAACGGTTTGGAAAAGAGAATTCCCGGGTTGCCCAGAGGCCGTCCACGGGATCTGCAAAGGGGAGCTTCATCATTGTCCAGCCTATGCTGTGCAGAATAAACCGAAGGGACAAAGGGACCCGTTGTGAAGAAGAGCACAGAAAGCCACCAGCAGCGCAAAGTAATATGTCCCAGCCAATCCAGTTCCCAGGTACCAAAAAACTCCAGATTATAACATTTCCAGCACCACGGAAGATTCTTTCCAAGATAAAATTTTTTCCATTAATTAACACTTTCTGTTCCACTTCAATAATTTGTGGCTTTATTCAACGAACGAATTGTCAGCAGTCATTACCTATCATTTTCCCACAAAAAGCAGCCTTTTCTTTTTAAATTATTAACGTATATTTCTTTCTACGGAAGGCTTGCGGCTTTCACCGCTAACTTCCCGTAAAGACTTTACCATTTTTATCAAGTACTGCACGTGCATCTCACGTGCTGTCAAGGAAGTTGAGGGTTTGGTGTTTTTACGGAACCGGCCATGTCGCCATGTGTGCTACCGCCTATCACCGGTCGCTTTCTCGCCTACTTTCGCAAGAATGAGCGCCGCTGTCCAGCGGCAAATCTGACGTGGCGGTCAGTTTTGATGGCAGATTCGAGTATTAAGAAATGGTTTTTCTGTTTAGGGTATAGGAAAAGGTGGGGCATTTAATTTGTGAAGAAGAGTTCTAAATCATGTTGTTGACTAAAGGTTTTATTTGAAGAAGTTTTTTTGTGTGGAGTTCACCGAAGAATTGTTCGGATTGTGAGTGTAAAGACTGTATTTATACAATATATATATATATGTTTGGACGTTTCTTTCTGTCTGGATTCTGCATAGAATAGTTTCTCATTTATTTGAGACACTTTTGTTATGATTTTTTAAAGTAATTTTTTAGTTGAAAAATATTTCAAATTAAAAAAATATTAAAAATTAATTTAGAAAATAATAATCATTTGCTTTAGCCGAGTTCCCTTATAAGCTTGCAAGTATCTTTTAAGCTGAGACTGAGTAGGCTAAGTTCGAACTGTGGCAACTTAGCTTGAACAGGACCAACATTGATTTCTAAATTTTTAGGTATAAAAAATACCTTGATTTAAGTTCAAATGGGCCTAATCATGCACTCAAAGTGTAATTAAAAGTTTTTTGACATTATTTGACTCCAAATCTTATGTACTTATGGCCAAAATGGGTGCCTTAATGAGAAAATTTAATAAGACAAATATCATTCAATTTAAATATCATTAATGTATTTGAATACATAATAACTGATATACTAAGGAAATTAGTATAAATAATCCGATTAAGAATTTAGGACATGGACATGGAGTTGGAGCTAGGACATGGACTTGAACCTAAAGTTCAAGAGAGCTCTACTTGAAGATCGACATCTACGATTACTGCCACTACCCGATGACATCACTAAACTACCTCCACTCGACCACATTGTTCCGACAATGGTCCCTTGGGCACCACTGTGTAGCTACAATTACCTAACCACCATCAATTGACCAAATAATGGTGATACCCTCTATTTTTAATAAATACAATATTATCCCTTGACAAAAATGATGATGCATGACATTGCTAAGAAGGCTGATTCACATCGTTGATAATAACACTGATAATAACACTGATGTGCGTTATTAACATCAATCCAATGCAACCATCGACACAAACATCAATACACACCATCATCAATCTAAGATTGATGTCTGTCATCTACATAAATCTTGAAATTTTATATACATACCAAAGCTTATGTAAGATTACCTGATTTCTAATCTCCCCTTTTTTAAGGAGAAAAAAATGAACTGGCCACAAATGATACATTGAATATAACTTTAATACCTTGTATCTCCCTAAGTTTCATTATGAAAGTCATCCTTCATAATATATGTCTACTGCATTGTATTAAAATTTGTCTAATTGTTGAGAAGGGTGTCACAGGTAACCTACAATAAAAATTATTATAATCATTTTGATCATCATAGTGCTTGAGATTTATGTAGCAAAAACATTTCAGAATATTGCAACCCCTTCCATTTTAGGCTTATATATAATTTATAACTAACATGTGTGAGGATATATTTTGTTTCTTAAGTGCCCATGAGGTATCTTATACTAGAGCTCTTCCAATTTCTTAGAGGTGGAGGTATGCTCTAAAAGTGAGCATGGTATGGTCACTTTGATTGAACATAGAGGTTATTTGATTTGTTGAAAAAAGAAATAAATTATTGTAAATGCAGAGTATTTAAATTTTTTTATGTTTGGTTTGATGAAAAAAATGTAAACTCATTGTGAATTCATTTATTTTTCTTTTAGTACATTTTTATGTATTTTATATATGTCTCCTTTCAATTGAATTTCAAAATATATTCCAAGCTAATTCTGCTATCATCGCCAACTGCCAGTCACCACCCATACTTTCAGTTGGAAACTAATCGCGGTCATGCATCTCAACTATTATACGCTGGTCGCCACCTAACATTGCTGTCCATTACCTTTCACCAACCTCATTTGCTATCATCATTGTTCGACTTTACACTACATTCATTTTCTTATATATATATATATATATATATTACACTCATCAAAATAACTCCAACATATTGTTTCACTAATTTTAAGAAATTTCTACGCTATAAAGTAGTTTTTTACAAAAACTTTAAGAAAATTGCTTTCCCAACAACACATATAACCACATTAAAAAAAACTACAGTCATCCTTAACCAAGGGTGCAAATGGGTCAGGCCGACTTCCGAGCCGAATTGAGCTCAACTATTTAACAAATTCGTGAGTTAAGCTTATTAAGTTTCGAGCTCAAGCTTATTGAGCTCGAGTTTGAACCATGGAAAGCTCGACTCGACTACTCGTCAAGCGGCTCGAATGCTAGGGGAGGACTCGGATGTAGAACTCTAAAGGCTGAACGATAGAATGACGTGGGGCTGGCTCAGAGCCTTGGATGCGGAAGGCTAAAAGAAGAACTGCGGGAGGTGAACCGAAGCGGAAAAACATGTTGCAGGCGAACCACATATGCAAGTGAATACTGTGTGCGAACGGCGGAAAGGGAAAAGTGTGTATGATCTACAGAAGGTGCTACTGCTGGGAAATTTCTATATGTGGACCTATATCTTTATGCATATAAATAAAATATTATACATTAGACGCTATCTAAAATTGAGCTAATTAAATTCGTGATATATTTAAGAATTAAATTATTATTTGTCTTATGTGGCATCTCATTTAAATTTGAATGGAATTAGTTATTTATATAGAGGCCAATTATTTATTTTATTTTAATGATGAGATCAAATAAAATTAAATACATTTGAAGTATGAAAGAGTCATGGACTCTAGTTTAAACGATGAAGTTCTCATTTCTCTCATTTCTCATCTTGAGTGAAAGAAGGGGTCTCTCGCTCTCTTGGAGAATGCTGCTTCAAACGTGGAACATCAAAGACCTTGATTCTGCATTTTAATGGATTCAATGATTCATGCACTCTTCAGATAATTCTTCTCGATGATTTGAGATGTCTTTCGGAGACGATGAAATTATTTTTCTGTCTCCTTTAAATCCTAACAGCTACATATACGTGCGAATCGTAGAATTGCGCTGCTTGATTAGCCGCTTGTCAAGCTCGTTTTCATTCGCAAGTCAAGCTCGAGCTTAACTTTTGAGCTCGACTTGAGTCGAGCTCAAAATTTGGCTAGCTAGTCAACCTCGAGTTAGGTCTGATTCGAGCTCAACTCGTTTGCACCTCTATATCTGACAAACCCTAAATAGCCCCTTATTTGAAATGAATTTTTTGTATATATTAATTCAATGTCTCTTAAAGATTTTAATTAGCCTAGATAACTAGGTTTGTACGAAGATTTAACACAGATAAAAAAAAGTGGGGTGTAACAATCATAAGTACATAAAAGTTTTTACGTGATAACTCTTGACGGGGGTAAAAAATTACGGGGTATTGCCCAATTTGAATGAATCCATTACATCGAGATTAGTATCAGATCAGATGATTTTTTTTTATGATTTAATATCGAGCAGTCCACTCGTTGTCACTGCTACAACAACACGGCCTAACTTCCACAGCATGAAATCCATTTGCGCTTTGAATGTAGTGCAGCACTTAGAACTGGGCCCCACTTTTCCGGTCGGAAAAAAGGTTGCGGGCCCCATCGCCGGAGTCCGTAATAACGCGCATTGCGTGGCCGCAATGTTTCCTTTACGCGCAATTATTGACTCGATTTTTATTTTTGTTTGAAATTAATTTTTTATTTATTTTAATGTCCGCGACTCTGACGTGCCGCGCTGTGGCTTTGCTTACCCTTTCGGGGCCAGACCGGGCCGGGCCGAGCTGTTGAGGGCCCACCGGTTCTGTCCAATAAAAGGCCGGTTCCCCACTTGGATATTTACGGGCCATTTTTGCGGTGGCCCCACGCTCGGGCCGCCGATACGTGTCCGATCCATAAAAGGCAAAGTCGACGTCACTGTCCCGACTCCGTTCGCCACTCGATGAGGACCAACTTCTAAATTAATTGATTCTCATGTATATATAAATCTAATTAAATATAATTATTTAAATTTAATATTTTATTTAAAGCAATTTAATGTTTATTTAAGAAAATTATCATACTGTTTTAGTTTTCATAATACAATTACAGTTCTTTATTTCTAGTATTTCTTTATTAATTTTAATAAATTTTTATATTAGAAAGCTACTTTTTAACACAGCTCATACTGGCCTGTTGGTTGAGGGACAATTATTACGTCCTCCGACCGGATGCAAAGAAGCATCCGGTTTTAGGAAAAAAAAACTCGGTACCGTGGTGTACCGAGTTTTTTGAAAAACTCGGTACACCTCGGTACCGCCTTTTTTTTTCCTAGAACCGGATGCTTCTTGGCTTCTTGCATTCGGTCAACCGAACAAAATAAAAGTTCGTTGGTTAAGAGCTTATGTATACTTTGTGTGTGTGAATTTGACCTAAATGCCTCAAAAAGAATAAGCTATTTTTTAACATTAGCTTTTAAAAAATAAAATTCCCTACAATAACATTTACAAAATAATGTAGCAGTCCTGAATAGACCCATATGCTTTTCTATTTTTGTTTTTAAAGATGCTTTCTTAAGCTTTTAAATTTACTTTCTAAAGCAGCTTTTTAGTATCCAAATTTTTTTTTATTAAAAAGCTATTTACAAATTTGTAAAAAAGCTGACCCAAAGTATGACTTAGGCTTCGTTTGGGACTGCTTTTTTACTGCTTCTTGAAGCAGCTTTTTAGTACAAAAATTTTAATTTTTATACTAAAAAAACTGCTTCAAGAAGCAATAAAAAAGACATCCCAAACGAAGCCTTAGTTTGGCACTGTTCTTATTGCTTTATGAAGCGGATTTTCAGCACAAAAAATTCTTGAATTAAAATTTTGATACTAGGAAGTTGTTTTAGAAAGCACCAAGAAAGCCATCCCAAACGAAGCCTAAGCGTAGTTATAATTTCAAAATTACTTTTTAAATACAAAAATTTAAAATTAAAATGAAAATTACTTTATTTTTTACTTAATTTTTTTTAACCACAAAAATAGCCTAAAAAATTGTTCCAAATAAAACCAAAATATCTCATATAGAAAATAAAACAAAATAGTTTTATATAAGTTATATGATGATATATTTTAAAATTATTAATTTTCTTAAAAAATAGCATAATCTAAATTCAAGTTATATATAATTAAATCATTAGCAACTTAAATATAATTAAAAAAAAGTTTATTAATACCAATCTGATTCAATTTATTTGGGCCAATTTTTTTACTATTTTTAAAAATATTTTTTTAACAAAAAAAATATCTTCAAAACATAAGAAAAGTATTGCTAAAAAATTAGCTAAATAAGAGCTAATTAATGAGCTTTTTTTTTTTGGGGGGGGACATTTAGGTCATTTAAGGCAAACTCACACACACAACGCATACACATGGACTCGAACCTTTGACCTCTTAGTTGAAAGCCTAAGCTCTCAACCAATAGGCCAAGCGGAGCTTTTTTGAAAGCTTTATTGAAAGTAGAGAAGGTGATATCAACTGTACTTGTTCTTTCTTGACTAGCTATTATCAATGACTTTTTTTAATGGAAGGAACAGTCAATATTGCAATAATTGTGATATTAATAAAAAAATATTATTATTAT
Organism: Dendrobium huoshanense; assembly: GCA_016618105.1. Classification (NCBI taxonomy): domain Eukaryota; kingdom Viridiplantae; phylum Streptophyta; class Magnoliopsida; order Asparagales; family Orchidaceae; genus Dendrobium; species Dendrobium huoshanense. The sequence goes on from CM028358.1 coordinate 80,376,429, forward strand.
TTTATGATGTGTGTGGAATTTATTTTAATGGAATCTATTTTTTGTGAGAAAACATGAAGTGAATATGTGCATGAACATGTTGTCTATGATGGTATATATGGAAGGGGATGGTGACATTAGGAGAGTGATATACTATTAATTAGTTTGAAAATTGATTTTCTTATCAATGGATCTCAACTATTAAGACTGTAGCAGGTGGTTTTTAAAAGAAGATTTCAAAAGTATAAATTAAAAGCGAATTATATTATCATAAGCTAAAAAATATAAATTTATGGGTACATTATTAGTTGAAATTGTTTTAATATTATGTGTTAATGATTATGAATTATACTATTTTATATAGACGTTGTAAGAATGAAGAGAAGTAAAGAGAGAGCGAGAGAGAATAGATATTTATATAAATTTCTCACAATTTTTATAGTGAATTCTTGGTGTGGTGTGGCTCTATAGTTTTTTTCTCGATTTTGGATTTTTTCAAGTTAAATCTTGGTATCCTCTTATTTACGCTGTTTTATATTTCATAGTGAATTTATTGGTGTGGTGTGGCTCCTCTCCTTTCTTATTTTCTTAATTTTATCTTTTGTTTTTTATGTGAGAACGATGTAAGAGTGAAGAGAAGCAAACATAGAGCGAGAGAGAAGAGAGATTTATACAAATATCTCTCAATTTTCACAGTGAATCTTTTGGTGTGGTGTGGCTCCGTAATTTTTTCTCGATTTCATATTTTTCTACGTTAAATCCTAATATCCTCTTATTTTCGCTGCTTTCTATTTCAGTAAATTTTAAAGTTGTTGTAGAAAGCAGCTTTCTTGTAAAAAAATATATAATTAACAAAAATAATAATAACCAGATAAAAATTACAGTAAAAAAGATGTCACAAACGAAGCCTTAAGCTCAAAAAAATATCATAAAAAGCAAAACATCTATAAAGCTCATAAGTCATAAGCAATGGTTCCTATTTAAAGGTGAACCTCACAAAACTAAATAATGCATGTGCTCCACCTTCTTCCACATATACCATCTCTTTCATCCACATCTAACCTTTCCTCTCTCTCTCCTTTATGTTCTCTTCCACAAGAACAATAAGATCAAGACAATGAACCATTAATTTGCCTTATTCCAATGGCTTAAAGTAGGTTGAATGATATTCTAACCATCTTTGCTTAGATTATAAAAGCAACACTTGAATTATTCAACAAAGGAATAAATGATAAGGATGGAAATAAAGCACATAGATAGGGTAAAGGTAGCCACCATGCAATTTGCAACAATGGAGATACATATCTTGCCTTTCATGGAAGAGCATCAGGACTTCTTTTTGCCACTTTACACCAAATCAAAGTAGTTTGGTTTGTTGTTAGCCACACGCACATGGAATTGATTAGACCACTAATGGTTTTGTTCAATGCTCTCTCTCTCTCTCTCTCTCTCTCTCTCTCTCTCTCTCTCTCTCTCTCTCTCTCTCTCTCTCTCTCTCTCTCTCTCTCTCTCTCTCTCTCTCTCTCTATTAGATGTTCAGCATGTAGAGTAAATGTAGCTTACAATAAATTTTTTCAATAAATATGAGTAGAAATGATATAGTATATGTGATAGCTCTTAAGTAAAAGAAGTTAAATTTTTAAATATTGTAGTGATTTTTGATGTAATGGTTGAAATTTCATTAAGATATTCTGTAGTTAAGGGTGCTCATCTCGGAGCAATTCAAGGATAGGTGATCTACTGGGAAGTTACACCAACAAGACAAAACATTGAGGCTCTTAGGCCAAAGAGGATAATATGTTGATAGTTAAGAGTTTATATTGTTACACTATATAACTCTTACAAGTATTGTTTAAACTTTGAATTAGTGGTGTGTGATGTAATGCAACTGTTCTCCTGTAATTTTGTAAGTGTGATATGAATAATGAATATTTACCTTTGTCAGTGGATAACTGAAGCAGACATTATTGAATGTGATGAAGTTAATGTGTATATATTCTAATTTAATTTAAGTGTATTTTATAGTCAGCTTGTGAGCTAACAAGTTGAGTAGAGGCTGGCTCAAATTTGACTCGTTAGCTCATCGATTTTAGTTCACCAGTCATTTATCGAACTAGCTAGGCTTGAGCGAACTCACTACTCCGATAAACTCACGAGTTCACTGGACTCATTTTCGCCCCTATGTATAACTATAAAGATTTAGATTTTAGATATTGAAATACCACTTAATTTCATTCATAAAATTTCACCGATCATTTATCAAACTAGGCTTTAACTACCAACCAGCACAACAAATTTTTTTTGGGACATTTAGGTCATTTAAGACAAATTCATACACATAGATTCGAACCCTAGACCTCTTAGTTGGAAGCCTAAGCTCTCAACCAATAGGTCAAGGAGAATTGTGTAGCACATCAAATTAGCTTTGAAGAGATTTTTACCTTAGTGGAAGCATCTGCTTTCAACGTCCTACTCTTTCAGCTATAGAATAATAGTACCGGTACAGCCTTTGAAATTCTCTCAATAAACTTTTCCTTCAAAAGTTCTGTGGCTCTTTCTGTATTCCACTAAGTTAATATAATTTCAACACTATTTAAATATTAATCTCTAATTTGCAATATAATTATAATTAAATTTGACAATTCTAATGAATTCGATATAAATATTTATTTAATTAAAAATACTTTTTAAATAATTATATAATTATATTAAAATAAAAAAGTATCTAATATTTTTTAAATATTAAGTAAAAATATTTCTTTTCTAAATCAGATTTATTTTTTATTAATTTGTTAATTAGTCATAATTGAGATTTGAAAAATAAAATAATTAAAAAGTCATAGGGCTAATTGAAAAAGATCAACAGTGTTGAAAAAAAGTTATTGTCACATCACTTTTTTGATATGTTATATTAATAATTAGCTTACCTATATTATATTATAAGGAATATATATATTTTTAATATAGGTAAATTTTGTAGTCATGAGAAGCATTAACATTATAAAAAAAGTTAGTGTGATGCTTTTATGGAGCTTTTATTTTGTTCGGTTGACCGGATGCAAGAAACATTCGGTCGTAGTTAAAAAGAACGCGGTACCGAGGTGTACCGAGTTTTTCAAAAAAACTCGGTACACCGCGGTACCGAGTTTTTTTGCCTACGACCGGATGTTCCTCTGCATCCGGTCGGAGGACGTAATAATTGTTCGCTTTTATGGCTTACTAATTGGTAGTTGCTTTGCTTGTGGGTATAAAACATTGAAATTATCTAAGTTTTATTTTAGGATAATCATTGCAGAGAAGAATATGGAGAATTTTTATGTAATTTTTAGTGATTTTAAGAAAATATGTGATCTAATATCAATATATGTTTTGTGTATGAAGAATATTTAATGGTAGATATAATTTCGATAGAAATTAAATTTACTGACAGAATTTTGTTCGTTCAAGTAAAAATATTCTACTGAAAATGCTTAACTTTTTTGTAGTGAAATCATGGTCCTCCAACCACCGTCGCTTAACTATGATCCTTTGGTCTCTGTCATCCTCCTATAGTCATTCGACCACTGTCGCCCTCCTATGATTTTTAGACTATCATTGTCCAACTAAGATCATCTGATCGACCAATCGTTGCTCGATTATGACTCTCCAACCATTGTTTCCCAACTACAATCATTCAGCCTTAATTATTCGATTACGACTCTATGACCATCATCATCTTGCTTTGATCATTCAACTATCACCACTTGACTTTGATCATCTGTTCGTCTTTACCTAACTACAGTCTCCAAACCACTATGGTTTGACTATGATCCTTCAACTATTATGGTTCGACTATGATCATTAGACAATTATTGTTCGACTGTGATTTTTTGAACACCATCATCTGGCTTCGATCATCTGAACACCATTATTTGATTATGATTCTCTGACCATTATCGCTCAAATACGATCGTTCAACCTTGTTCGCTCAACTAAGTTCTCAAAACACTATGATCATTACCCTTACCCACAACGGTTCTCAAAACACTATCACCCGATTATGAACATTTAACCACTGTGGCACATCTATGATACTCCAACCTTGTTCGCTCAACTAAGTTCCTCTAACCATCGTCAGTTAATTACACTGACATCGGCTAATTCAATTACAAAATTTTCATATAAAAACTCTGATATTTAATATAAATTCTTTTTTATTTATATATTTATAAAATCATCATACAAAATCAAAATATGAATATATTTTTCTATCATCATAAATATACCAACTTACCCATCAAATCATAGTTATTGAGACTAATGATCAACTGTGACATAGAGAGGTGTTTTAAGAGGGGCAAAATTGAAAATATTGGTCTCCTTATATCCACATATATATCCTCCACTCAGATTTCTTTGTTAATGGAGCATCCATCCAAACTACTAAAGGTGGGAATGGTATCATTTTCGGGCCACCTTTCTAGCGATGGATGCTGCCTACCAAATCTATTGTCTCAGGTGGTGGGGCCCACACACCGTTCCGCCTGTGGTGGCTCCAACAGTTAGTTCACCGAATATCGACACGTCAAAAATAAAAGCGTAAAGCTTAAAAAAAAAAAAAAAAAAAAAAATTTACTGAAGCCAAAAGTGATTGTTTTAAATCAGTCCGGAAGCTTCCAAAATTTTATTTACTCTGTAAATCTTTTTATTTATTTTTTTTTTTTTAAAGAGTATTAGCAGTTGGCTATTTTTATTTTTATAAATAATAGCAATTGATTTTATTATTTTCAAATATAATAGAAATTTCAATATATATGTATATATGTTGCATCCCGGAAAATTTCCAGTGGTAGAGAGATAAATTTTTAACGTTTTAATTTTATACGAATATCCAAGATACAAATAGATAAAGGTGCGCGGTGCAGTATTCCTAAGAGATATCAAGATTTTTATATGAAAAATCCTAAAAAGGAGAACTACAGGATATGACGCAGTTTGAATGAATATGCTAGAATTTGTAATTGATTACAAATGATGACTTTTTTCAGGGAAAAGTGTTGGGTCAATGTAGCTAGTATACATCATATAGTATATTTTACAGGGTTGGGGCTAGAAGAATCCAATGTCATGAGATAGAGAGTTGTCATGTTCATTTGGTTGGTAGGGTCGACGTAGTCAGAAGATGATGGTTAAAAGGATCTTAGACGGTAGACGATGGAGGCTGGAAACATCGTATTTGATGGACAACGTAGATAAGAAGGATCGTAATCAGATGGTGAAGGAGGTCTGAATGACTGTAGTTTGGTGACAATGGTCTGAAGGATCATAGTCATGAGATGATGGTTAGAGGGACTGTAGTCGGCAAATGACGAAAGTCGGAATGACTGTAGCTGGAGGGCGATGGAGGTTAGAAGGAGTGTGGGCGGGAGAAGATGGTCGGAAAGATTGTTGTCGCTGAGCAACAAATGTCAAAAGGATCGTCAATGGCTACCATATAGAGGTTTGACAATGATGGTCGAGGAGAGATTCAGTAGTAGCCTGATGGCGCGGATTCGTCGGTGATAATGACGAGGTGGAGCTCTAGGATTTTCAATTCTCAGAGTTCTCCTCTTGTTCCTTCCTTCCTCTTCTCCTCCTCTTTCACGTGAAGAATGAAAGACTATTTATAATTTTTTTGGAGTGATATCCTCAGAAAATATGGAGAAGATCCAGGATAGATTTGGAGTGTTATATCTGATGTCTCATAGTAACTCCCAAGATAAGTGTTTATCGAACATTTAACTGTCTTAATGATGTCAGAATATGTCGATCTTGGGCTCGTTGGATTTGTCATTTCAAGCCACTCAATCCGACTATAAGCATATCATATTTGGATATCGTTTGATAATCCAATTAATGCTTTGAAACTTCCATGAGTGTTTTAGTCCTTTGATTTGGGCTCATTTGATCTAAGATTATTGAATTTGGTGTCATTGGGTTCATTTTCTTGATATGTTTAATTTGATTATAAGCTTGCTGTAATCAAAGTTTGGATGATCCCGAATTTTAATTTAAAAGTTTTTAATTCAAATTTGTATCGAGATTTATGCTCGATCAAGGCGATTTTACATATATTAAAATAGAAAATTATATAAATAAATTGTTATGATTTTTTTAATAAAAATAGGACTCAAAATTTCTAAATTCTCTAATTACAATATTTAAGAGTTGAGAAATTCTATATATTTAGCAATATATATTAATATTAGTTGCTTTATTTATAAAAAATTATATTTATTTTCAGGTTATTAAAGTTTGAAATAATTATTTTTAATGTAAAAAAGAAAATTAAAAATATATATATAAATACAACCTTTTCTTTATTTGAAAGAAGGGTGGAAAAGGAAAGGGTCAACTTTGTGATTTCATTGTTGTTGAAAATTAGGCCTTACCTTTAATGGTGGATTCTTTTCTCTTCTTATTCTTTTTCTATAAAGGATTCTCATAATTTGACTTTGGTAGTAGGAACAACACCATCTTAGGGCTGCAGTTTTGATTGGTTATATATATATATATATATATATATATATATATATATATATATATATATATATATTATATATATATATAATTATCAAATTAAATTAAATTAAAATGTTTTTTAAAAAAATTACTTGATAGACAATATCAAAGTATTACATGTATTGAAATTTAAAAAAAATTACGATTATTCAAGCTCTAATTTTAAGAAAATTTTAGTCAAATTTAACGACTAAGTAAGACGAACTCAAATGCTCCTAAGATGATCTAACTATTGTCAAAATTCAGCCCAATTCAAATACTTGATGTATAGTTAAAAACTTTGAGACATTCATTTAAAGACTAAATGGTCTACAAAGCTTATATGCTCATAATCAAATTGAGCGCATTAACAAGACGAATGCGAAGAGCCCAAGATCAAGTTGTTCTCAAGTCGTTAAATCACTTAAGTAGCGAGTAAATGATATATATTCAGATGATTTAATATAGGATGTTTCAAAAAAGTGCTATGAAATTTAGGCAAGATTTATCAAAATAGCATATCCAAAATAACGTAAATTGCCCCTAAAGCTCTAGCTAACCTTCAAAATCATTGCTAGAGTATCGTCTTCTAACCACAACCACCTTGTCATCCCAATCCATTCATCATTGTCAAACCACGATCATTTAACTATCATCCCTCAACCATCATGGCTCATCCTTCGTCACCTACTCATCGCATTTTGATCACAATCATCCAACCCACACTACCCAATTGTCATCATTTGTTTAACATCGTTCGACCATCATCATCATCATCATCCTTCCAATGCATCTCCAATATTCTACCACACAATTACAAAAAATTAAGCTTATATTATATACTTAGGCTTCATTTGAGATAGCTTTCTTACTGCTTCTTAAAACAGCTTTCTAGAACAACAAATAAAAAATTTATACTAAAAACCTTCTTTAAGAAACAATAAGAAAGCCATCCCAAATGAAGCCTTAGTATCATATCTTCTCCAATTAAAAGGAAGAGCATACCTCTTCACTTTTACATAGTGAATCATTTCATCTATGTCAGATCTGTACATGATTTTTCTCTTTTCTAAATTTTACATATAAAAACCTAATATCTTCCTCATTCTTATTTTTCATCAGTGTATGTACTAGATCTTTATGCAAAGTTAGAATATAAAATTCTATTTATTGATATGAATTTTTCGGCATGCAATAAAAATCATATTTGTGCTCAGCTTATAAAATAGTTGGATCTGAGCTAACTATCAAACTAAACATCAAACTTTTTTCTTATTTCTTAATGATAAGATGAACACTTTGATTAACTTTTTAAGATTCAATGGCTTGGAGTGCACCTTGATGATTATAGAAGAGAAATGCAAAAGTGAAAAGAGCTTTAATTTAAGCAAGAGAATATAATCCCATGAAGTGAAAGGGGAAATATATATGCAATATATCTTTTATTTGTTAAGCAATAATTAAGAATGTTATGGATAATTATTTGGGGATTTACATACATACCACTTTATTTTATGATATTTACATATCTAATATTTAAAATTTTAATATTACAAACATTCCACCCATAGAACAAATATATGTGCATGGAATAAAATATTAAAATTTATAGGGTGATATGGGTGATAAGAATGAAATATTAGAGTGATATATTTGTTATTAAAATTTTATATGAGTGGTCTGTATGTAAATCCACCTAATTATTTTCACATGAAAAAATTATTGTTTTGCCCTTCAAAATAACTTCAAAGAAAATTTGACTCTTTATAAAATCATAGCCTAAAAGGTCTTTAGTGTTAGCTGTACTTTAGCTCCATTAATTATTTATTAATTTATAAATATTTAATTACTCTCATCCTTATCTGCTTTAATGAATATGAGATTTGAAAGCACCGAACTTTCATTTTTTATTTGGTAGAGCAAAGCACAAACAGTTTGAGAGATAAAATGAGAATTGAAAAGATAGCCTTTACTGATATTTCCAAATGTGGAAGAAGATCTAACCTATAGTTTATATAGGATATAAGGAATAAAGTTTGTACATAAATCCAAATCTTTATAGGTAATTCTATCACATAATATTATGCTTTAGAATACTCTGGATTAAAAAAAGTAGATTATGTATCACAACGTGTGGCAGCTATTATTTTCGCATATTATATTCATAATGAGAATCCCCTCGTGATAATCTCTCTCTCTTCTCTCTCTCTCTCTCTCTCTCTCTCTCTCTCTCTCTCTCTCTCTCTCTCTCTCTCTCCTTTCTTGAGAACCCAATTATCAATATATATTTGAAGATTCTTCGGAGTTTGTATGTAATCCCTAATGCTATTAAATAAATCAGAGAATAGGACGTTGATAGAGCTTTCAGAGCCAACCATGGGCAGAAATACCTATAGCGATTTATAATTGTCAAAACCACTAGAACAATATAATAAATATTATAATATAACAAATTGTTATAATTGATAAATGAAAGACGTGTAGTAGGAGTATATTTAAGAGTACTAGCCTTAAATTTTGTGAGTCTCTTGAGACTTCTTTATAGGGATGCCTATGGACCAATTCCCCCATTGAAGATGTGCATCTTTCAACTCTTTTTGAAGGTGTCATTCTTAGCTATAGACTCATCTATTAGTTCCTTCTTATTTGATAACAAGCAATGAACTCCTCAAAATGCTCCTTCTTCAGTAGCTTCTTGATTAAGACCTAAGAACTCTATAATTTTCAATATTGTGCATTTGTTTAGTGTGATACTTGCAAAATTGGCACTTATTTTCAATCATATGCATTTGAGCAACCACTTAAAATAATCTCTTATCTAAATCTCTACTATGACTATGATAAAAGGATAATTGAACAAAGGTAGATTAATCACACAAAACTTTCTTGTTGATTTCTTCCTTAATCATGTTATAATATTTATGGATTGGACCACAAATGATGAGAGAAAATTGTTCTTCAAGGCTTTTTTTGAATCACCTCGAGCTGAGATAAAGTTTTCTTATGAATAACTCCTTTTCCTTGGTTGCATAGAAGAGCAAGCATTTATATTATTGGTTTTGGACACATACTCCTCTGTGTTGTTGAACTTTATGGGCTAATGCAGCATTTTCTCCACAATTTAAGGAAGGTTCTTAACTATGAAAAAATTATGTGAAACCCATTAAATAAAAAAAAAGTTAAACTCTTAAATATCGAGGCATCTTTTAATGTAATGGTTGAAATTTCATCAAGAAACTTCATAGTTAAGCGTGCTCATGCCGGAGAAATCTTGGGACGAGCTACCTCCTAGGAAGTACACCAACATGACAGAACCGTGAGGTCCTTAAGCCCAAGTGGATAATATTTTGATAGTTAAGAATTTGAGCTGTTACAAATGATATCAGAGCATTGCACCAGCCGAAAGATTTGTGTCAAACAATACGAAGTGCTGCACATGGGAATCACCTCTTAAACCTTATATAGAATAAAGTGCTACATGATAGGAGACACCACTTGAACTTGTAGAGGCAACCTTTATAACTCTATCTGTCTGGTGGATTATTCTGGGTAAGGATAATGACAAGAATGTCAGTTACTTAAATGAGAGAGATTACAAAATCCCCAAAGTAAAAAGAAGCCAAATTCTTAAACATTGAGAAGCCTTTTAGTGTAATGATTGGAACTTCATTAAGACAATCCAAAGTTGAGCATGCTTAACCCAGAGAAATCTTGTGATAGGTGACCCTTTGAAAAGTTACACCAACATGATAAAATTATAAGACCCTTAGGCCAAAGCGAACAAAACCTAGATAGTTAAGAGTTTGAGCTGTTATAATTTGAACCTCCCTTATCAAAGGCTCGGTATGAGCATAGCTCTGATGCCTCAAAATCTAAATTGGAAGAATTCTTCTCTTAATCTTTTAATAAATAACCAGAGCTATCTAATATCAACAATCAGCAATAAATAATAAATTTTATAATTTAAAATATCAATGTACACATATGTATTTATTTCAAAAAAATTATACACTACTCATTATTATAACAAAACGAAATATAACCTAAAAAATCATGACTATTCTCACACTCTCACTCCCATGTCATGACCTGAAATCATTTAATCATATATAATGAGCTTAAAAAATCCAGCAGGTCACCAAAACCTACAACTAAATTCAAAGTATGGTAACAGAGCAATATGCTTGTCAATAGTCCAATCAAAGTAGTTGCATCCATATGATCATTGAATTAGTGTAATAATAGTAAAACTCAAATACAGTCACTACAGGAAAAACGTCGAAATCTGGCGGTTTTTTCCGGCGGTTATCCTATATTAACCGGCGGTTTTTTGGACTACCGGCGGCTTTACGGCGGTTTTTTGGCCTCCGGAAAAAATCGCGTAGGAAACTTTCACCGGCGGTTTTTTACCGGCGGTTTATCTTGCCGGCGGTTTTCCGGCGGCTCCGACTGCCGGTTTTAACCGGATTTTGAACCGACGGTTTTCCAGCCGTGACGCCGCCGGTTATTTGACCGACGTCTTACCGGCGGTCTATTTACCGACGGTTCCCCGGCGGTTAAGTCGGCCGTCGTTTGTTTTTAAAACCGCCGGCCTTCGCCGGTAGACCGCCGGTGACTTTACCGGCGATAACCGGCGGTCTAACCGTCGATATGACCGACGCTCATAACCGCCGGATGTCCACCGTAGAACCGCCGGTGGCCGTCGGTAACCGCCGGTAATAAACCGGCGGTGTAATGACATTACCGTCGGCATCTCAATGGCCGTCTGGTATCGTAGTTTCCGGCGACTTAACCGCCGGTAAGCCGCCGGAAACCTGTTATAATTTGAACCTCCCCTATCAAAGGCTCGGTATGAGCATAGCTCTAATGCCTCAGAATCTAAATTGGAAGAATTATTCTCTTAATCTTTTAATAAATAACCAGAGCTATCTAATAACAACAATCAGTAATAAATATAATAAATTTTATAATTTAAAATATCAATGTACACATATGTATTTATTTCAAAAAAATTATACACTACTCATTATTATAACAAAAAGAAATATAACCTAAAAAATCATGACTATTCTCACACTCTCACTCCCCTGTCATGACCTGAAATCATTTAACCATATATAATGAGCTCAAAAAATCCAGCATGTCACCAAAACCTACAACTAAATTCAAAGTATGGTAACAGAGCAATATGCTTGTCAATAGTCCAATCATAGCAGTTACATCCATATGATCATTGAATTAGTGTAATAATAGTAAAACTCAAATACAGTACGAAATAGAATCTGTTTTATTGTTTAATACTGATAGATGATATTAGATGGCTCTGATTGTTGTTTATTTAAAGGATGAAAGAATAATTCTTTCAAATTAGATTCTAGGGCATCACAATAGCTTATACCATATTATTCTAATTATCGCCATCAATGAAATCACATGTCACTTCATTATACCTATACATTTAGCCTTATCGATACTCCCTTTCCTTTTTCCTATAATAGAATTATGACTAAGATTTTTTGTTGGCCTTTTTAGGGTGATAAGTTGGAATTGAAATAACTAAATCAAAAGCATTGTTGCTCGATGCTAATAACAAATTGAACTACCTTTGAATGGCCCTATGTAGTTATTTGAGAAAAAATAACACTTATGTGTATCAAAAAAATTATATTAGGACATAAGATAAGGATAGGTGGTAACTTTGTACATTACATGTTGTGGGTCCTTGAACTTAGGTGGAATTACTTCCTAATGGATCTTAGTAGAAAAAAGAATAATTGTAGACTGAAGTCCTAAAGAAGCCTTTGTCCAACAATATTTTAAGTAGGAGATGGATTTCTTTTCAATCGATGCATTTGTTTTTTACCAAGAGGATAAGCAACATGAGCTGGTTCATAATTATATATATGTGATATTGGCAAGCTCCATGAGACCATCAATTTGGTGGATGGACTTTGGTAACACACTAGAGAACCCGGCCAAAATTTGTGTTGTTGTCTTGATGACTTCTTTCCTCCAAGATCACTTTGCCTAAGATTTTTGTAAAGGTTTCTTATAGATAGCACCAAAGATATAAATGATGAAAATTTATTTTATTAGTGAAAACAAAATTAAGAATTTTTCTTAGGAGAAAAAAGACTATACACAATTGCAGTTCAAAATAAAGAGTTAAAGGAATCTAATATAACTCATGTTATACTCTAGGTAAGAAAAAATTGAAGAATTCAATAATAATAATAAAAAAAAAATAAGGAATTAAAATGGTTTCATCTTTTGACTTGTGTCCTTTAGAGGTGTCAATTTAGACTGGTGTGTTAGGTTCGTGTTTGACCCAAAATTGACCTGGCTAAAAATAATATTGACATAAATCGACCCGTTTTATAATAGAAGTAGAAATATTTGATCCAAATTTGATACTTTTGACATGTATATTATAAATGTCATGCAATTTTTTAGATAAACTAAGACATATTTAACCTAAAAATGACAAATGTAATCCAATCCAACCCATTTAACCTAAAAATGAACTATAATCAAGTCAATTTTTAGTTTTTAGGTCAACCCGAACTTGATTAAAAAATTAATGGGATCAAGATTCCAACTCAAAAGTTAATCCGATCAACTCAAATCCAATTTTTTTTGTTTTGGGTTGTTGGGCTAGGTTATTTATTGACACGCTTGATCTCCATTATGAGAGATCTATTTTCCTAATTTTTATTCTCATCAAAGATGAGTTTAGAAAGAGTGCTGAGGATCACAAGAGATATTGATTGATTTACAAAAGAAGAGTCGTGCACACATTTAGAATCTTATATTTATAATTATCGATATTTGATTGTTAAAAATTCAATAATGATTGTTTATATAATATAAAAGTTTGATGGTTTTTCATATATGTGATTGATTTGATTGATTTTCTTATTTTATTGTTGAATTTGAGACATTGAATGTTATTATGAATTATGTGCGGGGCCTGCGCAGGTGCGGGATGCGGGGTCAAGCTGTAAGTGCGGGTGAGGCAGGCCACATGTGCGTCGGTGCAAGGTTAGCAATGCGCATGTGGGTGAGGCATTTGGGCAGGCCACTGGAGCGGGACACGTGGTCGAGCTTGGGCAAGGCAGGCGTAGGTGTGCAGTATAGGATGCGAGAAGTGGGGTCAAGCTACGAGCGCGATGCAAGACGCAAAGTTGAGTGACGAGATACGGGTAGGATCTGGGTCATCCGAGTCAACTTTGGGTTTTTGGGTCAACCCGTCCCAACCCAATTTTAAAAACGGGATAAAAATTCAAACTCATAATCAACGTGATTGTCAAATAGGTTGGCCTGAACCCTGATTTTTTTTTTTTTTTTGTCAGATTCGAGTCAGATTTCGAGTTGGGTCAAATATTGACAACCCTAACTTTTCTCACTAAAAAATATTGATAATAATTCTTAAAAAAAATCTTATTCATTCACTTCTCATCAATTTTCTTTTTCAATAAAGAGGGTTTACTTTTAGTCTTCAATTACCACTAAGTATTAATTCTTCTCAGTATGAATGGAATGAGATTCTTTGAACAAAACAAAATAAACACAATTTTTTTCATCTTTATAGAGAAATCATCAATATATAAAAGTTATAAGCAATTTCATATTTCAAAGCTAAAATTAGAAGAACAAGTATCAACATCTACATTTAAACTTATCTTCTCATTCAAGTTTGATAAAGCTAAATAATTTTGATGAAAAGTTTGATTCATTTTGCTTTAAATGATTATAATTCAATGGAATTAAACCAAATAATCTATTCTCCTACCAATGATGTATTCTTTTTCGAATCGAATAGTTGAATGAGTATAAATACAAACAATACCAAGAAGATATTCAAATTTTTTTCAATTATTGTACTAGTGATCTTCTCTTTTAGGATTCGTTTCGGACGGCTTTCCTATTTTTTCTTAAAGCAACTTTTTTGAACAAAATTTTTAATTTTTGTACTAAAAAACTGCTTTAAGAAGCAGTAAAAAATCACCCCAAACTAAACCTTATAGAATTTTGAAGCAATTTTCTTTCATCTCTAAGCAATTTTCTTTTCCAATAAAGAGGGTTTACTTTATATCTTCAATTGCCACTAAGCATTAATTCATTTTAATATGAATGGAATGAGATTCTCCAAGCAAATCAAGATATAGGCAAGTTTTGTCACCATTACAAATAAATCAAGACATGAAAAGTTATAATTAGAAGTTCTTACTTTGAAGCTAAAATTAGAAGAGCAAGTGTGAACATCAACATCTAGACATCTCTTCTCATTCAAGTTCGATAAAGCTAAATAATGTAGATGAAAAGCTTGATTCATTTTGCTTTAAATGACTAATTGAAAGGAATAAGATCATATATATAATATACTCTCTTACTACTAGTATATTTTAATTCTCGAATCAAATAGTTCAAATAAGAATATAAATATGAAAAATAATTAGAAGATATTTAAAAAATATTTTATTAATTTACTAGTGATCTTTTCTTATAATTTAGTATATATTTATTATTCAAGATCATTTTATTGTATTATGTTAGAGTTATATTTATGTGAGACTTTTTACTTATGATTTTCCATGTGATTATTAATTAGGTAGTAGGAAAACAATTTAATTTGGATATTTTAGTTAAATATAACTTGAATTCAAGCCACTCTTTATTAAATTGTAAGATGATTTTATGAGGCTTTATTATTATTATTATATTAATCTATCATTGTTAAATTATAATTATTGGGATATCAATTTGATTTTAATTAGAGATATAGATTAAATTAAAGACCAAACAACTCATAAAATGCCAACACAAAAACGAACCAACACATAACGTTGAGTTGGACCTTCAATTGATAGAATCAATCAATTCAATATCAAGTAGCTCGATAAAAAGAGAAATATGAGAACTTAGCCAACATCAATTGTGATAGAGCGGGCCTACTTGACTAGCCAACTAATTTCACCTCAACCTGAGCAACACATCGGTAACCACTGATAAAGTCAATGTGTTTACTTTTCTTCACAATTAATTTCAAGAAATTTAAGTTTTTTAAAGCTATTTTCGCCTCTGATATTCTATAAATTTGCAAGATATTCTTATTGAACTAGTTTCATCCCTTTAATAAAAAAGTTTATGCATATTATAAATATTGGCATATTATTGTTATTTATAATGGCCCCATTATAGAGGCCATAAATTTATCATAATTATTATCTATAATGTATATGTTCAAATTTTAAACCATCAACATTCAAAGTATTGATTAGATATTTTGTTATCTTGCCTTCTTTCTCCATTGCATAAGAACTTCGATCATAACTAACTTCAAGGTGTTCTATAATCCTCACCTTATGACAGCCCAAACTATAGTTTTCAATTTATATATTATTGCTAATATTGATGATAGATGCAACTAACATTCTATAGAATAAAACTTTAGCTTCCTAATAATTAATCAAACAACTAAGCTTGTGATATTATAATGATGTCTTCTCTATCTATTCCAAAAAGGGTAGTATATCATAAGTCAAATTATAGTAATAGATGATATCAACTAACCACACACACACACACACATATATATATATATATATATATATATATATATATATATATATATATATATATATATATATATATATATATATATATATATATATATATATATATATATATATATAGTATTTTTCTATTAGGTTTTATACAAAGTAACTTTTTTTTTTTTTTTTTTTTTTTTTTTTTTTGATTAGATAAAGAAGTTCAACACTACATAAGTTTTTATAGAGCATCCCACTATCTCAAAAGTTTTTCCAATTTTTCTAAGAGAAAGTTATAACTATAGCAACAAGTCTTTATCCAACATAAGGTAGGCTACAAATAAAAAATATAAGGTAGGCTACATGAATCCATTTTCTCCGTTGTCTTTTTTTTTCCTATTACAACTTAATGATTTTTTAAGATTATTTAAATAGATTAATTTATATAAACATATCAATGAATCCAATGAAATAAAATTAAGCTCAAATTCCTTCATTTAAAATAACAATAGTAATACTTATTACTAGTAATATTGATTAGTTATTATATAAAATTGTATTTAACAAATTCAATGAACAACAAAAACAATTAGCTCAACTAATTAAAAAATATATAATTGATCAAATAAAATTATAATAAATTTAAGCACAATATCAATAAATATATAGTTAATAATCAATTTACACATTAATATTTAATTAGTAATGAATAAAATGATAAGAAATTAAACTGAATATATTAAAAAAATTAAAAAAATAGTTTTTTTAATATTACATATATTTTTTATAATTGTAAGTAAAATTGCATTAATTTCAATTTATTTTCATCATCTATAACTTCTTAGTTTAATTTCAATTTATTTAAAAAATTTTTAATTAGAAAATTTTGTTCTAGAAAACTGCTTCATAAAGCAGTAAGAAAGTTGTCCGAAATGAAGCCTATGTTTAGTTCAATTGATCATCATCTCTATGTATTTTGCTTAATTGAATTATATGTTAAATATCCAAAGCAGCTTTTAAGTATAAAATTTTCTTAAATAAAAATTTTTTGTATTAGAAATATGCTTCAGAAAATAATAAGAAAGCCATCCCAAACGAAACCTTAGACTCATGAGTTTAAAAATCTAACCTTTATTTAATGATAAATAGATGTTAGTGTGAAATGGATAATAGAATAAATATTATAAAACTATGTTCCTTTCCCTAAATATGTGAGATAAATATAATTCTTCCTCAAGCACGTATATCAACCTACCAACACTTGTCATATACACAACATCATCCTGAACTAAAGAACAAATTACTCATTAATTAGTAGTACTATGACATTTCATTATAAATGTTTGTTCATTTCCCAATTTTTGTCTTCTTTATGAATGATGATATGATGTTTATCTCATTTTATTCTCCTTCTTCCATGAATGACATGATGTGATTTGCACCATGCATGAACACGTGATTAAAACTATAAAGAAGAAAATGACATGAAAGGAATGCATGCATGCACAGACATTCATGCATGTTGACATATTATGAGTGGAATTTAGTGAAGTGGGCCGCAGGGTGAGAGAGAGAAAGCTCTCAGAATTATGGAAGTCCTTAAATTGAGAGATGAAGTATGAATCTCCTGCTGAATAACAGGATGAAGAAATAACTCTCCTCCTTTCAACATTGAAATTTTAGATTCATTCTCTATAATTTCCTGAACTCCTCTCTCTCTCTCTCTCTCTCTCTCTCTCTCTCTCTCTCTCTCTCTCTCTCTCTCTCGTGATAGAAACATTGGTCCACTGCTGTCGCTGACTACCTTACTTGATAGTATTTCTTTATATATCCAACATAAGGTAGGCTACAAATAAAAAACATAAGGTAGGCTACATGAATCCATTTTCTCCGTTGTCTTTTTTTTTTCCTATTACACTTAATGATTTTTTAAGATTATTTAAATAGATTAATTTATATAAACATATCAATGAATCCAATGAAATAAAATTAAGCTCAAATTTCTTCATTTAAAATAACAATAGTAATACTAATTATTACTAGTAATATTGATTAGTTATTATATAAAATTGTATTTAACAAATTCAATGAACAACAAAAACAATTAGCTCAACTAATTATAAAAAAGTATAATTGATCAAATAAAAATATAATTAATTTAAGCACATTATCAATAAATATATAGTTAATAATAAATTTACACATTAATATTTAATTAGTAATGTATAAAATGATAAGAAATCAAACTAAATATATTAAAAAAATTAAAAATTAGTTTTTTTTTAATATTACATATATTTTTATAATTGTAAATAAAATTGCATTAATTTCAATTTATTTTCATCATCTATAACTTCTTAGTTTAATTTTAATTTATTTTAAAATTTTTTAATTAGAAAATTTTGTTCTAAAAAGCTGCTTCATAAAACAGTAAGAAAGTTGTCTCAAACGAAGCCTATGTTTAATGCAATTATCATCATCTCTATGTATTTTGCTTAATTGAATTATAATTTAAATATCCAATTAATAAATTATCATATTACACCACATAAAATTTATTGTCACCAAATCATGAATGAGCCACACAATACTCATTTAGGCTTCATTTGGCACGGCTTTTTACTGTTTTCTAAAGCAGCTTTTTAGTACAAAAATGTCCTAAATTAAATTTTTTTTGTATTATAGAGCTGCTTCAGAAAACAATAAGAAAGCTGCCCCAAACGAAGCCTTAGGCTCATGAGTTTAAAAATCTAACCTCTATTTAATTATTATAAATAGATGTTAGTGTGAAATGGATAATAGAATAAATATTATAAAACTATGTTCCTTTCCCTAAATATGTGAGATAAATATAATTCTTCCTCAAGCACATATATCAACCTACCATCACTTGTCATATACACAACATCATACTGAAGTAAAGAACAAATTACTCATTAATTAGTAGTATGACATTTCATTATAAATGTTTGTTCATTTCCCAATTTTTGTCTTCTTTATGAATGATGATATGATGTTTATCTCATTTTATTCTCCTTCTTCCATGAATGACATGATGTGATTTGCACCATGCATGAACACGTGATTAAAACTATAAAGAAGAAAATGACATGAAAGGAATGCATGCATGCACAGACATTCATGCATGTTGACATATTATGAGTGGAATTTAGTGAAGTGGGCCGCAGGGTGAGAGAGAAAGCTCTCAGAATTATGGAAGTCCTTAAATTGAGAGATGAAGTATGAATCTCCTGCTGAATAACAGGATGAAGAAATAACTCTCCTCCTTTCAACATTGAAATTTTAGATTCATTCTCTATAATTTCCTGAACTCCTCTCTCTCTCTCTCTCTCTCTCTCTCTCTCTCTCTCTCTCTCTCTCTCTCTCTCTCTCTCTCTCTCTCTCTCTCTCTCTCTCTCTCGTGATAGGAACATTGGTCCACTGCTGTCGCTGACTACCTTACTTGATAGTATTTCTTATTAAACATAAATATTGAAGAAATAATAAACAATAAACGAACTTATTTTTGAATTTATCAATAAACCTTGAATCTTTTTCTGAATAGAATAAAAATGAAAGAAATGATATTAAATTCTAACACGGGGGTCAATAATGAACATGCAACCATTGAATTATTGAACTCATATATTTGTGTGCGCAGCGATCAAACCTTTGAAATTTGATAAAAGGTAAAGATATAAGATTTTGGTGTTATACTTGTATGTAATTTCTTCAAATTAAAAAATATTTAATGATACTCTTTCTAAATCTTTTAGAAGAATTTCTTTTTATAGAAGAAAGAATCATATAAATTGAATTTTATTCACATACCATAAAACTTTATTTATTTACAACATAATGACTCGTCAAATCTGATGTATATCAACAATATATAATATGGAGAAATATTTAATATGTTAAAAATAAAAGAATAAAAGATACAAACTTGGCCTCCAACAAAAGCATGTTTTAAGAGTTGCCAATGCAAGGATAGGCATCTTATGACAGCTATCTTATGTTGGTTCATAATTATATGAATTGTTTTCAATATGTTTTTTCAATGAAAAAAGAAATTATGAGATACAAAAGACATCTATGAAGTTAGGCTACAAATTTTAAGGTGAAATAACATCTACGAGGAAATAAATGAAGAGCGAAAGTGAAATTTAGATGAATGCATGAAGCATCAAAATTTTCCCCACCGAATATAAATGCATGCTCTAGATTATTGAGTGAAAGTAGCATCTTCGAGAATCTACAAAGTCTATGTAAAGCGAAGGCACACTAAGATTTTGTTTGGGACAGTTTTCTTATTGCTTTATGAAGCTGTTTTTTAGTTTAAAATTTTTTTGAATTTAAAAGTTTTGTACAAGAAAGCTATTTCATAAAGCAGCAAGAAAGATGTTCCAAAAAAAGCCTAATAAGGGGTGGTGCTCAATAGCATATGTATACATAATCTTTGATTTTTTTTTAAATTCTCTGAATCAAATCTCTCGCATAAACACACTAATTTAAACTAAACATGTATTGGAATATAAAACCTACAAAGAAAGCTAATGATGTTGAAAAGTAAAGAACTAGGTCTAATACATACACAATGAGTATTGAAGTAGGGAAAATGGTTGACTTGTTGTGGATAAGATAATATGATTATTGTATTTAATTCTATACTATTTTTAGATGCAACAATCAAATATATCATATTACACACACTATCGGGTTGGTTAAGTTATTGAAAAATGAGCCTTATAAGAAAAAACATTCATATTGGTGGGTCTCCAATTATTTAAAAGTTCCCATGAGGGATTAATTATAAGTAAGTCCTAGGATGGGACACAATATTAATTAGGAAAAATCAACTATATTCATTAAATGATTCACTAAGATGGCTTATAATATAATTAACTACTTGACCAACATCAACTATATTCATTAAATGATTCACTAATTAAGATGGCTTATATTATAATTAACTACTTGGCCAACATCAACTAAAAAAAAAACTCACTAGCTAGTATATGAACAATAAACAAAAGCTTTTATACTCATCATTAAAGAAGAATAAAGCTTTAAATTTTAAAGATTTTAACTATCTTTAAATATGTTTAGATTCCTCTAAGAAATTTTCAAAGTAATAAGTATTTCTTCTTATGTTGCAAAACATCTATTTTCGGGTGCACCACAATCATATATTAACCACCTAAAAGCTTACAATGTCACTACGTACATTTGGGCCTGCACTAACCCTTACCTTCAATTTTCATCGTTTACAACACTATGCCAACGCTAATAGCATGCATGCCATAAATTAACCCTCGCCTATCTTCTCCACCACTTATAAATTTGTATCCTAACTTCTTTTGAGTCTGTTATAACGTTCATCTATTCATAACTCTTAGTCTGAAATCATTACTAACATCGATGATATCAAACATTCTTTTATACCGTAAATATCAATATCCCTGCAAAAATTAACATCTCATCGTGCTATATTATAACAAAACTTATTATATTTTACGAAAATACCATCGTATAACTCACTTTAACTATTCAATTACAAAATCCTAATTAATAATTTCCCCACTTTATAATGTATGAACCATAATCTCTTTGTTCCACAATCTAAATGGGTAAAAATATCTTCTCTTTCAAAAAAAAAAAAATTATATAAGAAGACAACATATGATTTGTAATTTAGACCCAAACTCTCCTTCTTCAATCACCATCATTGTTGCTTAACAAGATCGGCAAGATAAGCTCAATAAAGATATGCAATTATTGTCAAATTGACAAAAACCAAAAATACTCACAACATCACATCAGCATAAAAATGACACAAATATCTTTGTGAATATTCGCCACTTGTCAATTAAAAAAAAATATAGTTTTTTCCCCTATTTAATAATAGTAACTCTTAGGTTTGGTGATGGAGACATGAAAAAGTCCACACGTTTTTCATTCTTCAGCTTGAGTGTGAAATCAGAAATTTGCATATATATCATTGAAATTATATGAATTTACATATATATAATATTTAATTATATAGTACTTTATTATTTAAAATATATTTATAAGAAATATATTTTATTCTGAATGAATGAATATTAATTGTTATTTTGTATGATTTAAAATCTTTGAATGTGGTATAAGTGAATATTAGGATTTAGATGTTAGATATATAATTATATAAAAAATTTATGATATGTTTGTAAATTTTCAAAAAATATATATATATATTGAGATTAAATTTAAAACTCTCAGATTAATATAAATTATTTATGTATTATTGTATTCTCAAAACAAATTTAAAAGCTTTAAAATACATCATAATTATTTTTTTATCAGAACAATTTGACATAAATTTTTTTATATCATTATTTATTTATGTTTTGGACCTTTATTTGTAACAAAATTTATATCATTATTTATTAAATTTTGGATAACAAAATATATTGATAAAAAAAATTGTAAAAAAGTATAAGAAACTTCATAAGAATTTTATTTTATTTTTTATTTAATGCTTTTATAGAGCTTATTTAAGAAGTAAAATACAGTGCTTTAAAAACCGGACTGGACCGGCCGGTCCGACCGGTTCAACCGTGAACCGGTTTAAGGGCTGATCCGGTCCAATCTGAAAACGGCCTTCACATTGAACCGGTCGGTTTTGGGTAGAACCGCCGGTTCAACCGTTGAACCGGCGAATCGATACCGATTTTTTAAAACCGGTCGGTTCAAGTTTTTTTTTAATAATATTAGTTAAATAAATTATATAATATTAAATAAATATTAAACTTAATCATTATCAATATAAATATTAATATTAAAATTCTTAAATTAAATTAAACACACTCTTATTAGGGTTTAAAAAATTTAAATATTTTTTAAATAAATAGTTTAACATATATTTAAAAATTTTAATTAATAATAATATATCTTTTATTATAAAACATTTATCTCCAAATATCATTAATAATTTTATGTATTTAATTATTTATTAATTATTTAAGATATAATTTTATAAAAGAAATTTGGTATACAACATAAACATGTAAAATATATTTAATCATATAATATAAAATAAGAATAATTTATATTAAATTTATAAACTTATTTTATAATTAAATTTATATTAAATATGTATTTATATTAAATTATATGGTTATATATAAATTTAGTTTACATTAAAAATTAAATTTAAAATTCAAAAAATATTTAAATTTAAAATTATCATATTTTTATGAGTGTAAATTCTTATAAATATAAGATTTAGAATTTTTTTTCTTTTATGTGAGATTTTAATATAATTCTTTTACTTAATTATATAAATTTTATGTTTCATAGTTTTTTTTTTTTAATTTAATTTTTTGTCTCAAACTTTGAATGATAATATTATTATTATGTTAATTTTATTAAATTTTAATAATATTTATTATTTATTACGTCATCCCGTTCGACCCCGATTAGACCGGTTGAACTGGTCTAACCGTGAACCTCTCCTTCTTCCGATTCATTGTCCGGTCCAATTTTTATAGCCTTGGTAAAATATGAACCATTATGAACACTTTCTCACCTTTCCACTTTTGCGCTTTTATAGAGATAAGATAAGGTTTAACAATTTAAAGGAATAAATAGAATAAACAATGGTAGAAGAATTTGTTTTGTTAGAGCATTTTGTCTTGTAGTGCAGTTAAGTGGTTCAATAAGACCCTAAAGAGTGACTCAGGACTGGATGTTAGGGCATCTTGAGAGCATTTGCAGTGGCCGCGGAGTTCCAACTGAACGTTAAATTTAGCGCCATTTTGTGCGAGGTGAACAGTGTGCGATGTCAATATACGTACACCATTTTCTCTTCATTTATTCCAGGTGATGTAAAAATTGAAGTTCGATTAGAGATAAATTATTGCATTTTAGAGTATTATTGTATTTTTGAGTGTAAAGTAAGGTTTTCGGTTGAAGATGATCTTAGACTTGTGGTGTGACAAAGCAAAAGTCAGTATGTTGATGGCTGGAAGGCAGCAACGCCAAAAATGTCATGATGATTAAACTGTATCGAATACATGACACTTCAATTTGCTACGCACCTCAACGCCGCAACCACTATTTTGACTCCTTTTATACAATTAAGAACACGATAGAACTTTCTTCATTCCAATAAAAGTTAACCTTTTGTTCATTGTGAAGCAGCACTCCATTCTAGGCCCAGTATGGTGGAAGGTTAGGTGAGTTTAAAGATGAATTTTAGGCTTTGGGATTTATTAGTCCATTCAGCCTTTTTTTCTTGGTGGATTTGGCCCATTAAGCCTTCTTGAGGTTGATGCTGTGTATTTGGATAATTACAAGTAGCTCATGAAGGGAAAAGAATGGCAAAGTAACTAATTTGTTCAACTCAATTGTTGAAGGAGGTAGAATCGGCTAGATCTAGAATGGGAGGTGAGAGCGATGGGAAATTATGGATCTAGAGATGAGGATGGGCTATCGACGATGGCGGCTAAGGTCTGAATGTCGGGTATGATGATCTATCTGATCATTGTTGAAAAGATTGGGGCGAATGATCTCAATGCCATTAACAAGGATCATGATGCCAATCAAGGTCATTTGATCCAATGTATTTTTTGTATTTGTTGACGACAATTGTGGAGGTGTGGATGCAGTAATGATGGGGTGAGGCAATCTCGAGTTATTGAAAGTGGATCTAGCCAGATCTTGGGTCGGAAATGGAGGAGAGGCAAATGCATACGGGCCTTGAAGATGCAAATGCTTTCGGCGGATCTGGCGAAATGTGACAAAGCACCTAGCAATTAAGTTACTTGAAGACGGGTCTGATGAATCTAGAGTTCATGCATGCGGTGGCGCTTCAGACGAGGAAGCTCAGTTTTACAGCATGGAAAATTAGGTGGAGAGATAGAGAGGAGGGAACAAAGATTTTGGGAGAGACTTATCTTATTCTTTTTATTATCTCAAAATAGAGATTATTTGTAGATGTATAAGACTATTAAGGCTTCATTTGGGACAACTTTTTTATTGCTTTCTAAAACGGAGTTTTAGTACAATTTTTTTTATTTTTGTACTAAAACTCCATTTTAAAAAGCAATAAAAAAATTGTCCCAAACGAAGCCTAAATCCTTATTAATTGACTTCTTAGTACTTATCTACTTGAGATCATTATTTGGCTAGTAAGAATATCCATCAAACACAGAGAGATGCACACATATCAGACATAAATTGTTGACCTAAAAATCCTACAAAGGGAAGTATTATAAGGTCTAGCCTAGTTTAAGAAAAAAAAAAGGACTAGCCTAGTTAAAAAAGTTTCACTTATTGCTATTGATCACAATAACTTGCCCTTCACATGATGAGTGACAATGCGATTATACTATAAAAACTTAAATTGTATGGGGCTTTTAATAACAGTGCCCAATGGTCATATTAGAAATCAATGGAGATTATATGACAAACATTAAAAGTTGGAGAGCAAAAAATGTTAGCATCGGTCATTGATGGGCATAAGACGATGAATAATAACAAAAATTAATAATAGACATATGGATACATATGATGTTAGGAATCAATGTTAGTCGATAGCGGTGCCAAATCATATGCAATGATGCTTATCGAGAGTTAATATTGTTCGATGTGGTGCCAAATAATGAAGGACTATAACCGTTGAGAATATATCAAATAAATATTAGATAGGATCACCATTGATTGATATAATTCATTAAAGGCTACACAACCTACCAATTAATTTTATGATGAAAATAAAATTATTTAAATTATTATATCATCATATCAATATTATTACCATATATCTATTCAATATTTATAATTAACTTTATCCTATTTCTCATTATAATATATTATTATTTTTAAATATACTTTTACTTTTTAGATTTTTTACTCATATACTAAATAATAAATACTCTTTTATTAATATATTATTCAGTCCATATTTTTTTGGGACATTTAGGCCATTTAAGGCAAATTCACACACACAACGCATACACAAGGACTCGAACCTTGGACCTCTTAGTTGGAGCCTAAGCTCTCAACCAATAGGCCAAGGGGAGTTGTGTTTGATTTATAACTATTACGCCCATTCACCAGTATTTTGAAAAAATTATTTTTGAAAACAATAATGATATTATAAATAAAATTTAAAATTTCGATTTTAGAACTATGGATCGCCGGCCATTCACATCGATGTAAATATATTTTTTCGCTGTCGTAATCTCGAAAACAATAACAAATTAGAAAGGACTGCCGTGCAAAAAATGCCGCGGTGATTGAGAGCGCTCACAGTCGGTTCTGCCCCCCTTCTTTTCGTCTACTTCCGACTCTCTATCTTCCTCTCTCTTTCTCTCTCTCTCTCTCTCTCTCTCTCTCTCTCTCTCTCTCTCTCTTGGATTGGTGATGTTTCTCGAAGGAGGGTATGGGATAGGTACGCCATCGGGGAGTATGCAGAGGCTGTCGTCGATGAGGGATGTGAGCTATAGGTATTCGTCTTTCTCTTGCAATTCTATCTTGTTTCAAAGAATATTTTGGACTGGTTCGGTCACCTGGTTCTAAACGCTTGTTTTTTAGTTGCTGAACTATGGCTGTTTCGTTGATGCTTTAGTTAGGTAGTTTACCTTGTAGGTTCTAAGTTGAGTGGGCGTCGCATAAGCAGCTAGTGCAGTTGTAAGAAAATTAGGGTTTGGTTATTTTTTTTTCGAGTTTCAGTTCGAAATTTCGAAAAAGGGTTCAATAAATGGAGAAAGATGCGGACTTTGGGGCTGTTTGGTTGCCTGAAAAAAAAATGCAGTGTAAAGTAAATGCAATGTAAAGTAAATGTAATGCATTCTAAATACTTTGAGTCTGTTTGGTTGTATGCAAAATAAACGCAGGAGAATTGTTTCCTTTGTTTCGTTAGGTATATCCAGAGTAAAGTAAAAACATTTTTTTTTTGTAATAATTTATTTTAACATTAAAATAAGTATATTTATAAAAGCAATATATTTATAATAATTATTTTTATATTGTGTTATAATATTTTTTATATAATTTAATTTATTTAAACCTAAATCGAATTAAGATAAAATTTATTTCAACCATAATTTGGAAACTTCAAAAATTGTAAATTTTTATTTTTTAATCTTAAGGCAAAATCAAGTTGGAAACTTCAAAAATTAAATTAGAGACCATTTGAACTCTGATTTCAGTAAACTTATAGTCAAATTTTTTATTTCAGAATTTCATAAGTAATATATAT
Organism: Dendrobium huoshanense; assembly: GCA_016618105.1. NCBI lineage: Eukaryota > Viridiplantae > Streptophyta > Magnoliopsida > Asparagales > Orchidaceae > Dendrobium > Dendrobium huoshanense. The sequence goes on from CM028358.1 coordinate 80,403,726, forward strand.
TTAATTTAAAGTTCAAACATCCCTGTAAAATTCTTCTGTTCGTAGCTGTTCTCTGTCTTCTTTCCCATCCTCTGCCGAGGCTCCGACCAAGTTCCGATGGCGTGCAGACTGGATTATCCTCCAACAAAGTTCTAATTGTCATGGGAGCAGGTCTCTGTCTCTACTATCCAACTTTCTTCACTTCCTCTCTTTCTCTCTCTTCGGTTCGTTTCTTAGGAAAATATTTGTTTGGATCCGCATCTTGAGATCGAGCTTCCATTAACGCTGGAAGTCGCGGCAGGCCTTGAGGGCGTATGTAAAAAATTGATGCATGTCAGCCGGTGAAATCGTTGAGATCGAGCTTCCATTGGCGCTGGAAGTCGCGGCAGGCCTTGAGGGCGGAGGCGACTTCATCGTTGGAGCGGACGAAAAGCCATGTGTTCATGCCGCGTGCGCAGGAACGGATTGATTCCCAGGACATGTCCTCGGTCGATTTTCCAAGCATGGTATTTTTGGCTACGACGAGCTTTGTCGATTTCGGCAGCGCTCCATGAAGGCACTGGATCTGGCGGATCGTAAGGTTGTGACACCAGAGTCCGGCGACCATTTGGTAGCCCTCGAGCTCACGCTCCACCGACTCCCGCCGCATGAGGCGCATTGCTTCCCGGAGAGAAGGATTGACAGACGGGCAGAGGAAGCGTCGGCACCGGAAGACCGATAATGCTTCGGATTTCTCATCCAACGAATTTATAACCCGCTCATATTGAGCGGGTTTCTAATTCACGCGAAACAAGCCCCTTAATACACTACTAATACTTCGGCAGATTTCCTTTTGTTATGCTCAAAATTAACCAAACAACCAAATTTAATAAATACATGCAATTGTTTTACTTTACACTCCTAATGCAGGCAACCAAACAGCCCCTTTCTAATTTTGTACGAATTCATTTTGGTTGTTTATGGTTGTTTTAGTAGGTTTTTTTTATTTTAGCCCATAAATGTGAAAGCATTTCCTTAATTGGAGAAGATGCGAGCTTGGATCGTTTGGATCAAAACCACCCCAGCCCCGTAGTTGCTGAACTATGATTTTTCATGAATTAGTTTTGGTTGTTAAGTGGGTAGAATGGCAATGGGGCCTAAATTAAGTACACTATAGTAGTTGATGGACGCTCATTAAACCAAAATTTGTAAGCTTATTGGTGAGCCACTAGTATTTCTACACCAATGCATTTCTTGTCTATTAGATGTGCTACTAAACCTAATAATTCTTGTGTGTCTGAATAGATCTCCCCTTTATGTCATGACTCTCCTAAATGTAAGATTTTTGACAACATCAAGAATGATATATGAAGAGTACACTAAAGCATGTATAGCCTACATAGGAGTCATTTATTTTCTAACTTGACTTGACCATGGTAGAAGATATAAGAGCTACAAATCACATGATTAATGTTTTACTTGATCCCTACCAAACCATTAGGATGGTGAAAACGGGGCCTTTAATCTATGATGCATCAATACTTATCCTCAAAGAGCCGTGCAGTGTTTGACACTTATCCGACATGACACGCGGCCGACACTCCTCTGACAAGTGTCGGAGACGCTGATAACGTGTTCGATTAAAAAAATATTAAATTCAAATTGAACACACGTGTCCGAAAAGCGTATCTTAAATATTTATGATTTTTTTTAGATATAATTTCTTGTATTTAAAATTTTTACTTATTTAAAATTTAAAAACTAACTTTCTTATTTCATATCCACAACACCAAATCAATCGTCCGCACTTAATACCTCATTCATCGAATATTCTCACTTTCATTTCTCTTTGGCAGTGGAGGTATTTTCATCTCCTCTCTCGATGACTGATAAACGACATCGACGCCTGACTATCGACATCCTAATATTAATCATTTTAAGCACAAATTCTATTTAAATGACTTATTATTTCTAAATTATTTTTAAAATTATAGTTATTTAATTTTTATGCACTATTTTTAAAATATAAAAACTTTAATACTGTGTATGTATCCTATATTTTCAATAATTGACATGTCTCGTGTCCATGTCGTGTCGTTCCGTGTCACTGTGTCCGTGTCTATGCATCATAGGCTTTAATTGAGCCAATCGATCATCACACATTAATCAAAAAACTTAATCCAACATATAGGGCCAATACTTGTATTTCTACGCTAATATATTTTTCATTTATGCAATTTGAGACTAAACCCAATAACTCTCACATGCATTAGCGTTGCTTTCTACAAATTTCAGTTTTTTTGTATTTTATTTTACTTGATGTCATATGCTATTATAAAATTATAAATGCTAATTGCAGTTGATGAATTTGTAGTTGTGGTTCTTGTGGTTATTCACTGAATTTGAGTTCTTCACATCGGAATACTACCAACATTGGGACAAAGTATAGAAAAGCTATCAAGAAGGGTATTGTATCCTTCTATTCAATTGATGAGAGCAGGTTTGCTCAGATTGATGAGCTTAGTTGTTTTCCATATTTCAATTCAACACGTTCATGGGGGCTCTTCAGGCATAAGACAAAGCTGCAATGCCGCCAGTGTGGGAACTTTGTTGGCAGTGCTTATGAGGAGGTTTCACCTTTGCCTTCATCTTCTATGGGGTCAGATGTCTCTGATTCAAGCTCGATCGGGAATTCTAAGAAGTATAACATCAAAATTAGTGCACTTCAGCCAACCTCAGAAGAGTCGGGTACTGCTCTTATAGTTCGTTGAAGTTTGTGAATATGTTATATTTTACCATTTCTATTATTGTTTATGTGAAAAATTGCCTGACCGTTGAAATCTAGATAGAGTTTTGCTGGTATGAAAGGTTTGATTAGTTGATTGTACTTATGTAAGATGAGATTGCTATACATAAGCCTGCTCATCATGGGCGTGTGTGAAGACCTGCATGATGAATCTTGCAAGGATATTGTTTTTTTTTATTATTATTGTAAATATGCCTCATTCAGTAATAAAATTGCTGCTGGTTTGCAAGAATTCTTGGTCATATGTTTTTCCTGTGACTCTACTCAGACCTGTTTGTTATGTGGGGGAATATGGTGTATGGTTGACGTATTTGGAGGCATAGTTATTAGGTTCTTCCTAGTTTGTTTTCGTTAAATGTGAGTGAAGCATTTCAAATTATCAACAAGAACCCTTCAAATGAATAAGTGGTCAGTGTTATGTATTTCGAAAAAGTATTAGGATTACTGAAAAGATTTAATGAATTGTCAAAAATATTTATAGCAAGGGATTTTGCATTGATTGTTGATTCATCATGTTATCTAGTTGAAGACTATGTCTACATACTGAACTCTGTTTTTAGTATATAACTCCAACCCCCCCCCCCCCCCGTGGAAGACATTATTTTTTACCAGCTTAAAATTTAAACTTGTTACATGTTGGAAAATTTGCAACACTAGAAAGTGAGTTTATTGTCTCACTTTTAAATGAAGATCCAGCATATGCACCAATAGAATAAGTTTAATGTAGTCTATAGGAGATATAAGATTTTTTATATGGTAATCCAAAAAGAGAAAAAATCATGAGATCTGACCCAACTGAAATAATTCTACTACCCTTCCCCACAATTGTGAAAATTGTTTATACAATATAATATATATGAACTGTGAAAAATGGCTTCTACTGTGAAAGTTGGACATGTCTTGAGGCATTTGAATTATCCTCAAGCGATCGTTGGTGGTCTATTTGATCTTTGTCTTTTGAGGAAAGAAGATCATATACCAATAAATTTAGCATAAGCCTTGATGTCAAGATCAAGCTTTGTTATTGGTGGTGAGGATGAGTGACATCGAAGTCAGCAACAACATGCATTGGGGTTGATGTTGACAGCATGCATCTGCCATGTTAGTAATGGCGTGCATTTATGTTTTGGTGACGATGGGTGACAAAGTCAATTAGTTTATGTTGGTGTCTGTGACGTGCATCAACCTTTTTGGCGATGACATGTGTCAATGTTGTCGGCAATGGCGTACAACAGGGTTGGCGAGAGTCGGCATTGATGTTGATGGCATGCATGAATCTTATTGGTGATAGTATGCATCAGCTTTTTTGGCGATGACATGTGTCGATGTTGTTGGCAATGGTATGAGACGAAGTAAGCATTAGTGACGACAATGTGCATTGACCTTGTCATGACATGCATCAATGTTATTGGCAACATCGAATAATGAAGTTGGTTGACTTGGTTGTTGGCATTGACAACTACATCGGCCTTATTGCATTGGCATATGTCAATTTTGTTGGCAATAGCAAGCAACGAAGCCTCTAGGTGTCAATGTTGGTGTCAATGGTGTGCATTGGCCTTAGTAGCTATGGCATTCATCAAAGTTGATGTCGACAACATGCATCAATCTTATTGGAGATTGCATGCATCAATATTGTTGGTGACAATAGGCGTCAACGTTAGTATCGACAGTATGTATTGATCTTATTAGTGATGTCGCACATTGACGTTGCTGCATATAAGGTGATTATGGTCGAGAGATAGTAATTGGACTACAGTGGTCAAGCTATGATAGTCGCTAATGGTAATTTTCGGTAAGCTTTTGGACTTCATTAGATCCCTAAACTCTCTTTAATCTCAGCGAAAAGTCCAAACTCCCCTTCATTTGAAATATGGTGTCTATTTCTAGTTTTCTACCGAGTGATATTTTGATTATTTTAATCAAAATTCTCAAATATTCTATTGGACAGTCATACCTTACTGACATTTGGTTTGAGTGAAATTGGGCTCGTTGAATTTTTCTCATCGAGATGCTTGTTTTAACGGTGAGCTCATAAAATTTGAAGGTCGTTTGTTACTTCAATTAGTATCACGAAGTTTTTAACATGTTTTATTTAAATTATTTGGATTCTGATTAGAACAATTTTGGTGTATTTGCATTCGTCCCTTCAAAATATTCATTTGGACTACAATATTGCCTAAATCGGATGGCCTTGAATTTAATTCTAAAAGTTTTCAACTCAAATATTTAATCGAGATTCATGCTTGATATGATGAATATTCTGGTGAAATATTAATATTAGTTTGAAACTTATTTACAAAAAGGAACCCTGACATGAGTTTTGTAATCTCTCATCGTAGAGCTCAAGTTACTTTTCATCATATTTTTTTGGCCGTTGATTTTACTCCTTGTGACGGTCAAAACTTATTTTGCAAAACTTATTATTTTATTCATTTTATCCAGAATCTTCCAAAACTTTCAATATGATGCTGGATTTTTTCATCGACCATAGAACGTGATATGTTCTGATATATGAAATACTTTTACTTAGATATCAAAACCCAGTTCTTGTTAGGTTTAAGTGACTCACATGACTATCACCCTTAAATGATGAGCTCCCTCTAGGAACCACAAGGAGGTGGTTTTGGGCCAGGTTTAACTTAATTTCTAGCCTAATTTGGTTTACCTATTCTCAAAATGAACTACCTCTTATAACAATTGGGTTTTGAAAACTTTTTATAGTACGTGTAGAATTGTTTATTACTTGGAACATACATGTTGTAATCATACCCGCCACACGCGGTTAAAGGCCTGGTTATTCGATGCAGGTAGTGGATGACTGGATATTTTCAGGATTGTGAATTTTCTATTTATTCGATGGATATTTCAAAATAGAAGGTGATATATAAGACCTATTGTGTCATTCCTCAAACCTGGTTGGTTTAGATATGTAACAAATATAACATTAACATGATCTCTAGATTAAAAAGTTACTAAAATCTGTCCTTTTATGGTAAGATGGGTTGTTTAGTTTAGATATCGACCAAATGACATACCAATGCTTTTTATTGTTCAAAATAACATTTCTGGGAAAGGGTTGAATGATCTAAATATGCAAGATTGTATTTGTCTGTTTAAAAAAACCTTTTTTTTTTCTTTTACAATTTTAATAGTTTAATATACACAAATGTTTCTTACATAACCATGTTCCGAACAAATGAAGAATTTCTCATAAGCGAATATAAGGTGAGTAGAGAGCTATCCTGATCTCCTCAACACACTTGATGACCACAGTGAACTGCAAATGACACATTAGGATATGATGAAGTAGCCACACTACGCTGAGCCAAATATAAATCAATAAATCAAAGAAACCATAGTTTACAGACCATGTGTGTACGTCAAATATCAATCAAAACTTTCCATTGCTAAATACAAGAAGTCGAGAACCATGGGGCATCAATTACATAACATATTTTGACATTCAACGTTGAGTAAAGACATGAACTATTCAGAAGCTCCAACACAAGATACTCACAGCGACAGCAAATGGAAGCCCTAATCTGGAGGGTCTCCATTCATTGATGGAAGAAGCATCTGCAGAATCTCTCGAGGAAGGCCCCTCAGTAGGTGCTGAAGCATTCTTGTCTGCTTTTGGGGGTGGAGCAGGCACTGAGGGCCTGAATATACCAAGTGGCAGAAGCACCTTATCGACCTGATAAACTGCTAGCTGGTTATCAGAGTACACGGTTCCAGATATCGTAGTGTTAACGAGCCCGGTGGAGATGTTCACTTGGTTTCCGGCAGTCGTCACATTAAGCGGGTACTGCCCAGGGCTGCTGTCCCCAGCCTGTGTGCTTAGAGGGTTGCTTACTGTCTGAAACTGTGATAGTGTGATGAGTGTAGGGATGATATGGTATTGGAGCAGTGTGACCTGCTGCTGGTTGGTAAGAGTATTGAGAGTGCCAGGTGATAGGCTAGAGAAGGCATTGTCAGAGGGTGCAAATAGAGTGAGTCCAGCATTGGAATTGTTAAGCTGGCCTCTGATTCTTTCATCTAGTTGTGTCGATTGTAGGAGCCGAATAAGTGTTCTGAACTGCCCACCCTTTTCCAGCACAGCTGTAACATTAAGCGGAGGTGGTGGCCCTGGAGCTGGCGCCGCAGCTGGGCCTCCTGCTACTTGTCCTCGAGCTTTACCGGCAATGTTCAAGATGAAAAGGAAAATGGTGGCCAAGTGATAAGTGGAGAAACCTTCCATTCTCTCTCTCTCTCTCTCTCTCTCTCTCTCTCTCTCTCTCTCTCTCTCTCTCTCTCTCTCTCTCTCTCTCTCATACACATGCATTCGGCCATTCACACATTAGTTATATATGCTTGTAGATAAATGGGATTTAGTGTGAGGGAGGGAAGATAGAGGAGATGGTAGGTAATATGGTTGTCTGGCACCAAATGTATGACGTTGGATTCTGATTGCTTGCTGTGTTAGCAAACAATATCAGGTGTAAGCATTCCATCTGCATGGTGAAGCTTGGGTTTTACTCTTGAATTCTCTCCCATTTTCTCTGATTTGCTGAAGAAATATCTTTATTCACCAAAATATAATATACTATTATTTATTTATTATATAAAATATTATTTAATATTATTATTGTCCAACTGAATATTAGAGTAGAAAACAACTAGTTGGTGTATGTGGTTTTATTTTATTGTGTGCTGAAGGTGGTACTTTACTTTTGATAATATGCCAGCCTAGCTTTGCTTGATTTGGCTTTTCTATTAACAAAATTGATGTTTGGTATGGGAGGATGGTGATAGGAATTTGTACTCCAGGAATGATTAATGCGTGCCTTGAAAATTCTGCAAGGGAATATATTAGCTGGAAAATCTTGTCATAAATCTTCCAAATTAAAGGTTCACAGATGTTTCTGAGTTGCTATCTTATATGGTTATTATAAAAATCATTTCATATGTATGTTTATGTATATACATGAGTATAACTATGTATGTTAAACTTAGAGTTTGTTTTCGAAGATCTAAAATTAGGTTAATGAGTCATGGTTGGATCAAATCGAGATCAAATCAATCCAAAATTTAGGCTTCGTTTGGGATAGCTTTTTTGCTTCTTTAAGAAGCAGTAAGAAAGTCATCCCAAACGAAGCCTTAATCTGATTTGGCTCAACTCGGGATAGCATCAAATGACTTCATGCCGATCTTGAACCAGAATCGGATTGGCTCTACTCGGGATAGCATCCTTACATATCACAACTGGAGCTAACCTAATTAAGGTTTTGACTGAGAACATATTGCTTCAAACTAAACTTATTTCAACTTTGTTGGATCAAAATCAGAATCAGACTCCAAACCTCTCCTCTCCACGAGTTAGCCTGATACATTTTAGTGCCATTATATATTTCTTATTTTGCCTGTTTTTTATTTTATGCTTATGTTCATAACATTTAGGAATACATTAGGCTTGGTAGAAAATAATTTGGCTATTTATGTCATCTTAGCCTCCTTTATTTTGCATAAATAATAGCTGCCTTACCTTATATATTGGAAGGATGATGATAATTTAATGAAAAAAATGAGGCTTTATGTCTTGAAAGCTCATTTCCCCTCATTTTCCATCAAAAATAATCATATTCCTCCCTCTCCTTGTTTCTCATTTGCCCAATCTCTTTTTGAGGCACCTTCAAACCTCAACTGGTAATATTTCTGTAAGTAGGGTCACTGCTATTATATCTGTCTTTTTGTGCCTGTCATATCTTGGACATAGCCTTCTCTTCACCAACATATGAAACAAAGCCTTACTTTTGAGATCGTCACTATGATGTCATTTGAGATAGCTTTCTTGTTGCTTCTTAAAGCAGTTGTTTAATATAATTTTTTTATGCTTCGTTTGGGACGGCTTTCTTACTGCTGCTTAAAGCTGCTTTCAGGTCCAAAAATTTTAATTTGTGTACTAAAAAGTTACTATAAGAAGATGTAAGAAAGACATCCCAAATGAAGCTTTAATTAAAAATTTTTAAACTAAAAAACTACTTTAAAAAACAGTAAAAAAGTTGACGCAAATTAAACCTAAATCCTTTGAACATCAACAACTCTTTATTCATTGGTGATAACCATACTCCCAAGTAGAACTTTAAATCTCCATCTACAAGACCCAATGTTCACACCAATCATTTTGGATGATTATATTGACCTTAACTTGTCATATTAGAGTTGTCTCCAATCCATTGAATATAATCTATAAATTCAACACATGATCACAAATATCCAACACTCTTACAAACTCATCTTTCTAATTAATATTCTTATTTCACTCAATACCTCATTTCATATCATTTAAATTTTATGTTCAGTTGTTCATATAATTTAGAAATTAATAGCATTTCTATAAAGTTAACTATTATGCTACTTCTCATCATAGCCTCCCCCCTTTTTATTATAAACAAAAGCCACCATGCATTTGTGGATAAATAAAAATTGTATGAAATTTTAAAACTTTGTACCATGAAAGCTCCTTCCCCATTATTTTATCTGCAATCTCCTCCCTCCGAATATCTACTCACAACCTCTCCACCAAATCTCTTCTTTATCGCTTTCTAACTTGCATGAAGTTTCTAATTTATGCATTTTTAATGAAACTTCATGCAAGTTAGAAAGAAATAAAGAAGAGATTTGGTGGAGGAGAAAGTGAGTAGAAATTAGGAGGGAGGGCATTGCAGAGAAAATGATAGGGAAGGAGGAGCTTTCATGAACAATTATTACGTTCAGCCGCCAATAACATGTCGCCACGTGCTCTTACTCTTTACCGCGCTGCCCGACGACTTGACCCGGACCGGAACCAGGGAATGCTATGTTCACGATTTTCTCGGTATTGCTCGCTATTTGCTCGATATTGCTTTGCAAAAACGAGAAATACCGCTCTGTGAAAGCAAATATCATGCAAATACCGAGTTGTATCGAGTTTTTCTACAACTCGGTACAACTCGGTATTTGCTCGGTATTGCTAGACAAAACTCGGTACAACTCGGTAATTGCTCGGTATTGCTAGGTATTTGCTCGGTATTGCTAGACAAAATTCGGTGCAACTCGGTATTTGCTCGGTATTTGCTCGGTATTGGTTATTGCCGAGCAAAATCGAGCAATACCGAGCAATCTTGGGTCCGTTCCGGGTCGGGTTGTCGGGGCGCGCGGTAAATAATGAACACGTGTGGCACGATTCTACTGACGGCCGAACGTAGAGTTGCATACGTTCACCGGACCAAATAAAAGTTCAGCTTTCATGGTACAGAAGTTGCCTAAAAATAATTACTTTTCAGCATTATCAGAGAATCCATAAAAAGCTGCTTCGCCGGTTATAGCTGGTTGTGAAACACAACTTACGGCCCGATTTATAATAGTATTCTCATTTCTTTTAATTTTCTTATTGCAATTATAATTATATTTGATTATTCTTTTTATTTTATCATTAATTTCTAAAAAATTTTGCGATAAGAAATAGTTTTTTACCAAAAAAAAAATACTAATGTGAAAATCAATTGTTCATTTTTTTTAATTTATTTATAATATTTACAGCATTTTTCAAAAAATTTACTTCTCTCATAACAATTTCACAATCACATTTATAAAATACCACAACTATTTTAAACAAGTCAGCCTTTTTTCCACACATTTAACTACCACATTTATTACTTCTAAAATTTTTAAAGGAGAAGTAATATATATATATATATATATATATATATATATAATATATATATATCAAAATATATTTTATTTTAACTAAATAAACATTTATAATATTTTTATGTGATTGAAATATTTCGATATTAAATAAATAAATAAGAAATTTTTGTAACATATATGTGAATTACCCTAAATTTTTATAACCACATACAATAAAATATAAGTTGTAAAGTCATTTATAGAATGTCCATGAAAAATAAGTATATATATAGACATCTGCAACAATCCCAAATAACCCCAAAAAAAGAAAGCAAACCTGAAACTAAATTTGCAGCGACTAAGGAGAGATTATAGTAGTTCGGTGTAAGTTCATCTCATGATTAAATCCTTATTTATATTCAACATAACCAATTTGTTCTTTGTATTAATACCAATCCATAAATTATCTAACTGTTAGGATAAAAATTATTATGTGTGGTCATCAGACTGTCCGGAAGTAAATCGGGATGTGTCATGTCACCCGATACATAGTTACGGTACACAGCAAAATGGTGATGTGACGTATCTTAATTCACCTCCGAATTACATTTAGTGACCGCACGTAATAATTTATCCTATTTATGCTGTTTAAATTTACATCAGAACTGTATGGCAAGAGAACAAACGCATGAAACTTATCTCCAGCACAAAAACAAAAACGGAGTGCTGCTGGAGAGAATCTCCTCACCGTTCTAATTGCTCTACACCTTCCATGTACTGCTTGTTAACCATTCTCTTGTAATCTGCAGCGCATAAAGCTCAAAAATTAAGCTAAAACAATTCCAAGTAGCATGATCGATAATCAACAGATACAAACAATCGATGGTGCAATGCTGTAAAAAAATCGTTAAAAAATTTGTTTGATCTGCTGTAATTTGCATATCATGTATTGAACGAATAGTCCTTACGTATGCAGCTTTAATTTATTCCAAAGTATTGCGATGGAAACAGAAAAATTAGTGACAAATTATGTTCCACTAGATTTATTATTATTTTTAGAGGAAAAGAACACACAAGACTATCCTGAACAAAAATTTACACCCAATTAATAAAGTTATAAATATTTTAGAAGAGATGCTACATCCATGTAATATATGGATGAAACATACATTGATATTGACAACCAATCGATGCACTTGAGATGAAATTATTTTGGATTTGTTTGGGATGACAGCAGTTTTTTTTGTAAAGATTGTTATAAAGCTCTTATGGGTAAAGAAATTTTTTTAATAGTTGTTGTAAAAAGCAAATTCCTATCACAAAAAAATTTTGAAAGCACCGATAAAGAATTAGCCAAACAAAATTGCGATTACAATCAGAAAAATTAGACAATAAAAACATTGTCCCAAACAGACCCTTCAAGTTTTATTCAAAATTATATGAAACTTAAGGATGTACATCTTCACAATTTGTAGATAAAACTAATAGATAACATACTATAGGAAAAGCATTTTTACCAACAAGGACAAGAGACAAAAAAGAAAACAAGCAAAAAAAAATACTAATATTATTAAGCTAAGGAAGGCAGCCCCACAACAAGGGAAATAACATCCCCTCTCTATCGTAAATATATCCCCTCATGAGGGATTAATTATTCTGCGCAGACGTCGAACGTCATCTAGAGACCAACAAGAATGCGCCACGTCACCCTTTCACTATGTACCGCGGCTCGGTACTGCTCGGTACCGCTTGGTACCACTGATGTGGCTGTACCTAATTCGCCTCCGAACGTAGAGCTGCGTCCGGCCTTCGCACAGAATAATTACTCCCCATGAGGAGGTTGAAAATGAATAAAGCAAGGTAAATTGATGAATCTGTTTCCAAGCATTGCCGTCGCACACACTAAGGTATAACATAACTCACTCATCTTGATCCCTAAACTTTAGGGATCACCAAGGATATGACAGTCAACATTTCAAAAGGTCATCTTAGGCCCTCATAGAACCTAGCTCTGCGATGTCATGGATACTAGCCTTTTGCCATTGCCTCGATATTGACAATCAATGATTCATATGGATTAGCATATCCTCATATAGCCTTGGTTAATAACGTCACCCATACCACCCAACAAACAAACAAAACATCTAAAAACTACCTCATTAGTGCCATCAAAGCCTCATTAGTGCCAACAATTATGCCTGAAACTCAAAACACACTCGGTTATCACTAGAAATTTAGATTTATTCAAAAACAAATTTGATTTGCTTCATTTCAAGGATGGTTAGCTTATAATTAACTAGATTTGCTTCGACTAAAACCTGCAAAGCATATTTTCTTCATAGGGAAAAAAATAATCCACAACATAAAATGGTCAAGTTGGTTATTCTACCAAGAACCCATATCAAATAATTTTTTGCAGTGTACCAAGTGATACAAACCACACCGTGAGTCGCTACCTAGACACTTAACAATCTAAGGTGGCCACAAGCTACTGGTTGATATTAAGTTTTTCACCAGTGAAGATAATATTTCATTATGGCCCTTGGTGAAGATCTTCAAGTCCTGATCTTCTCCTTCATTCTCTCAAATTGGCTTAAAAATATCTGTGTTCTCCTTGAATTCAATCCCTAATTAAGAGAATTGAATTAGGCTTGTAGAGAGCGATGACAACTAAAGGATTAGGTGGGAATTTCGATTAGTGGAATTATCAAAAAAGTCTTTCAACAAGATTAGTGATTGCCACATAACAAAACAACCCTTAAGTCAACAATTCCCCAACAAAAATCAACCCTACTTGACTCGATACATGGTGACAACAATATTCAATCAAACCCATCATAATCGTATATCTTAGGTCTAGCCTCCGATAGAACACCTCTAAATCCTTTTTAATTAACTTCCTTTTCATGTTTTCCAACATCGGTATATGTGATATTTTAGATTAGAGAATCTCTATAGTTACTAGCAAAGCTATCCAAGGTAAAATTTCCAAAAAGAATTATCTTCATCCTATTTTGATCAGGCTCCAATGGTAAACCCTAAATGACGAAATATAAAAAGATTTATAATCAACCCCCAACAAAAATCAAACCAAAACATAAGATGAAATTTGCATAAAAACAAATAGAAAGCCTCGCAATAACTTTAATTGAGACTGCTCTCCTATAATCAAAAGAGATAATGAACTATATGGTTGCCACCTGTAGATCAGGTACTGTTTATATACCATCTAACTACCTCTTGAAAGTATATTTTTTTGATTCTGATGAGAACCTCCAAAGTCCAAAAGACTATGAGTAACATTTTTTTGGCGCAAGGCGTTGGGAGATTAAGATAGATTGAGATGACCTAGGTTTGTGCATAACGAATAGAAAAGAAGTATCAACAACATAAAAGGAAGAGAAAATGTCAGAATTGAAAGGTGATGGGAAATTAGAAGGCAAACATATCATAAATTGTTCAAAAATATTTATCTAGAATGAACACTATCTGCAAATCCAAATAGGAAGGACTGATCAAAGATTTGTAACAGAAACCAAAATAGTCAAACTAGGCGTGATGAATAGTTTGCTAAACAAACTCAAGCCGAGAGAAGGCATAATGATAACGAGCAAAGAATTTAAATCAGCTCAAACAAGCTGCAACACCAAAGAAATTATTTGAGAAAAAATAATCATGAAACTCTGTTGGAACGGATCCATATCACACTATGTAGCACACTAAGATTTGGATGGCTTTCTTATTACTTCTTATAGTAGTTTTTTAGTACAAAAATATTAATAGTTGTACTAAAAAGCTGTTTTAAGAACCAATAAGAAAGTCGTCCCAAACGAAGCCTAAATTACTAATAAGGCTTAATGAACAAGTACAGAAAACAGCTCAAAAAACACAATAAAAACATGCATACCTTCTTGGTTGCTCCATAGCGTTGCAGCATAGCTGTTGAGAGGGCTATCATTGTTGGGTTCTGTGTCAAACAACAAGGAAGATTGGGAGAGTTGATTAATAAAAAATTTCTGCATTCCCGAGGATGAAATGCTCGAAAGCTCACCTCCTAATAAGCTCTGGATAGACAACAACACTGTTCTGCAATCATATGCTGAAGACCACATGTCCTTTCAGAATTAAGCAGATTGCATTAGCTTTAAGTGGCAGCATTAATAACAGTTGAAATTTCAATTGCCTGCAATAATACCTGGAGGATGTCAAGACAAATGTTCCCATACTGGTCAACATTGGGATGGAAACAGGAGGTCTCAAATTTAACTTGAGGAGGCTTGAATGGGTATTCCAGAGGGAAGCGCAAAGAAAGTTTGTAAGATAGACCTTCATATGGAGTTCCTTTGCCTCCATCTATTGTACCTATCCAAGAGAATATGTTTTCACTTTCAGGAAAGGCAGATACTCCAAGGTTGCCGCTCATCTGTGGTTCAAAGGAAGGGCAACATATGATAGATGAGGATATAAAAAAATGAGATGCTATGAAAACAGACATCAAAGAGTGCTTTAGCTAGTGATGGTGGGTGAAGGCAGTGCAAAACAGTTATTCAGAATATTCCTAATATTCGCAATCCTCGTCTACAAAAAGGACTGTGGCTACGAGAAACAGACTCGCACACCCAAAATCACCATCCATAACTAAAAGCAGGAAACAAACCACAGATCCACAAAAGAAAAGTAGCAGAAGCAATACATTCACTTCTGTTTCATAGGATGATCCTGAAAAAGAGTTGAATCACTTGAAAGACATCAATTAGGCAGCAGACCTATAATTTATGATCTCAATAATTATTTATACAAGATCACGCAGAAAATTTTTTACCGTTAGTGTCAAAAAGAGTACAAAAACAAGAAAATATAAGTGAAATTAGCCTGAGAAAAAATTTAGAATTTATGGCCCTTATACAACTGTATTAATGTGTGAATTTAATTAGTTGTATGACATAAAGCCATCATGATGAGGTCATCGATAGGAGATTTCGGCGCGCTTATCAGAGACGACCACGGAGATCGACGGCCGTGATTGCTAGCCTTTATTTTTGATCTCACTTGTATCTTCAGTTTTCATTTTTATGATTTTTATTTTCGTAGTTTCCCATTTTACCCCTGAAGGTAATAGTTGCTTATGTAGCCCCAAGGGGCATTTTAGACTTTGCGCATTATTTTCTTTTGGGCCTATTTATATGGCCTTTGTATCTTGTATTTGGATTATTGAATGATTAAATGAAATTTTCTACTATTGATCTCTTTGTGAGTTCTCCCTTTCCCTAGTTCTCTCCGTGAGTTCTTGAGGGAAATTCCGTGGATCTCTGTGTGAGTTCCGGTATCCTGATTACTGCCCTTTGAAAGCTTGAAGAAGAGGTGCGTGAATTTAGAAATTCTGAATTTTCTTAAAAAAATTTCTTTCCGCTTCCAAGCTCTAGAACCCCATCCCCAATTTCTCCTTGCCGCCGGTCCTGTTGGCTCGGCCAGGGAATTGGTTGCCGGCCAATTGATCCCACCCGCTGCTAGCCCCCCTGCCGACCCCCCCCCCCCCCCCCCCCTCCTCACCCATTTTCCCCTTACTGCAGCTGCCCGTGACTCCTAGCCCACCGCCCAGCATCCACTCTGCCGCCGGAACTTCCTTCTTGGACCCAACGTGTTTGAATTTTCATTTACCCCTAATTAAGCTAATTTCCTAATTGGGTATCATCCAATTAAGAAAGGCATTTAAAGGGATAAATGCTACTTTTGAAATTCAAATTCTATTCCTTCTTAATAACTCAATTTTGGGAGTTACTTAAAATATAATCAAGGCTGAAATTACAATTTCAGATTTGATTGGAGGAATTATTTATTCAAGCGTGGGCCCCACTTTCTAATTCTCAATGCATATTTCTTTGCCATATGGCCGGCCACCCTTGCTTCTCAATTATCTCCCTAATTGCCACCTAATTACTTCCTATTATTCCAGTTATTCCTCTCTCCCGCTACACCCAAATTTCAATTTCAAAATCTGATTTGAAATTAATGCCCAGCCGTTATTCCCAAATCAAAGCCTGACTTGAAGTCCAGGATTTGATATTTTTTTGTTTCTCACACAAAGCAGCCACCTTTCTCCCGTCTCTCCCTCCCAACCGAATTTCCAAAGCTCCTGTAAACCCACGGCTCAAATCCTCTCCCCTATCCCAGCCGCCGCCCCTTTCTCCCTCCCATTGGAGATCTTGCTTGCGGCAACCATCCGGATCCACTCCAAGGATGCATGGACGAGCCTGAGTGGAATTACGGATTTGAATACGACCGCAACGGAAGAGTCGACATCCTCCGATCACAGTTCTTTGACGTCGGATTTGACTTCGACGATACCGTCGAAGACTATTTGGGCCGCATCGTGCCGACGCTCATAGACTCCATCGACGAACACTTCTCCGTCTACACTTGGCTTATCAAAGGTCGAACTACCGTGCCTCCTCCACCTTCGAGATATTCTTCCACGGCAACGTTCCTTGGCGCTTCCATCTTAGTGGCAACCTCCATGCTAGCTTGGACAATCTTCCGCCGCTCAACTTAGTCTCCGTAGGAAGAGAGTGTTAAAGGACTCAAGGTGTGAACAACTTTGTATTAATTGTGGGAATTTTTATTTACTAGCCATTGTGTTATTTTTCTTTCGCTTTTGCTTAAAGGGTCTAGCCCTCTTGTCGTAGTTTCTTTGCCTAGCAAATTGAACATCGCGAATACTTTTATTGACTTAACTTTGAGGCATAATTATATAATTCGTGGAGCTAAAATTTGATTTTCTTTAAAGATCTTGTGTAACTCCTTCATTGCATCACATCATTTTGGTATCAGAGCCAGGTTACCATGCTTGGCATGTTTAGAAAACATCCTAGGGATTAGCTTTTCATTGTAGCTTTATTTGGCATGCACATCATTTAGTATTTAAGACTTTTTACTGTTTTCATTCACTGTTTTGCAATTTCCTGCATGCATATAGTTAAGTCATAGCCTATCTATTGTGGTATCACTTGCTAGCACCTAACTTGTTAGATTTCTAAGTGTTAGAACCTTCTTCCCTTGCATTTACTGTGCTGTCTTTGCTGTTCCAGCCACTGTTAGGGTGCGTGTAGTAGACTTTTAGCCACTGACCAAGTGCTGTCCACTCTTTCGACACTGCCCCAACTCCTAGAACGACTTTAGGCATCAGCGCAGTTGCTGTCCACTATTTCCTGCAGCTGTTAGGTGGCCTTTTGTCAGCCTTTAACCGCTGTTTAGGTGCTGCCTTGACCCGGGAACCTCGCCAAATCACGTTGGCAACTTCCCACTCGTCGGTGCTTGCTGTCCCACACGTTTCGGTTGCTGTAACCTCGATTCCAGCAAACTTTTCAGAGGGATTAGTGGCTGTCCGTGACTTAGGGAGCCGTCTTAGTGATCCCTAGCATCTAACCATGGACCCAACTCATATGCAAGCAACCCTTGACCTCATTTTGGGCCAATTAGGTACCGTTACTCAGCAAATTCGCAACACACAAACCGATTTAGCTGACTTTAGGCGCCACACGAGTGACAGACTACATAACATCGAGCGTAACGGGAATCCCGCAATTTATACGCCATCAAGACCTCACTCACCTTATGGTGACGACAACCGACCCGATCGCGAACAACCTCGCGATCCAGGACACTTCCAAGACCCCTATCGTCATAATCCTAGACACCATCAAGAGCCCGTAGAACACGACAATCCTTGGAGGGACAATGACGCTCAGCTTTTGAAGAACATTAGGATCGACGCCCCGACTTATGATGGAACACTTGAACACCAAATTTTCCTAGACTGGCTCAAGTCAATGGATAGCTATTTTAAATGGTATAACATCTCTGAAGCGAAGAAAGTCAGATTCGCTGAAATGAAGCTTACCGGACGAGCCAACCTTTACTGGACCAATCTGGAAAACATGCGTGAATCTCGAGGAGAACACCCAATAAGCGATTGGAGAACCATGAAGCAGGAACTTAGGAGGAAATATCTACCACCGTCCTACTACCCTAAGCTCTTGGATAAGTGGAATCGGCTAACTCAGGGGAGCAAGTCAGTTAAAGATTACATCTCCGCCTTCGACGATTTTCTGATTCGTTGTAACGGCGAAGAATCTGCTACCCCAACTCAAATCCTGTCTATGTTTAGAGCTGGCCTTCGGGAAGATCTTCGCACCGAACTGTTTGCTAGAGGGATAGACACACTAGAGGCCGCTTGCAGCCTGGTACTTGATCTAGAAGAATCCAAAACCCATTCCCACACTAGGCAGTTCGACTCCCGACCCAACCAGTATCGCTCCTCCACCAGCCAGCCTCAAAACCGACCCTCAAACTCGACCAGTAGTCGACCCACTGCTAGCCCAGCCCCTCAACGTTCCGACCTTAAGGGTAAAGCACCAGAACGAGACACCCAGAAACCCAATTCTGGAACCAAATGTTATAGGTGTCATGGGTATGGGCACATTGCCTCACAATGTTCCAGCCCCTATAAGGTCACCATAATTGAAGAGGTCGACGACGACGACGAGGAGCCCGATACTGACGTAGTTCACCATGTGGATGAAGAGGAAGATTCTTTTACGGAGGATGAACCCGTCACCCTGCAAGTCGTTAGATGTGCGCTGTCCCAACCCAAGCCGAGTGATGATTGGAGAAGAACAGCCATTTTCCATACCTTTACCAAGATCGGGGATAAGAACTGTAAGGTCATTGTCGATAGTGGAAGCTGTATCAACGCTGTCTCATCAGCGATGATCTCTAAGCTCAACCTTAAGGCCACACCTCACCCAAACCCGTATAAGGTCGCTTGGATTAACTCAACTTCTATGGAAATTAAAGATAGGAGCCTTATACCACTCGAATTCAATGGATATCAGGAGAAAATTTGGTGTGACGTGTTGACTATGGATGTGGGTCAGATTATTCTTGGCCGCCCTTGGCTGTTTGACAATGATGTCCACATTTATGGGAGGACGAACACCTGCGTGTTCGAACACAACGGGAAGAAAATCAAGTTGATCCCCTCACAGCCCCGACCCGATAAGAGCGAAGCTAAGGCTATTCCACCTAAGCCTAACAAGAGCCTACACTTCTTAACTGCAAAAGAAGTGGACATTGAGATTCACCACGGAACACCCATGTACGCCCTGGTAGCTAGAGAAGTGGATGATAATCCTGAAGGGCAAGTACCTGAAAATGTAAGACCCCTGTTAGAACAATTCGCTGATGTCTTCCCCGAGGAGTTACCTGACCAACTTCCTCCCCTCAGAGACATTCAACATGTCATAGACTTGGTTCCTGGAGCATCCCTGCCTAACCTCCCTCACTACCGGATGAATCCAACGGAGCACGCTGAGCTAAAAAGGCAAGTAGAGGAACTTCTACAACGAGGATTTATTAAAGAAAGCCTTAGCCCATGTGCCGTTCCTGCCCTCCTAACTCCAAAGAAAGACGGCTCCTGGAGGATGTGTGTTGATAGCCGCGCTATCAACAAGATTACCGTTAAGTATCGCTTTCCAATTCCCCGACTAGACGACATGCTCGATATGATGACTGGAGCAACACTGTTCTCCAAAGTGGATCTTAAGAGTGGATATCATCAGATTAGGATTCGCCCAAGGGATGAATGGAAAACGGCATTCAAGACAAAAGATGGATTGTATGAATGGATGGTCATGCCGTTTGGTCTTAGTAACGCCCCTAGCACTTTCATGCGGATTATGACCCAAGTCCTACGACCCTTCCTCGGAAAATTCGTAGTCGTTTACTTTGATGATATCCTAATCTATAGAGAGACCGTAGACCAACATTTGGGACACCTGAAACAAGTATGTGAGATCTTGAGAAAAGAGCAGTTATATGCGAACCCTCAGAAGTGTGTATTTCTCACTGATAGCGTCACCTTTCTCGGATTTATAATCTCATCTCGAGGAATCTCAGCCGACTCCGAGAAAGTTAGAGCGATCAACGAGTGGCCTGAACCTAAAACCATAAGAGATGTTCGGAGTTTTCATGGATTGGCCACATTCTATCGGAGGTTCATCAGGAACTTTAGTACCATCGTGGCACCCAAAACTGACTGCCTAAAGAAAGGCGAATTTCATTGGACACCTGCTGCCACTAAAGCCTTTGAGGACATTAAAAGGAAAATGGTGGAATCCCCTGTGATGCGTCTCCCGGATTTTTCTAAAGTATTCGAAGTAACCTGCGACGCGTCAGGGATCGGTATTGGAGGAGTTTTATCTCAAGAAGGACACCCCGTGGCGTATTTTAGCGAAAAGCTAAATGACATCCGTCAACGATATTCGACCTATGACAAGGAATTTTATGCGGTCATCCAGTCTCTTAGGTACTGGAGACATTATTTGCTGCCCCAAGAATTTGTGATCTTCTCTGATCACGAAGCCTTGAGATATATAAATTCGCAGAAGAAACTCAATGCCCGCCATGGTCGTTGGGTCGAGTTTTTGCAGGAGTACACATACACGATTAGACACAAAGCGGGAAGTGAGAATAAAGCTGCGGATGCCCTTAGTAGGAGACTGATGACCACCCAAGAGATGAGGAATGAAGTTATCGGATTTGAACGCCTTAAGGAAGACTATAAGGACTGGCCGGACTTTAACGATACCTATTCCCTTTTGACCTCGGGATATGGGCACTCGACGGATGATTTTGTAATAGAGAAGGGGTACCTATTCAAGGCCCAGAAACTCTGCATTCCCCAAACCTCCCTTCGTGAATATCTTGTTTGGGAATTACATGCAGGAGGTTTAGCAGGCCACTTCGGGCAGGCGAAAACTATTGCTGCGCTAGAAAACCGTTTTTACTGGCCCAGTCTCAAGCGCGATGTCGGACGACTCTTAAAGCGATGTCACATTTGCCAACTAGCCAAGCAGCGAAAACAGAACACAGGACTCTACTCCCCACTACCAGTACCGAGTCGCCCTTGGCAAGATGTGAGTATGGACTTTATCCTTGGATTACCCAAAACTGCTAGAAAGCATGATTCTGTCTTTGTAGTAGTAGATCGATTTTCTAAAATGGCGCATTTCCTCCCATGCTCCAAAACTTTCGATGCTTCCCGAATCGCTAAGCTTTATTTTGAGGAAATTGTTAGACTCCATGGCCTTCCTAAGACAATCGTGTCCGATAGGGACGTTAAGTTTACCAGTTATTTTTGGAAAACCCTTTGGCACAAAATGGGGACTAAGCTCCAATTTTCCACTGCTTTTCACCCCCAAACCGACGGCCAAACTGAGGTTGTTAATAGAAGTCTAGGAAATCTTCTAAGGACTTTGGTAGGAGAAAACCTTAGGGATTAGGACTCAAAGCTTCCTATAGCCGAGTTTGCTTACAACAACTCTATAAATCGAACCACTGGCCTCAGCCCTGCAGAGATTGTGTATGGATATCAGCCGAATCAGCCCATTGACCTAGTTCCCATGAGTCCTAGGACTAGAACATCTGAGTCTGCATTTGCATTTGCATCCCATTTGCATGAGTTACACAATGAAATTAAAAGAAAAATTGAGCAAAGCAATACGGATTATAAAATTCATGCTGATAAGAAAAGGAGATTTAAAGAATTCAAGGTGGGAGATTTTGTGATGGTACGGATCCGCCCGGAGCGTTTTCCTCCTGGGTCCGTAAAGAAATTACAAGCGAGAAGTGCCGGGCCCTTTAAAATACTTGCGAAGGTTAACGATAATGCTTATGTGCTAGAACTCCCGGAAGGGTTTAATATGAATCCCACTTTTAATATTGAGGATATAGTAGCCTTTGAGGGTCCTGATTTAAACCCCAACAATCCACTTCATAACGAGCCTTGTGTGACCCCACCTGGTGAGATCCCTAGCCTTCCTCCACTCCCCAATTTACCCCACTTACCTAGAGCGGAAAAGATTGAAACCATTCTAGATGATGAGATTATTTCCACAAAAGATGGAGGTCGCCAACGGTACTTGGTCCATTGGAAAGGAACTCCGGAGACAGAGGACACGTGGATCGATCGAGAGGAGCTACTGAGACTGGACCCGGACCTGCTGGAGTTATATGAGAGCTTTCGTAGCACACACTCGACGGGGTCGAGTTCTCTCCCACCCGGGGAGAATGATGAGGTCATCGATAGGAGATTTCGGCGCGCTTATCAGAGACGACCACGGAGATCGACGGCCGTGATTGCTAGCCTTTATTTTTGATCTCACTTGTATTTTCAGTTTTCATTTTTATGATTTTTATTTGCGTAGTTTCCCATTTTACCCCTGAGGGTAATAGTTGCTTATGTAGCCCCAAGGGGCATTTTAGACTTTGCGCATTATTTTCTTTTGGGCCTATTTATATGGCCTTTGTATCTTGTATTTGGATTATTGAATGATTAAATGAAATTTTCTACTATTGATCTCTTTGTGAGTTCTCCCTTTCCCTAGTTCTCTCCGTGAGTTCTTGAGGGAAATTCCGTGGATCTCTGTGTGAGTTCCGGTATCCTGATTACTGCCCTTTGAAAGCTTGAAGAAGAGGTGCGTGAATTTAGAAATTCTGAATTTTCTTAAAAAAAATTCTTTCCGCTTCCAAGCTCTAGAACCCCATCCCCAATTTCTCCTTGCCGCCGGTCCTGTTGGCTCGGCCAGGGAATTGGTTGCCGGTCAATTGATCCCACCCGCTGCTAGCCCCCCTGCCGACCCCCCCCCCCCCCCCCACCCATTTTCCCCTTACTGCAGCTGCCCGTGACTCCTAGCCCACCGCCCAGCATCCACTCTGCCGCCGGAACTTCCTTCTTGGACCCAACGTGTTTGAATTTTCAATTACCCCTAATTAAGCTAATTTCCTAATTGGGTATCATCCAATTAAGAAAGGCATTTAAAGGGATAAATGCTACTTTTGAAATTCAAATTCTATTCCTTCTTAATAACTCAATTTTGGGAGTTACTTAAAATATAATCAAGGCTGAAATTACAATTTCAGATTTGATTGGAGGAATTATTTATTCAAGCGTGGGCCCCACTTTCTAATTCTCAATGCATATTTCTTTGCCATATGGCCGGCCACCCTTGCTTCTCAATTATCTCCCTAATTGCCACCTAATTACTTCTTATTATTCCAGTTATTCCTCTCTCCCGCTACACCCAAATTTCAATTTCAAAATCTGATTTGAAATTAATGCCCAGCCGTTATTCCCAAATCAAAGCCTGACTTGAAGTCCAGGATTTGATATTTTTTTGTTTCTCACACAAAGCAGCCACCTTTCTCCCGTCTCTCCCTCCCAACCGAATTTCCAAAGCTCCTGTAAACCCACGGCTCAAATCCTCTCCCCTATCCCAGCCGCCGCCCCTTTCTCCCTCCCATTGGAGATCTTGCTTGCGGCAACCATCCGGATCCACTCCAAGGATGCATGGACGAGCCTGAGTGGAATTACGGATTTGAATACGACCGCAACGGAAGAGTCGACATCCTCCGATCACAGTTCTTTGACGTCGGATTTGACTTCGACGATACCGTCGAAGACTATTTGGGCCGCATCGTGCCGACGCTCATAGACTCCATCGACGAACACTTCTCCGTCTACACTTGGCTTATCAAAGGTCGAACTACCGTGCCTCCTCCACCTTCGAGATCTTCTTCCACGGCAACGTTCCTTGGCGCTTCCATCTTAGTGGCAACCTCCATGCTAGCTTGGACAATCTTCCGCCGCTCAACTTAGTCTCCGTAGGAAGAGAGTGTTAAAGGACTCAAGGTGTGAACAACTTTGTATTAATTGTGGGAATTTTTATACTAGCCATTGTGTTATTTTTCTTTCGCTTTTGCTTAAAGGGTCTAGCCCTCTTGTCGTAGTTTCTTTGCCTAGCAAATTGAACATCGCGAATACTTTTATTGACTTAACTTTGAGGCATAATTATATAATTCGTGGAGCTAAAATTTGATTTTCTTTAAAGATCTTGTGTAACTCCTTCATTGCATCACATCACATCATGCTCTCACATATAAAAATAATTTATTAGATTAGTCAATCTGTATATTCATGAGATCAAAGAGAAGCGAATATGCAAATGGTGATTTTCAAAAATGTTAAGCTGGTAAAAAACCAGAACCAAATGAAACATTAATAGTCTCATGTAGGATATCGAGGTTTTTACCATGGCAACCAGATATGCTGCACCAAATAACAATCTAAGTCCATCAACGTTTTGATGATATAAAAATGATAAAGGATAGAAACAAATTAAATTTTATCCACCATTGGAAAACTCATTTGATCAAGCACAAATCTCGACCTAAATTTGAATTAAAAACTTCAAAAATTAAATTCAAGATCATCCAACACAGATTTAAAAAAATTGATAGCAAATGTATAGCCTAAACAAAGATTTCAATAAGACGAGTCCAACAATTGCAAAATATTTAGATTCGAGTCCAAATGAACCAAAATTAAGCAACGAGTGTGTAGCTGGAAAACTTCGTGATATTAATTGAATGATCAAATGATCTCTAAATATTACGTGCGTATAATTAAAATGAGTATCTCAATGATTGAAACCTAACAAGAATAAGATCACTTAATGATGATATCATTAAGGTACTTAAATACTAAAAATTGATTTATGATCAATAAAATCAACAAAGGCCATCCAATGCAGAGTTTGGGAAAATTAGATAAGATTATCAAAATGCTACTTCACTGGGGGACCCGAATAGAATAGACCTTAGAGATATGCAGAACTTTAGAGCCTTAACCGCGGATTGGCACCGAAGATCATTGGCACCAACCTTTGTAGCTCGACCGTCATTGCCCACCATCATAGCTGAACCACCATCGTTTGGCTGTTGTTGTCCAACAATCATCGTCCTTCACTACTTCTCCAGCATTCACAACTACAACCGCATGAAGTCAAACTAGCATTCCATACTTGTAATCTAGCCTTCATCATTTGAGGGGAAGAACAAACTCATGTAACCTCGCTCAGTTAGTGATTACTTCATCTGGGCAAAGCGCCATAATTTTTGCCATCGATCTCCAAAGCTCAAAATAGCAATTATGCAAGCACTTTTGCCAAGATATAAATATTCTTGGAATATTAAAATAATAAAATAATATTTATATCATGCATGGTTTAAAAAGGCGTTTGAGGCGTATGCCTCGAGGCTCATCATGAAAGAAGAGGAAAACGGTAATGCTGCTATGAAAGATGATGATATAGGAGGCTCCAAATGAAATAAAACCAGAAGTTGCTTGCATGATTCGCACGTGCATCACAAGGGAGTGTGTGATGAAATCTATGTTTCAGCAATGGCTATGGATGATTTATGATGTTAATTGGATAATTGGGAAGTTTCTGCATTTAGACTTTGGCATGTAGCATTGAAGAGGTGACAACTGGATTATCTTTTTTTAAAACTATGCAACTATAGCTGTTGGATTAACTGGTTCATTTCAAATGAATGAGTTCTCAGTTTCAAAGCAGTTTCAGTGCTTAATTCGTGGATTTGCAGTTATCTATTTTTGGAGCTGCTTAAGGATTGATTCTGTGGCAGTTTCGGCTTCTTCAGAATTGGGACGTGCTGCAGAAGTTCTTATCTTGTAGCCTAGTTTAATCGGTTCCTGAAGCAGGTGATTTTGTTAGAAAGATGCTTTGACGGTGCCTTCTGCTTTTTCCCTGCCAACGTCTGCAATCCCTGTAGCTGTGGAGGTTACAGTGGCAGTTCCCATCGCTGCTATGAAGAGGTATGATTAATGTGCCTATTTAGGTGGTGTATCAAGCGGTACATATCTACATATTTGAAAAGTCTATTGGGCTTTTACTATGCTAACACCTGAGTGCGTTTGCAGTTTCACAATTGAATAGATTGAGGCATCCAATTTTAGATCAAATTTGTCACAATTGCACTTTCAATTGTACCGGTGAAATTTCAATCGCCTCTCTAATTTTACAGTTTCAATTTCTCACCCTTTTTTTTTATTTTAATCAATCATTGTTTTATCGTTCCTTTCAAGTATTTTCAAGTTTGCACCTATAATTAGTGGTCTTTGATATGTGAATACTTATTTCTTTCATGCGATAAACATTCATTACATCATCCTGATGCGGACATCCAATCGTCCACGCCTATCTGAGGAGCTGAAGATCGACGGTCGTGATCGTCTTATGTTATCTTAAATTTTCATTTTAATTATGCATTTTCCGTTTTTATCCTTACTTAAGGGTCTAATCTTACGTAAGCCATAGGGGAATGATCGTCTTATTTTAATTTATTTTATTTCTGAGGCTTATATATAAAGGTTCTTGCTATTGTAATGATATGATGGAGTTTTAATAAAAAAAATTTGTTCTGCGCTTTTGTTCCTTGGGAGGACGTTAGTGAGAATCCCTATAGAGGAAATCATAGTTTCCACCAGCCGCAGGATAGGTTCGGGCACGTGGCTTGAAGTCCCTCAGTGAAGTGCAACGCACCACCCGTCAGTCTTCGAAAGGAACAATTATTAGGTCCGAACACCAGACGTAGCTCTACATTCGGAGGTCAATAACATGTCGCCACGTGCTCTTACTCTTTACCGCGCGGCCCGACGACCCGACCCGGACCGAAACCCGGAATTGCTATGTTCGCGTATTGCTAGGTATTGCTCGGTATTGTTAGATATTGCTAGGTATTGCTTGACAATAACGAGAAATACTGCTCTATCAAGACCAATACCTAGCAATACCGAGCAATACCCAGCAATATCGAGGTATTGCTAGGTATTGGTCTTCACAGAATGGTATTTCTCATTATTGTCGAGGAATATCGAGCAATACCTAGCAATGCCCCCGTCTGCACAAATCAGTCAATACATAACAATCCCAGGTCCGGTCCGGGTCGGGTCGTCGGGCCGCGCGGTAAAGAGTAAGGGCATGTGGCACCATTTTACTGACGTCCGAACGTAGAGCTATGTAAGGACACCAGACCAAATAAAAATTCCTTCGAAAGAGTCTAAGGCTCGCGATTCTTTTTTTCTTTGTTTTATTTTTTTCTTATTTCTCTAAACCGCCACCTCCTCAAACCCTCCACAAAGGCGCTGATCTTCTCACCCTATCACCTCCACACCATCGGCCTACACCAACCCCTCCCTTCCTCCTCCCTCCCCTTGGCCGAAATCCACCAAGGCTCCACCCACACGGCGGCCACCTCCTTCCCTAACCCCACTTCCCTCCAAAAATCTCTCTTTCCTTATTTAAGTTATCATTAATTTGAAAATATTTTAAATTCAAATTAATCTAATTTGAATTTCAAATCCATCCTCATTAATTACATTAATTTTGGAAACTTCTTTTATTCAATTAACTAATCAATTCTGAAATTGATGGGTTAATTAATCCCTAGCCCAAATACATTGAACCTAGGCACCCCTATTCCCCCTCTCTCTTTTAAACGGCCACATATCCATGCCCTCTTTAAATTCTCTTCCAAATTTGGCCCCAATCCCCTCTTGCTTGGTCGGCCCCTCTCCCTTGCCTCCAAATTTCGAATTACTTCTTAATGTTTTCCTTATGGGATGCAAATCACAATAGGAAAGCAATAAAATTTATTTTCTTTAACTTGAAAATTGAAATTTCTTCCCTAATCTACCTTGTTATATTTTAGGAAAGTTACTTAAACCAAACCTATTTGAGTTTTAAATAGGTTTTGATTTAAATCAATCTTTCCTCATTTAAGGTTCTTAATAAGGCAAGCTATAAATCCCCACCCCAAGTTCTACTTGCACCCAACCATGCCACCGGCCCTGCCCCCTCCCATATCCGTTCTACATCACATACTAGTTGCATTAAAAATCCCATACCCTTAAGCATCCTACAGTAATGTGCATGGGCATCGCACACATGAATATACAAAACAATTTGGGGTAACTTTTTCACTATTTGTTATTCAGAATGTAGCCACACTTCCATTTTGTTACTACTTTCTTGTTATTTTTTAGAAATTTCTACAACATAGAACCAAGGTTTAAAATTGCGTGTAAATAAACCTCGAGGCGTTTTTCATCCGTGAGGTGGGGTGTAAGCCTCGAGGTGGTGTGAGGCGTAAGCCTCACAGACGAAGAATTGCGTAAAAGAGAATTTAAGGATTTTTGCAGGTAAATAATAGTAAGATTCTATCATACAATAAAAACATCTAAATGACAAGTGAAATTAATAAAAAGTAAGAAAATAGATGCAATAAAATTATGTCCTAAAGTACAGAACCACAAAATATAAGTCTATCAAAACTCTCAAAGTACAAATAAGAAAGAACATATTAAATCAAATCATGTCCCACCACTAAATGGGTCTTCAAGAAAATCTTCTTCTCCAATTGTATATATGAATGTCATATCTTCATCATCTTTAATGTTACTCATTTTTCTCTTCCCTGTTCAATAAGAATGATTATTGTCATGTTAATTGCTCACTTGATATATATATATATATATATATATATATATATATATATATATATATATATATATATATATATATATATATATAATGTAATGGCACATAAGAAGTTGTGGAATACCTTTAGTTGCTTGTTGTGCTGCAAAACTAGTGGATGTGTGTGGTGTGGTACGGTACTAATAGATGTACCCACTTGATCTACTTCGCCCCTCAAGACGTCCACACTTAGATCCTCTAGTAGCATGGTCTGATAATGGCAAATTTGCCTCATCATGTATGAATCACTCATTATCAGACGTCACATCATCTCATCATCCTTCAACCCCTTATTCCTCAACCTCCTATCTCTCAACCTCTTGTTGTGCATAATATACACATGAGAGTTCATTCTGAGTATTGAAAGTCGATTTCTTCTCTTCGTTTGCACTTGATTATATGTACTATAGTTTCGCTCACACCCAGAGGAAGAATGAGTGAGGCCCAAAATTCTAACAACAAAAAAATATATATTTTTAAGAGTAATTTTAAAGTTCTGTTTATTTTTAAAGTTCGTAAGTCGTTTGTATGGAAAGATACCTAGCGGTACCGAGCATGTACATAGCGGTACCGAAAACTATGACCCTAGCTTTCCTATAAGTTGAAAAATAAAACCCTAAGAACACTTGAAGAAGTGATGTAGAGGGGCAGCTGGAAACAAAGGACTCACCGACGAGAGGCGGCGAAAATGTGCGGGAGAGCCGGATCGGGCATCTGCGTGCTTCCTACTCGGCTTCAGTTGACGTCTTCGATCGGGTAAGTGGGTATAAGGAAGAATTTAAGAGGTTTTTTAAGTAAGTGGGCCCCCATATTAGTGGCGTATGCCTCAAAGGAAATTGCGCAATAACGCTAGTGAGGCGCGCCTCACTCCACCTGAGGCGTACGCCTCATGATGCCTAAAAATTACCTAGGCTTTGAGGCTATTTTGGAGCAAATTGCGCAAAGGCACGCCTCGGATTGCATAATTTTAAACTATGCATAGAACTATATTCTACAGTCGGATCTAATAGTGTTGTAGGTGTAAAAAATTATTGTCAAACTTTCTCAATATATATATATATATATATATATATATATATATATATATATATATATATATATATATATATATATATATATATATATATATATATATATATATATATATATATATATATACACAACCATAAATGTAGCCACACACCAGGCAACTTGGAATAAGGACGGAAAATGCTATATTGCCCAGCCCATGGCACCCAAAAAATAAGTTTTCGTGTGTTCACAGCTTATATGGAACATATATGTAGTCTCCATTAACAGGTTGGTAGTTTT
Source organism: Dendrobium huoshanense (assembly GCA_016618105.1). Classification (NCBI taxonomy): domain Eukaryota; kingdom Viridiplantae; phylum Streptophyta; class Magnoliopsida; order Asparagales; family Orchidaceae; genus Dendrobium; species Dendrobium huoshanense. Next base: position 80,433,906 of record CM028358.1, read on the forward strand.
ATTAACAAGTTAATGATGGACGTTAACATGATAAGGCTACTTTATTAACATGTTGGCAACTTTATTAATAGCTAACATATCAAGATTTTTTTTTAGATGATTTGGGTAGTATAGAATTACTCATGAGGAGGAAATTCTTATACCGTCTAATTTTTATTATAAAGAGGAGAAAAGAAGGGAAACTTCGGTAAAGTAGGGAAGAAAGATCCACTTAGCTCACTTTAAGGATGACAAACAGTAGTTTTCAATTTGAATCAAGTGCTTTCTCTTTCTATGAATATGGGACATGTGTAAAAAATTCCATTTCCTCTCAAACTCTCTTAATCAACGGGTCCCTCTCACTCCTTCTAACCCTCTCTAAACTATGTATACAGCACCTTGCACTAACTGAGGCATTCCAATGAAAAAGAAAAGGATCAACTAAAGAAATAAACATCATATAGTTGGTAATAAATAGTGTTTGTCTTGGTCATAGGTGATAAGTTAGCAACTTCTTAGGATCTATATCAACCTTTTGCATTTTACATACCCAATCTCAAGCTAGCCCTCTTGGTCGAGACTTGCAAGGAGACCTTCATACTTGGTTAATTCACTTGCAAGTTCCACATACGTTAATTTAAGTGGAAGAACCTTCAAGGACAAAGCTATAAATCTAACTCTTGGAAGTATATTATAAACCCTAACAAATTTTAATTTAAAGCCTCACCACTTCCATATCAAGCCAGCTCTCCAAGGCACCACAAGGGGTCCTTTACTGAGGACTTATTGGTCCAATAATCAAGTGTGCTAGGCACTAACCTCTTTTACTTTTTTATAAAAATATTTGAAAGCTAAATATCCAACGATGCTACTGAAAGGAATTGAATTTCACATGAGTTCCCAAACTTCACCATTAGTGGCCATCAAGCATGATTCATCTACAGGCAATGAATATAACCGCAATCAAGATAAACTTCCAGCTTACAGAAATTTCCTGCAATCTGAAGTAAACTTTTCCCAGAGTACTTAATCAAACCTAAAAAAAAAAAAGATGGGCCTTTCCTTGACAAGCAACGTAAGTCAAATCACTTTCTTTATTTTAAGAAAACAAAACCTTGATAAGAAGCAAGAATTGAATGTGCACAAACACAACCGGAATAATAAATGAGTTCCACAACTGACTGAATCGAAAATAATTTACGTAATGATCCCAAATGATCAAATTATGCCATATAGAAAATACCAGACAATATATCCTGGCTACAAAAATGGAATTCAAGCATCCAGTGGAAGTAAGTAATCACAAAAAAAGGGTAAATCGAGGAGGAAGCCAACGTACCATGAGCGACATCAATTCCTTCTGAAGCCTGCAAGAAAAATATCAATCAAGCGACCACGTCCTAGATAAAAGAGAGTCTAAAGCAGGAAAGAAGCCGCCTTTGACCAGCCAGAACGAGAAGGACAAATTTTTTGGGGGAAACGAAAGAACTGGGGCAAATCCGAACCTTTGGGAGACCGCGGCGGAGTCGACGGAGGCCGGCGCCGGCCTCGTCTGCTTTGAAAAGGCGGGCGTAGCTGAGGCGTTTTCCTCGTTTCTAACCTCCATCGTCCGATTCCTACCTCTTCTTCAAATTCAACAGGATCGGCCCGGACCCTTCGCTGATAAACCTTTCAGCTCTGTCTACCTTTAAAAGCTCTCCGTAGCAAGCAAGCACTATATGCTTGTGAAATTACTCATGGCCATTGATTATTGAAAAAATTTATTATTTTATTTTAAATTAAAATAATATATTCATAATTACTATTAATATTTTAAAATAATATTTATATTTATTTAATTATATGTAAATTTTATGTAATATGAAGGAGATTTAATGAGAGAATTATATACTCTTACGAGTGCTACCATGAAAAAATTTATTTTTCAACATTAAAATATATTTTTATTAACATGTTAGCGCTATTAATAAATTTAAGAGTTTTTGGCTTCGTTTTGGATGTCTTTCTTACTATTTTTAAAGCGGCTTTAAAAAGCAGTAATAAAATCGTCCCAAACGAAGCCTTTATTAGGTTTTGTATCTTCACTCTATTCTATTTGCACGAAAAAGAATTAAGTCGGGAAAAAAATTGGCTCGAGAAATTCCTATTAAAACCAAAATTAATGAAATTCTTATAATATATTTTTTAATTGTAGATTATATTTTGAAATTGGCATATAATTTCATTCATGTATCATGTACATTTGGCTAGTTGTCTTACTCTATATGGTGGATATCTTAAATTTTTAAGAATGACTATTCTATGAGTTAATTAATAAGAATGACATGGCATATACTTAGACTTCTAATAATAATTGATTACGAGCTGTTAATCTTCTTTTTTTATAGGCAAAAATTAAGGTCAACGGTATATAATGTGCTATATTATATTAAGAATATTGTAAAGGTCAAAATATAATTTCCAATTTTAAAATAAATTCACTCATTTCATATAATCTTGGTAAATTCAAGTATTATGTCTTATGGTTTTGACAATTTAAAATATCAATTCATGTCAATTTAATAAATTCAAAATATCAATTCACCTATAAAATAATATTTTGATAAGTGGATCGATTTTTTTTTTACTTCTTAAAGCGATTTTTTATTAATAGAAAGCTGCTTTAAAAAACAATAAAAAAATCACCCTAAACAAAGCCTAAGTGAAGTTGCTTGAAGTGAATTGAGAGACATGAATAACTACAAAGCAAGTATCTCTTGTACTGAGTGGGCAAGCGAGTATCTCTTGTAAGCATCTTTAAAGGGTAAAAATCACCAAAAAAGGTAGATCCTTGCTTATGAACTTAAGGGAAATGCAACAGCAATGAAAATTTCATGAAACATTGAAGAAACATTCTAGAAAATAAAAAAGACCAACTTCAATTTAATCACAATGAATTGGGTAGCATGTGTGGTATTTTTAGGGTACTCATCAAGGACTTCATGTAAAGTGATGGTGCCTTCAATTCTCATTAAATAATTATCTAAAAGGATTTCATATTGAAGTTCAATTCCAAGATCATAATATTATATTCTTTCACAGATTTGGATTATTAAAGACAAATATATGGTTAAGAAGAGATTGCTTGACCGAGGGTTAATGTTGCGCTTTAGACTTCGTTTGAGACAACTTACTGCTTCTTTAAGCATCTTTTAAATTTTTTGTACTAAAAAATTATCTTAAGAAAGCCGTCCCAAACAAACATTACACCAATTTCAGCAAACAGAAACCCTCCACGCCACCTCTTGCTATTTTTCCTTTTCCAAGATTAAGTCAGGTTGTTTTCTTGTCTTTCTTGCTGAATACTTATTTTCTTAATATCAAGAATTGCATCTTTCCAACTTTTCCCATCCGCAAACACCAACCAACATGAATAATGCAGATTTTGTAGAAGCTTTATATTTCGTGCAAAATCATCAAGAATCACAGTTCTCTAAAATTCAGAAATCACTCCACCAAGCTGATGTTCAATTCTCTTCCATAGGCACCACCTTACAACAATTCCAATCCTTCATGGACTCCGTTGGCAAGCGTCTAGAGAGCTTATGCACTGATTGGCCTCCTCCACTATATCAAGAACCATCATCGTCCGCCGGAATCCTAGGATCGGTCGTCCACTCACCCTCCCAACAGCAAGTTACACCCCTATCATGGTTTTCTTTCCTTGAAAATATGACAATCAAACTCCCTCACTTTAATGGATCCGATGTGAAAACTTGAATCTTTAAAGCACATGTATTTTGATTTTCATAACACACTAGATTTTCATCGAGTTCGAATTGCATCTTTTCATCTTGAAGGACTGGCGGCAACATGGTATCAATGGTTACTATGAAAGGCCAAACTCCTTGGCCCAAATTCATGTTATCCTTGCAATTATGAAGATTTATACGAAAAATCTTTCTAACTTACACAAAAATCCATTGTTCTGGAATATCATACCGCTTTAGAAAATCTTGCTTTCAAAGTTCCTCATCTATCTGAATCAACTCTAATTAGCTATTTTATTATCAGCTTAAACTACGAATTACGAAGAGAACTCTTGGATGCCATGGAATTATGATAGGAAATACTTGATTTCAAGTAGTTCCTAACCAAAGTCTAAAGCAAATCGTAATAATTCCTGCTGTTTACAGCAGAAAAACAGCAAAATATGGACCAAAACAGAGAAAACCTAAGAGGAAAATGGAGAAAAACTCACCCAAACACTTGTACTTTACAAGTAGATGAAAGAAAATTTGCAAAGATACAAAGATCCTCTATTCGAGAGGAGGATCGCACTCTCCCAATCTCTAGAATTCGTTCTAGAGCCCAAGCTTCCAAGAAAACCCTACTTGCAATCAATCAAAACACATGAGAACTCCCTAATTCCCTCATCCCCTCTAATTCCCTCATCCCCTTTAATACAATATCTTTCCTATTTTAATTTCCCTCCCAAATCCTAATCTCCCCACTCCGTTTGAAATTTCAAATCTATTGGAATAGTGGGGCCCACCCCCATTAAGCAGCCAAAGGAGGCGGAAGTCTCCGCCTCCTATAAACCAGCGGCTGGTTCTGCCGCTGGTTCTGGACCGGTTCACAAAGAACCAGTCTAACAAATTAGCCCGTCGTCATGAATCCAAATTTCAAGTTTTCTTCGGTCTCCCATCTTCGCATTGGCGAAAACCTACATTAAACACTACAACTACTAAAACCTAGCTTCCCACTACTTCACCTTTCGGCCAGACATCCACTTCCATTCCTCAACCACTTTCTCAACCATTTCAACCCCCTGCTCTCCCAGTCCGCAAATTCTCACCAGCAGAAATTCAATTTCGCAGTGCAAAGTGTCTTTGTTTTAACTGTGATTCTAAATTTGGTCCTCAACATCATTACCCAAACAAGTTTTATCTTTTACTGGGCACCGTCGATTCTGATCCGCCAAATGATCAAATACCTTTTATTGACGGTACTACCTCCCAAGACTTCACACCTGAAAAAAATTGAAGTGCTTTAGCTGACCAATTTAATTCATGTTCCTTTCATTTAACCGGTTTCATTAACCAACATAAGGTCTATATCTCAATTAATAGTGATAGTACTTATAATTGTATACAAGATAGCCTCTTACAAAAACTTGGCCTTCAATCCCAACCAATCAAACAATTTAAAGTTTCAGTCGGCAATGATAATCTTCTAGTCTGCAATTCCAAATGTTCCCATGTCACTATACACATGCAAGGTTATCGTTTTCTCTTTGTCTTGAGCATGAAATGGCTATAGTCATTAAACTCTGTATTACATAATTATCAAAACCTCACCATGCAATTCTCTGCTACTCTGTCAAATCACTCTCTCCGAAGAACCTCAATTAAAATACAACCCTATTTCCTTTCATTAATTCCATGCTTTAATATCACACTCTCCATCCCTACAACTTTTTAATATTCACTCTCATGTTTTAGACAATAACACTAAACTCACCAACTCCCTAGATGAAACTCTTACTTCCATTATAAACCATCTGTCACTTTTTATTTATAATTTTTATAACATTTTAAACATTTATTTGATCCTCCACAAGGATTACCTCCTCATCTCATTGTCCACCGTATCAACCTATCTTCACTCTCTAAACCAGTAAACATCCACTCTTACCGCTATCCTCATTTTCAAAAGGATGTAATGGAACAGTTGGTCACTAAAATGTTACATTCTGAAATAATTCATCATAGCCATAGTCATTTCTCCAATCCTGTACTACTTGTCAAGAACGTGATGAAACTTGGAGTTTTTGTGTTGATTATAGAGCCCATAATGCTTTAACTATCAAAGAAAAATTTACTATCCCTATGTTAAATGAACTTTTAGATGAATTACATGGTGTCATAATTTTTTCTAAACTAGATCATCGTTCAGTATATCATCAAGTTTGTATGCACCCCAAAGATATTCAAAATTTGCTTTCTACTTTTCAAGCTTTAATGAATCAAATCTTCCGTTCATATACTTTGGATCTCCATTATGACCATCACCGTATGGCTTTCAATGTCTACAAGATAATCATCTCTTTTTAAAATTAAATAAATACCAAATTTGTCAATCTTCAATTGAATATCTGGGACACATTATTACCTCTCGTAGCGTCCAGGCGAATCCCAAAAAAAATGAAGCAATGACTACATGGCCTACTCCATTACGACATGTATGATCCTTTTTGGGCTTAACAGGTTATTACAGGCGTTTCATATCTAATTACGCCTCTATTGCAACTCCTTTAACAAATGTTCTTTTTAAAAAAAAAAAATTAATGTGACACTCATGCCTCTACCGCATTTCATAATTTGAAACTCATTATGACTTTTGCTACTATTCTAGTGTTACCAGACTTGATCAAAACTTTTGTTATTAAAACTAATGCTTCCAATGTTGGTATTGGGGATATTTTGTAACAAAATAATAATTTGACTGCTTTTTATAGTAAAAAATTAGGTTCGCGTTTGTCTCAATCTTCCAATTATTTAAAAGAATTATATGGCATTGCATAAGCAGTTTGCAAGTGGCGCCAATATTTAGTAGGTACCAAATTTGTTATTCATATAGACCACAAGAGCCGTCATAAATTACAAACCCAAGTTATTCAAACTCCCAACCAACAATATAATCTTTGTAAACTATTAGGCTTCAATTTTTGCATTGAATATAAACAAGGAAAAAAAATACAATGGCTAACTCGTTATCTCACATTCCCGATGTCAAGGAGTCTTTTATCCGTTCTCTTGCTTCCCTCTTTTGCCTTAATTACTAATTTTTCTTTCTCTTTTGGAAAGGACTTAAAACAAGAAAAAAAGACTATCCCAGATATACTCCATATTACATCACAACTTGACAATGGTGATTTCTCAACCAAGGACTATCAAATCATGGATAACCTTCTCTACTTTAAAAATCATATTTAAATTAGTAAACATGCATTTCTCAAAAAATTACTTGCTTACTAAATTTCACTCTACACCTCTTGCAGGACATGCTGGCACTTTCAAAACATCAAATGGCTTGCCGCAAGTATTTATTGGCCAAGGCTACATAAAAATGTTGCTGAATTTGTTAGTAAATGCCTCACATGCCAAGAAATCAAGTTAGCTACCACGACTCGGTCTCCTATCTCCCCTTCCAATTCCCTCTCAAGTTTGGAAGGATTTGTCCATGGATTTCATCACCGGTCTACCTAATTCAAAAGATTACACCACTATTTTAGTAGTTTTTGACCGTTTATCCAAGTTTTGCTCATTTTGGTCCCTTACCTACCACATATTCCGCCTCTCGATTTGTCGATCTCTTTGCCCATATAGTCGTCCATCTACATGATTTTCCAAAAACCATTGCCTCCAATCAAGGTACCATTTTTAAGCATTGTTTGGCGTAAACTCTTTGCTTTAAGTGGCACCACACTACATTATAGCACTGCCTATCACCTAGAAACAGTGGCCAAATAGAAGCCATCAATCAATGTTTAGAACAGTATCTTCGAGCCTTTACCTCCACTAATCAAAAAATATGGTTCGCCTTTCTATGTTGGATCGAATTATGCTACAATACCTCCTATCATACCGCTATAAAAATGACAATATATCAAGCACTTTTTGTCAAGTTACCACCATCCATTCCTTCCTATATAAGAGGTACATTCAATATCGCTGCAATGGATGCCCTTTTAATCGAACTATAAACCTACTCCAAAAACTTCAACAAAACATACATAAAGCTCAACACCACAATACCGCATGAAAATCAAGGCTGATCATCATCGCAAAGATGAAAACTTAAAAGTAGGTGATTGGGTTATGGTTAAATTACAACATTTCCCCAAATCGTCAATCATATCCAACATACCCATTCCATTCTAAACTTGCATGTTATTTTGGACACTATCAAGTACTTTTTGTACTTAGTTCAATCTATCGTCTCTCCTTACCACCAAAAAGTCGAATAAATCTAGTTTTCCATATTTCCAATCTTAAACCTTTGACCCACCAATCACCCCTCTTGCTCTCCTAAATTTCAACCACAACAACCATCCTCTTAGTTTACCATCTAAAATTCTCGCTTCACATTTAATTCACATCTGTGGACATCTTCACAAACAGGTTCTTTTATAATGGACATTATCCCCTCTAGAAGATGCTCTTGGGACAAATTTTCAGCTCTTTTTTCCTCCTTTCAAACTCTCAGCCTTGAGAATAATATTGTTTTTCATGGTGACAGAAGTATTAGGCAGCAAGTTATTCAATTGGACTCCACTATAATTCAGAATAAATTGGAAGAAAGATTAAAAATACTGAAGTACAGGACAAGGACAACAATACCAACATTCAAGTCTATCGACGACAAGAAAAAGCTCACAAGATAGACGGACCAGCAGATGTACCAACAACCAGCGGAAATTCCAAGTAGCCGCAGCAATCCCCAATAAGAGCCCGCCCAGCTCAAACCACAGCCAGCAAGTCAAGTCTGAAGTAATAAAAAGCAACATTTGTCTTTTATTAATGTATTTAATCATTTCTTCTATTATTTTCTTTAAAATAAGACATGTCAGTCTTGGACCCAAAACCGGTTCAGCCTAGCCAAAATTTTGGTTCAGGTCTCTATAAATACCCAATTACAGTAAAAAACAAGAAGAGGAATAAAAATCTATTTTCCTCTTTTCTATTATCTTCTCTCCTCTCTTCTTCTTCTCCAAGGAATACACACATACTCAAAAGGTGCCGCATCGTTCTTGTATAATCAAGAACCCTAACATAGACGAGGAGGTATTTAAGAGGTGTGTATTGCCGCTCTTGTTGTTGCTTCCTTTCTAGCTGGTTGGTGAAGAGAGATTTGTTCTTTAGATTGAGTACTCCTACTATGTTGTGATTATGCTTTTAATAGTCTACAGCAATCCTTTCTTTTGGTGGTGCTTTGAAAGAATCATTGATGATGACTGTTAATAGTCCCATCAGTGGCAGTATGTGCCTCAACGCAATGGATAAGTCATGAATAAATGTCAGCAATGTCAAGCATCAGAGTTGTGTATAATGACCTAGGACAAAGTTCTCCCATAAAGATGTGACTCGTAGGATGGAATGATTTTTTCTAGAAAATCTTTGGAAATACTTATAGAATGACTTTCCTTCCCCTTATTTGAATGAATGATGGAAAGTGTGAGTAGCTCTTAATAATCCTTCAATTCGCAATGAATTTATAAATGAAAAACCTCACTAATTTAGCAAAGAAGTTAAAATAAAATAAAATAAAATAAAAATAAAATAAAATAAAGCTAACCTAACTCTAAATGTGCATGCCTAACCTAAGTTTCACATGGAAAAATGGCATAGAATTAAGTTGGGGATGTAGTGAAAATGCATGATAGTCATTTACTGGTTTACATGCTCGTAGAGGTCAATAGTTCCACCATAAGTAACTTGAATCATTGGGGAATAAGATGCTAGAGGCAGTGACGGAGAGCAGTGATGTTTCTTGAAAATTCTAATGTATAAGAGATTAGGCTCTACCTCCTTAGGCAAACTCTACCTAGACAATGCAGTACTTGCAAAAGAGTGCTGAGGACACCATCAGTTAGAGACATCGTAAGGCATCACTACTGCTTTCTCCCTCTCGCATGTAGCTAGAAGTAGGAGACTCAATTCAAACTGGAGAGTCAAGTTTAGGTCTGTCCCAAAGTTGATCCTACCAAAATATGCTTAACCTAAACACGACTCAATATTATACAAGTTAAAATATTTAACCTAAAAAAAAAGTTAAAATATTTAACCCAAACCCGGCTAGACCTAACCCATCAAACCTAAACCCAACCATCTTGACTAGTTTATTATATAGATCATGCAAATTTTTTATATCAATATGACTCCTTTAACTTAAAATTGGATCCATTTAACTTGAACATGACTCATTTAAGACAAACCCGAATGATAATCAAGTCAACTTCGAATTTTCAGGTCAACCCATACTTGAATCGATAAACTGATCAAGTCAAAATTTCAAACTCAAACTCGGCACAAATAATTATTAGGACAACCTGAACTGAATTTTTTTAAGTTATATTTCAATCGAGTCATTTATTGGCATCACAAGCTAGAAGCCAAACTAGAGGGAGGGGTTCTGGACTAGCCAAATTGAGCTACCTGATTGAGCAAAAAGTGCGATGAGCTTAAAATGCTTTAAAGTGCTTTAGAATTTAAATTTGTCTTTATGATACTCATTTTTGTCAATTCATTAAGCATTTTGGAAGTTGATCAATTCTGAATTAATTGTTAAAATAAGGTTGATCGTCAATTCTTTTAATTTTTTTAATATCTGTATCTAAAAAGAGTAATCTTATACAACCCAATTCATAAGCCGTTAACAAGAAACAAAAAGGTTATGACAGCTGACGTACCTAATTGGCATAAAAAAAAGATAGAAAACTACACAATAACGTGTGGGCTAAAACATGCTCTATCTCTCTTAATGACAGAGCAACAAAATAAATTCAAATTCTTAGTCAGGCAGCTTAGAATTCCACTATAGATAGCTTGATTTGTTTCACCCTAAAACGCTGAAATCCAATATCTTTTAAACAACGGTTGAGACTAGTTCTCCCAGAAATTGAATTTCTTAGCAGTCAGCAGTAAAATGATAGACAAAGCAAATATAAATGACATTAAAAAAGATTAAAAATAAGGATTCAGTGGTTTTTCACAATATTAATAGCAGAGAACCAGATTGAAATGCAAAGTTGCAAGAAAAAATAACTCGAATGTACGACATAAAATGTTACATCGAGAAAGGCGTTTCAGTAAATAAGATAAAGGGACTGCTTCCCATCAATCAGACATTGGTTCGAAATTCCTAATAATATACAAAATTATCCAAAGTGAAGATAATTGATCTTAGAATATCTTACAAGATAATGCATGGACTTAATTTTGTTAGTCACGAGTGCTCTATCAATTGGCATGGGAAAGACATAGCTTTTGATTGATGGAAAAGACTAATCAATCATAAAAAAGAAATAATTGGCAATGGGAAGGACATAGACCTAGTATTTGATCCAAAAAGCGGAGTCTTACAAGATCTTAGAACATATTCATTGAGTTGATCAATGGGAACATCTTTGAGGCTTGACGTTTTCCAATTAAGATGAAATGTTCAAATCACACCAGTCTAGTTAACATTCATAACCGTTTGATTTAGTTAATTATTTAAGACTTTAGATGGAAACAAAATACATAAATATAAATCATGACAGTGATAATTTAACAATTGTATAAAAATTCAGGATTATAAAAGAATCATACAATTGACTGGAATCTACACACAATCAAAAACAAGGTCAAATTATACCATATTTAAAAAATAAACATTCGTGCTAGCAAAGTAATCGCTAAATTAGAGAATACAAAATAATGCTAAAGAAAAAACTCATCAAATAATAATCCAAGAATGTGTTGGTACAAAGAGATAACTTTTCCTAAAAATTTGTAACATTCGATTGTACCAAGATTGAAAGAATCACACACAATCATTAGTCAAGCATAGAGGAAAAATAATTTAATAAAACAAGAATACTAATGGAATTCATCTTTGCGTGCCTTAAACACCTCCATTATAATCTCATATCTTCAAAAGTAGATAATAGGAATGCAAAATAACATGCAAAGTATTGTTCACTTTGACCCAAGTCACCTCAACTAAACTAAACCTCACAATTTTATCTTTTTTTTTTGGCATGTGTGTAAATTCCCAAAAGGTCATCCATCTAAGAAGTGCTCTATTACGTGCATGCTTAATTATTGAGTTCCCAATGGACATTTCCTCATTAAACCAAAAAGTTTCTTGTATAGTATTGCATAACTCATTGCTAATATATAGCCTAGCATCATGTCCTTTCTTTAAAGAGAGATTTGATTCATTCATGCCCTCCCTTTCGCTTAGAAGCATGCCAATAGAAGCTCATCTTCCTTATCTCAACTTGAGCAATCACTCATCGCTATCATCGATCTACCCTCATTAAATTTGAGAATTTATAGGCCAACAAGCTTCCACTTAGATCATTCCTTCAGCACATGTCATGGCAAAGGATTGTAATGGCACATACCATATTATGCAAATCTATTGTCCACTTTTGCCCAGTTCATCCCATATTAGTTCAAACTTCATATTTTTAACCTTTTTTGTGAAACTATTCAACAGACAGGTCAAGCCACATAATAGTAGAGTTATTATACGAAATCCATCTGTTACATCAAAAGGCATCTTGTGTATCATATAGCCTAGTATTTTTTCTACTATTTTGTTATAAGATGTGGCTCATTCCTTACAACAAGGACATCATCAAGCATTTATCCAACTACTTTGGGTCGGTTATATGAATCTTTTTTCTTCATTGTCCTGTTAAGACTCAAATTCTCATTTAAATCTAATAAAAAAGACATTTTTGTTATTTTCTGACCAAGTCTTTTTAGGTCTATATCTACCTCTCTCAACATAAGTCAAATCTAATACATCTACTATCCTAACTGAGTTATCAGAAGGCCGACATTTTGTGACCAAACCATTTAAGGCAACTCTTTCTAATCTTATCTATCACTGTAGCTATTTCGGCCTTTTTCACGTATATGCTCGTTTCATAGTCTTTTTCTAAGAGTAAAGCCACTCATCCACCTGAGCATCACCATCTCTGCAACACTTAACATAATTGTATGCTTCTCTTTTAATGGCCAACATTCTATGTCATAAAGCATTGCAGGTCTTGCCGCCATCTTATAGAATTTTCCCTTAAGCTTGAGGGGCATTTTTTTATTACACAAAAGACATGACGCATTCCTCCACTTTAACCATCCAACTTGAATTCTACTAATAATATCCTCATCTATTTCACCATCACTCTGGACAATAGACCTGATATATCTAAAATATGTACTCTTATTAATGACTTGATTGCCCAAAGTCACAATCTCCCCATTAAATCTATTACTACTAAAATTGCACTCCATAGATTTGGTTTTAGCCCTACTCAAATGAAAACCTTAAGACATTAAGGTTAACCTCTATAATTCAAGTTTACCTTCAACTCTAGTCTTATCAACAAGAAGAATATCATCGATAAAAAGCATACACCAGAACACATCCTCCTGCAAATGTCTAGTAGGAACATCAATAACTAAAGCAAAAAGATATGGGCTGAAAGCTAATCCTTTATGTAATCCAACTTACATAGGAAAATACTTGGTCCAACCTCCTTGTGTTTGAACACAAACAAGTAACATCTCTTAAATACATATCGTTAATGACTTGAGTATAAGCATTATTAACCCATTTCCTTTCTAAAACTCTCCATAGCACTTTTATTGGAACTTTATCATAAGGTTTCTATAAATCGATAAATATCATATGTAGATCCTCCTTATTCTCTCCATACTTCTCCATCAAACCTCTAAATAAATGTATAGCTTCCATACTAGACCTACCAAGCATGAATCCAAAATTGATTTTGAGAAACATTAGTATCACGTCGTAACATTTACTCAATAAAAGTTTTAAACTATGACACATTAACTTAATTCTTCTATAATTCACACACTCTTGTGCATCATATTTATTCTTAAAAATATGAATCAAAACACTCCACTCATCTCGCATCTTTTTAGTCTTCAAAATAATATTGAAAGTTTCGTCAGTCAAGAAATTCCTTCATCTCCTAAGCATTCTCACACCTCTATTGAAATATCGTCATGACTAACAGCTTTTCCACACTTCATTTTCTTTAAAGTCTTTCTAACTTTGGTTTTACTAATATGCTGATAATAACAAAAATCTTTATTTTTATTTAGTGTGCTTAGGTCATTAAAGTCAATCGTATTCTCACAATCTTCATCGAAAAGTTTATCAAAATATCTCATCCACAATTTATGAATATTCTCTTCTAATAAAAGCATTTTTTTATCTTCATCATTAATGCACTTCACTTGAATTAAATTCTTACTTCTTCTATCTCTTTGTTTGGATAACTTATACATACATCTTTCGCCCTCTTTAGTTCAGAGGTCTGAACTTCTAGTATTTGTCATCGGGCTAGATGAAAAAATAGATTTTTATTACTACGACCTCGTATCATGGCTAATTGAGTTGGTAAAACTGTCAATAGCTCGGTCGCATTTGGGCTTGTTGAGTCTAATATTATACTTGCTCAAGTACTGCACTTGTATTATAATATTTTGTACTTTTTTAAAACTTGATTTGTGGAGGTTGTTAGACTAAAAAAAAATTCTACTCATTTGAACTTTAGGATCTTGAGAAATTTACAAATGAATCTTCAATTCATACAATGATCACATATTTGCTTGCTTGAAAGCATTAGCTTATGTCTTGCATTTATATAGTGATATTGATATTGATTATGAGTGATTTTAAATATTTATTTAGGGATCTCGACGAGTGTAGAATGATCCATCTAAGAAAAGTTGAACCTAATCAAATTTTTTGTGTGAATATATTTGTTGCAAGAGCTTTATCCGTTTATTAAGCTTTGGGTAAATATAAACTATTAAATCTTATCATTTGGGTATCAATAATTTTTAAAGGATAAACTGAAATACTATAATAGTCAATTTTACAAAAATGCAAATTTAGGCAAATTATCTTATCGGATAAAAATTGATTCAAAAATTTATTGCAAATATAAGTATTTGAACTAGATTTTGCTTTGAATATTCAACTCCTGAACTCATTTGAATGGGCGATGGACAAGAGCATGAGTAGTATGCATGTGTTTGAGGGTATGACGGCTATAGCTACCTGTAATTGAAATACAACAAAAATAAAGAAGAAAGAAAGATAAAGAAGAAGCATGTTTAAGTACAGGCAAGTAGAGATATTCATAAATAATTTAGATCTATCACGCTTATTTGGTTCTTGTAATTTCTATAAGATATTTAGAGCGTTTCCTTTTTATTTGGCTTGAGAGATTCAGAGCTTCTCTTTCTATTGAGATTGGGTATACTAGATTTAAGGAAGAATGTTATCATGTGCCCTTATTATTAGTACACTTGTGTGCTTCTTGATAGTGAATCATATTCTCTCCCCACTCCTATGAATGTAGACTATTATTTTGAATTAATCACATAAATCTCAGTGCCTTCTAGGTGTTTGCTCTTTTTATTATTATTTCATGCATTCAGCAATTGCTCTTGATAGCCACTTTCACATTAAAAAAAAAGTTTTTAATAAAAATTGGCATGCACTTGATAATAGATGCTTTTAAGTTTCATGAAGAAAACAGCCACATTAGTGCAGCAAAAAATAATGATTTGACATTAAAAGTCTGCCAAAACATTTATCCATCAAGTATAAATACAATGTACATGCATGCATTCATCCATCCAGGCAAGCACATATGCAAAAATCTAGTTCCAACTAATCCACGAGAAAAGGGAGAGAAAAGTAATGGGAAAATTACATAGATATGGTGTGTGGCACTAAACTTGGTGGAAGAGATTAAAATTTGAAAGAGTCCAAGAAAATGGAGAACTGACCACATTAACGCATTCCAAAGAACAACCTATTAAACACTTAATGGTTTAGAAAACCTAGGCAACTCGCCAAGATTGATTTCTCTGTCAAAGCTGCTAAAAGTTACTATCCAAAGCTTTCTTATATTTCGAAGTGCATCAAGAAGATATCCTCACTACATTTATGAGAAAGAAATAGACGAAAGAAATATCTTCTATTTGTTGAAAGATTGTCTTGAGTGGGAGGTTGGGTGTAAACAGCATCAGATGCTATCAATTACATTATGTTGCATGGCAATAGAAGTAATAAACATGAAAGTAATAGAAAAATGGAAATATCAGGTCTCAATCAAAATATTTAAATGAAACTTTTGGAAAAAAAAAATACTTTTAAGTTAAATTGTGCAGGCTTATGTTCATAAATGGGCAAAGAAACAAGGCAAGCCATCCAGACTAATTTGCTAATCAGAGGCAGACTGCGCAAGTTGCATCTTCTACTTGATAAAAGATAAGTCAGTTGAGGTAAACAATGTGCATGCATGCATCCATCCATACATATATCCAATCAAGCACATATGCAAAAATCTAGTTCCAACCAATCCAAGAGAAAAGGGAGAGAAAAGTAATAGGAAAATTATATAGAGATAGTGTGTGGCAATAAACTAGGTGGAAAAGATTAAAAATTTAAGGAGTCCAAGAAATTGGAGAAACGGTCATATTAATGCACTCCAAAGAACAATTAATTAAACACTTGGTAATATTGAAAACCTAGACAACTGGTACATTGATTTTACAGTCAAAGCTCCTACAAGTTACTTTACCGGACTCTATTGAATGAATACAAATCTTATTTCAATTATTTCACAAACATGATTCAAAGCTTTGTTATATTTCAAAGTGCATCACCAAGATATCATCACCACAGTAATGAGAAAGAGATAGACGATCTTATATTTGTCGAAAGATTGCCTTGAATGGGAGGCCTGGTTAAACATCAACAGATTCTATCAATTGCATTATCGTGCATAACAATAGAAGTACTGAACAAGAAAGTAATAGAAAAAAAAAATCTCAGGTCTCAATTAAATTATCGAAATTACAAATTGAGAATAAAAATCCTTCAAGTTGAAATGTGCAAGCTATGCTCATCTGTGAGCAAAGAAACAAGCCAAGACGTCCAGAATAAATTGATAATCAGATACAGACTACGCAAGTTGCATCTTCTATTTGCTAACAGATAGATCATTAAAGGGAACAAAAACATTAGATGCTCTATCAAGACTGTTTCATACTGTATGCAACAAGTGATTCAAAAAAACAAGAAAGATTAAAAAGCAGCAATATCAAACCGTAGTCAATTGATATGAAGTACGTCGCATAGCCATATGATTGAAGCATAGATACTACCAACAAAATGGAGCATCTCACTGCATTAACTTGGCTTAGGTTTCCTTTTAACTTCAGCTTAGAAGCTATCACCAGATTTCTCAACAATTCGATTCTACAACATCATCCGGGTCCATCCATCTGGAGGATCCTTACAAAATAATAATTTATGCTTCCTGATGCACACATATAGAATCAGGCAAAAAAAACAGAACAGATCCACATGGAGAAAAGATCCAAGCATTCAGATATTAATATGACTCAAATCCTCATGTAAGCAGCAAATAAAAGCATTCAAATTCCTCTTCCAACAATCATTACAAAAAAACAAACACCGCCAAAAGTCAAAGCGACAAGCAGGAAATATCAGTGAAGATCACTATTAACCAAGCAAAAGAACCTCATCATCCGAAGAGCAGCTCGTGGCCCCTATTGATCTGACGCGGTACATTAGGAACCGCCGGATTTATAGCGGTAGAGCTTGCCAAACACGTGGAGCGCAGTAACAAACCCGATGAAGCACAAACTCATCACTAGCACGACCGTCGGCGACATCTTTAACCCGGGGGCATCATCAGTGTAGAATCTCAGCATGTTGCTCCCGCCGGCACCGCCGGTGAATCCCCCAGACCCCCCTCCGCTGCCGCTGGCGATCCTTCGTCGCCTCATCCCCGCCGCAGCAGCAGGCGTGCCACGGGGTCCCGCTGTAGCCGGGCGGCCCGCACCACCGGCCGATGATGTCGTCTGCGACTGCGAACTTCCCCTCGCCATAGTCGATCGCCCACTTACCGCTTAGGGTTTGAGATCTAACAGAGAGAAGAGAAGATAGTTTATATGGTCTCCCACCTCTTAGATCCGAGCCAACCTCTTCGTCTCCGCCAGAGAAAGGAGGTCGTCGTTCTCTTTTCTTTATGATGATCCGCCAGAACATGCTAAGTATGGAGGCATAGACACGTGACGGTTCCACGTTGGTTGGGTAGTTCGCTGATAACATGATGGGCGGTCGAGACCGATGGATAATTTCTACATTTTAATAAAGTATTAATTATAACTTCAAAATTTTAGAACAAAATTTCTGCATGGATTCCACTTTTGTGACATATATTTAATTTTTTGTATCATACATTTTCACTTAATATAATTAAATTATTAAATAAATATATTTAAATCACTAAATAATGTAACTAAATTAATAAATATTTAGAAGTATAATAATTACATCAAAAGTATTGTTTAATATTTATAGGGTGGATATAAATTTATTTATAAATGGCATCTGACTTTAGTGACAAACAATCTTCTAAATGAAAATTATTGGGAAATAAAGAATTTATAGAGATTCAAATGAACATGTTGAGTGAGAGAGATAAATGAGTGCAAAGTATGCTCAAAATATGAATTAAAATCAAACAATGTTCAAAATGTATCTGTTCACTCATAGAGTTCAGAGTGTTATAACAAAAATATTAAAAAATTGTAAATTATAATGTTGAATGTGACTTTATCATAAATTGTATCTAACAATGTGTTATAACTTGAAATTTGATTTTCAAATTTTGAAAAGTTTTAGGTGCTGCGACACAACATTGCACTTGATGGCACATTGATGTTATAAAGAGCATTGCGGCATCGGGGTGGTGGCACTCCACCTTTGAGCTCTCGAATTTTTATTGAGAGAATTGTAGCACCGGGGGGCTCAACCACTCCATCGGGTCTCCAAAGGCACTATGACAAAATGGTCATTCTGTTAGCATTACAATACACGTGGCAATCTCTGTATGGGCTAATACTTGTATTACACGGTTAGGAAGTATGTTCTGGAACTTCCACCGTCTATTAATACTCCCTGTACTCGTATCACAAAGATTAAGAAAATAAGATTTGCAACTTTCTGTTTCTCCTTACGCCGTCTCCAACTTCTGTAATCTTTCTCCATTCCTATCCTCTCTCCATCTTGGCAAGTTCTTTAATATTCTACATGGTATCAGAAGTTCCAGGCCTCTCTATCCTCAATACTTTCTGAATCCTTGTCCGCAAATGGCCTCTACAGACAACGCCTCCTCCTCAAATCCGCCCGAATACCTCACCGATGACTGTACATTCTCCTCACCACAAATCCCCTCATCCCTCAAATTCTTGATGAACAGCATCAAGAATGTTACAGCCCAAATCCTCACGGCTGAAAATTACTCCATTTGGCGATCTCAAGTGCTAAAAATCTTTCGCGCAAACGGCTTTGAAGGGTTCTTGACCGGCTCATCTCCCTCACCAACTCAATTCATTCAATCCAGCAGCGCCCAACATATCCAAAACCCTGCCTACACCACCTGGGTTCTCATCGACCAAAACCTCGCCGCGGCCCTCTACTCCGTCATTTCCTCTGCTATCCTACCCTACGTCCTCTCCATCGACCACTGTTCCGAGATATGGCAAACTCTGGACACCCGACTTCAATCACCTGGATCAGCTTGCACTTCTTTCCATTCAACACATTCCGGACCTTTGGCATCACCGGCTAGGCCATCCATCTGCATCTACACTGGCCGCTCTCTCCAGACGGAACATCTATATTCACACCTCCACTTCACACTGTAACTCATGTCGCATGGCAAAGAGTCATAGATTGCCTACTTCTAATTCAATCACTGTAATCGACTCTCTCTTCTCCCTTGTTCACTCGGACGTCTGGGGTCCGTTTCCAATTGTATCGAATAATGGTTTCAGATTTTACGTCTCATTTATAGACGACTTTTCTAAATTTACATGGATTTTTCCTATCTCGCACAAATCTGAAGTATTTACAAAATTCATAGAATTTCAAAACTTTATAAAACGACAATTCAATCGAACCATTCGGACACTACGCACAGATAATGGCGGCGAATTCATAAATAACAAATTCCTCAATCTCTGTCGTAATACCGGCATAATTCATCAATCACCGTGTCCGCATTCTCCCTCTCAAAACGGAGTCGCCGAACGCAAACACCGTCATCTCATCGAGACGGCTCGCACGCTACTAATCCAAGCCTCGCTTCCTCAACACCTTTGGGTAGACACTATTCTCACGGCCAATTTACTAATTAACTGTCTACCCTCTCCCAATACTCACTCCAAATCCCCTCACGAAATTCTATTCGGCAAACAACCAGATTACAAATATTTCCGTGTCTTCGGCTGTCTTTGCTATCCATGGCTCAAACCATACACCACGAACAAACTCTCTCCCATTTCACTACCCTGCGTCTTCATCGGATATGCCACATCTCAAAAAGGCTATCGATGCCTCGATCCTCTAACAAACCGAATCTACACATCAAACCACGTTGTCTTTAACGAATCGATCTTTCCCTATGCTACCAATCTACCTCAACCCACGATCACCAAATCTTTACAAAATTCCACTCCCCCTCTTATGCTTGTTCCCACCTCAAGCATACCCTCTCCCACCAACATCAACCACACCGTCCCCAAGCAGAATAACACCAACACTCCACTCAACACACCTTCCCGAGCCACACCTCAGCCCGCCACCCCGGTACCACCTATAGCAGAATCATTTTCCAATTCACCACTCAACGCCAATATTCCATCAGAGAGATTACAACCCGCTCAGCCAATTCAACGTCATCCCATGCTTACCAGAATCCAGAGCGGACATTCCAAGCCTAAAAAGATATTCGATCTGGCTCACATAATACAAACTAACGAACCAAACCACATACAGTCAAGCGGCTAAATCCGAACATTGGTGCACTGCTATGTCACAAGAATTCCAGGCTTTACAATCTCAAGGTACGTGGGAACTAGTCCCTCCCGAACCATCTCAAAACGTCCTCGGATCCAAATGGACTTTTCGAGTCAAATACAACTCCGACGGAACAATCTCTCGGTACAAAGCCCGTCTGGTAGCAAAAGGGTACACACAAGAATACGGTATCGACTACACCGAAATGTTCTGTCCGGTGGCAAAAATGCCCACCATCCGCGTTCTCATCCTCCTGGCTCTTCATCACAATTGGATCATCCACCAGCTCGACGTATCGAACGCCTTCCTCCATGGGACTCTATCCGACACCGTATACATGCATCAACCGCCGGGCTTCCAAGATTCTCTCCATCCCAATCACTTCTGTCGCCTAAAGAAAGCTCTGTACGGGCTAATACAATCGCCTCGAGAATGGTATGCAACACTATCAAACCATCTCACTCGGTATGTCTTCAATATAAGCGCCTCGGACCAATCTCTTCTCACCTACAAATCCGGGAACATTCGCCTATACATCCTAATCTACGTCGACGACATACTTCTCACAGGTAACTCTCAAACAGAAATTCACAAACTTTTATCTAATCTACACGAACATTTTCAGATGCGAAATCTAGGATCACTATCTCAATTCTTGGGCATTCAAGCACACAAGACAACCTCCGGTATTATTCTTCATCAGCAACATTACGCAAAGAAAATCATTGAAAAAGCCGGCATGTCGCAATCCAAACCTGTTCCAACACCTATCCCGTGCAAAGTCACCACCAACAACACGTCTAACGAACCACATGACAACCCACATCTATACAGACAAATCATCGGGTCTCTTCAGTATCTCACTCAAACAAGACCGGACATACAATTTGCGGTACAACAACTATGTCAACATATGCAACACCCGCTCAAACGACACCACGAAGCTCTCAAAAGACTTCTTCGTTTTATCCATGGCACCATCCACACAGGTATTCCACTCAAACGAGACTCTCTTACTTTACAGGGATATGTCGATGCAGATTGGGCCAGCAACCAACTAGACCGATCCTCCATCTCCGGTTTCTGCAATTTCCTTGGACAATCACCCATCTCGTGGCAAGTCAAGAAACAAAGCACAATCGCCCCATCATCCACGGAAGCAGAATATCGAGCACTAGCCGCAGAAGCCGCCGAAATACTTTGGCTAAGACGACTACTAGATGATCTTCACATACCTCAAGACACTCCAACCACAGTTTATTGCGACAACACATCGGCCATCGCCCTCGCCAACAATCCCGTCTTCCACGCTCGTACAAAGCATATCGAAGTCGACTGTCATTTCATTAGAGATTGCATTAAGAAGAATCACATCTCCGTTCATCACATATGTACAACCGACCAGCTGGCCGACTTATTCACTAAGGCGCTACCAACTCAAAGATTCAAGCATATATCCAGCAAACTCACAGCCATTACACAGCCATGAGTTTGAAGGGGGGTGTTGGCATTACAATACACGTGGCAATCTCTGTATGGGCTAATACTTGTATTACACGGTTAGGAAGTATGTTCTGGAACTTCCACCGTCTATTAATACTCCCTGTACTCGTATCACAAAGATTAAGAAAATAAGATTTGCAACTTTCTGTTTCTCCTTACGCCGTCTCCAACTTCTGTAATCTTTCTCCATTCCTATCCTCTCTCCATCTTGACAAGTTCTTTAATATTCTACACATTCCACCGCAACCGTTTCCCATTTCATTCATGCCTTGCTAGGGGAGAAAGGAGGAGAGAATATGTTGATGAGGTCGTTTTCATCCGTCAATTTTATTATGATATTTGTTCAGCTCATGTTGGGTAACTTGAATCCTATCTTTATTGCAATAATTTTGTGTTATATGAATTTAATCTCCTCAAAATCAAATTGAAAAAAAAAAAAAATTCTCTTGATTTATCATATGTTTTTCGTGTAAATTTTTATATATGATAGACATCATCATCTTAAGTTTTTTTTTTTTTTTTTTTTTTTTTTTTTTAATACTATTAAATTTTCATGAATAAATTGATATATATGAATTTTTTTTCTTTTTTAGCTAATGCATAATGTATAAATTTTCTTGCATTTCATGCATGATATTAACTTGCTTAGAGAAAATGATACGATTGATATAAAATAAATATGACATTTGCATGTAAGCACAGTAGATTGGCTGTAAATATTATAATTAATATTGTTGACTCTTAAAATATGATATCATATATTTGAGGGTGAGCCGATAGTCTTTCTTTAAAATACATGTTTGTGGTATAATCCTCGATGTTAGCCTATAAACGATCGACTGATTATGCCGACGGGTAGAAAATGATGATCCTTCATTGATTATTAAAAATCACCCATTAAAATAAACGATTGATAGAAATAATTATAAGATGTGATTGATATGACAAATAAATTATAGATAGAATGATAAAAATATCACTTTAAATTAAGATGAATGTCCTACCTTATTATTAATAATTCGCGGAGCCATAAAATGTATTTAGAGGAGGCCTTCTTTTTGTTTGTTTTTTTTCCTTCAACTTTTTACATCCAGGCTTGGGACCGATATAATTAGTTTTAAAAATGATAAAACTTTGATAGTGAATTAGTTTATTTTTTTCCTTCACAAAATGACTTCCAGTCATCAAATCACTTGATTTTTGCTAGAACGGTTTCAATATATTAACTAAATATGCAATATTAAAAATCTAATTGAAAAAAAAAAACATAAAATCTCTTTAAGATCGAATCAATATATGATTAAGCTAATATCAACCAACAAAAAAAATGTGAATGAATAGAAAATTAAATTGAGAGTGATTTGAATGGACAACCAATATTGAATCACTTGATCGTGGGTCGTTTATTGAGCATTTAAATGGCTTAGTGATTTCAAATTTTGGCGATCTTGAGCTCGCTGGATTCATCTCGTTTATCCTCTCAATTTGACTATAAGCATGTTATGTTTGGAAACATTTGGTAATCCAAATTATAATTTAAACCTTCCAAATTTGTTTCGGGTCTTTGATATGGAGTCATTTGAGTTCGGATTGAGTTGAATTTGGTGTCGTTGGTTTGTATTTTTGATACGTTCAATTCGGCTATAAGTTTGCTGAAATCGGAGTTCAGATGGTCTCCGATTTAATTTCTGAAGTTTTTAACTTAGCCTTTATATATATATATATATATATATATATATATATATATAACTGATAAAACCGATATAATATGATATAGCATCTAATAGAGACATTGATAGATACTGATAAACATATTGATAAATATATTAGTATATCGTATTGATAGTTATACATGGCACAATGATTGATAGAAACATATCATAGAACTATCAGTATGAATATAACTGATAGATTTGTGCTTGTTTTTTTTTTTTTTTTTTTACAACCTCTATTATTAATTTATAGACTTTTGCCAATTATTTATAGATTTTTAGAATCTTTTTTGCATACTAAGATGCTCTAGTTTTATTGATTATATTGCTTTTTACTATTTATTTATATTAATTATATGGATTTCTTATCAATCATACAAATAGTTTATTATTTAATATTGACTTAAATTGGGTATTTATATTGATTCTTTTATCTTGCATTAAATACAATTGTAGGTTTTATATGTTTACTGAGTTGTATGCTCATTATATGATTTTTATTCTTTTTCAAGTATGGGATGGGGTCAAGGGGCATGCCCCATAATCTAAATTTAAAAGAATTGAAGTTCTCTCTATATATTTTTAATCAATAACCAAAGCTAACCAATTGCATTTAAGAAAACATAAAAACATAAAATATAATTACATTACTATAACCAATATTTACATCATAATTCAAGATTCAAATGATATATACAATAGTCATGACATGTAGCTAACAATAGTGCATTATTGCAAGTACGTCATTACTATAAAAGAAACTAGCCATTACTATAAAAGAAAATACAAAGATCGACATATATAAAAAAAGAAACTCGAGCCTAGAGCCATGAATCATGTCATTCTATAAGATCCTTACCATTGCCTAAAAATATATAAAACTCACATAATAAACATATAAACCAACAAGTAACGAATATCTATAACTAAAGTTAATGCATCAATCAAAAATAGTTAACACATGTTTTTAAGAACCTATAGCAGTCAAAAGGAACAAAACCATGTATATCATGTCATATTATATATATATATATATATATATATATATATATATATATATATATATATATATATAATTATCCACGAGTCTTGTGTTTCAATTCGGGAGTCTATTCTTAAGTTTTGATGATTAAAAATATATATTGTTGGATATTTATTTGCTTTTTCCTATATTATATGTTGGATATTTATTTTTGTATGCTACTACTCAATAATCATTTCAAGTACAAAATACACCAAGTAAAGAACTGAAGAATCAGCTCAAGATAGTATAGCGTCAGTGCATAAATTAATTTGTATTTGAAAGAGTCTGCATTTTTCATTTTTCTTGAGTCAATTTATGTATTAAGTTTATGTTGGCAAACAACTGTGCACCTACACAAAAGGAAGCAAAAGTGAATATTTTATTTTTCTATAATTCATATTGAATTATTCAAATCATAATGTGCAACCCAAATCATAGTATACAATCTGGTCAGATATAAATTAATTAAATAAGATTAAATTTAATTAAGATATAATTAATCGTACTGTACGACCACCACATCGCACAAGATGATCAATTGTTTTGAGAAACCTCGCTGTAGAATCATGATTACTTAAAAAAAAAAACAAAATTAAAAAATTAACATGATTGCACCGTACAAACATTAATTAAAATTGCTTAATTTAATTCAAAGGATTAAGGAATCGAATGAGATTAAATCAACATTAATGATTTATTGTACAAACCAATTTGTATTGTGTGAATATTTACCTGAGAACTTATTGCATTAACCTTGGTAATTCCTGTACGATATATGTGATTTGATTAAACAAATCATATTGCATGATCTATGCACCTTACAATACAGTCTGAATGCTTAAAATTGAAAATTAGGATTTTTAAAATACCACTTTATAAATTCATTATGTATTCAGAGACAAATTTTTTGAAAGTTTCAAAGACATATTTCTTCAGTGAGAGAGGTTGGAGAGAGGCCACAACACAAATGAGAGAGAGAAAGAGGAAGTGAGGTTAAGAGAAGGAGAGTGCCTTGAGGGAATCAATGGGCATGATAGTGGGCGCACGATTCCTCTGGCTAGCCTGTACCTTGGGTCTTGCAATTGTGTTTCTTTGTGAAGCTTTTGGAAGAAAGCTCTAAGATTGAGTCTTTGGAGCAAAAGACAATTGTTAACCGAGGAGGCTAGGGATCAATGTCTTTGTCGAAGCAAGGAGCTAAAGGAGAAATGACAACTCCACTGGACTTAATTAGAGATAAAAGGAGGGATTAATATCTCCATCGGGCTAAGAAGGCGGAAGAAGGATAACGTTTTCACCGGGCTGAGGAGGCGAGATGAGGGAGATTTTTCATGTTTTGAAGAGCATATAAAAGTCATTCTCAGACTCGTCAAGAGAAAAGAGCTCCTTCGCCTAACAACATGCTGAAGGAGAGATAAAATTAGTGCAATACTCAAAGAGGAGGACCTTTGGGGCTAGACGTAGATCAATTCGACCAAACCCTTATAATTTTGGTTTGTATATTCTTTTTTTTTTAGTTTACTTTTCTTTTAAATTTAGATTACTGCATTATAGTTTAATTATTGATTATCTTAGTGGAATAATTTTGTGTGAATCAATGGTTGAAGTTTTTAGTTAAAATTAAAAACAAGAAGAAAAGAAAAGAACATATTTGTTTTTTAACAAAGTATATAAAAAAAGTGTAGTCTTTCGAATTTAATTTGAATGATTTATTTTCTCAAACGCGTTCGCATGCTATATTTTAATCTTCTTTTGATTTAAAAAAACAAAATTTTTTAGAGAGTACCAAAAAATAGTTTAAAATATCAATTCACCCTCTCTCTCTCTCTCTCTCTCTCTCTCTCTCGGCGTGTCATTAGCACTTTCAACTTGAGGGCACCATAACTGATATATCAGATAAATTCTTTGAGTCTTTTTGGGCCCACATGGTCTAATAATTCGGACAATTCCCACACCTAATTATTCACACCCTCACCAACTAACCATATTCCAATGCATCTTTATAGTTTAACCATAATTAAATGTCATGTTATAAATCATCTGATATCATATATGAATACCTAACCCTCGTCGTCAAGCACTTGTCGGTTAGCTTCTTTACCCATGGCATTAATCATGTTAACTTCTTCATTGGCCACTCAACTCTTATTAATTTACTTATATCACCTAATTTTATTCACCCATTTATTATTTGTATCATTAGTTCTAAATTATTACAATTAGCACCCACTTTACGTTGTCCAAATAGCTAGTTATTCTCATATTGAGTTTGATAACCCACAAGAAGAAATGCATCCTAATTGCTCTTAATCCATCACATTACTAGTTGTCTTCAACATACATATCATGCTTATTCAATAAGTGACACCATATACTCAATGTAATCTCATCCTATATACCTTGCAATGAATGCCCATATAACAATTCTAAACATTCCTTGCTCAATTGGGTGCATCAACCTTCAATATATTGATATGTGTCCCTTGTGACAGAGCTAGGCGGAAGAGAACAAACAGGGAAAGATGCCAGAGAGAGCAGAAGAAAGAATTAAAGAAAGTATATTGTTGTATAAAGTTAGAGTATAGGTTACAAATATATAGGTATAGCTATAGCCTAGGTGTAATATGCTCAGGTACAGTTTAATACTAATGTGAGGTCTAACATCCCCCTCAAATTAAGCATTATGATGGTGAATGTTTAATTTGGAACGGAGTTCTTGAAAACGGGCGGTGGTGAAAGATTTTGTGAGGATGTCGGCGACTTGATCTTTGGAGGGTATATGATGTATGATGATTGCTCCGTTGTTGAGATGTTGTCGGATAAAATGGTAGTCTATTTCGATGTGCTTCGTCCGAGCGTGGAAGACAGGATTCTTTGCTAGGGCGATGGCCGAGAGATTGTCACAGTGGATCGGTGTTGGAGTGGTTTGCTCGATGTTGAGTTCGGTGACCAGTCGACGTAGCCAAAGAACTTCTGACGTTGCTGCGGATAGGGAGCGATATTCGGCCTCTGTAGAGGACTTTGCTACGGTCGCCTGCTTCTTGACAGTCCAGGATACTAGGTTGGGACCTAGAAAGGAGCAGAACCCGGAGGTTGATTTCCTGTCCATGTGGTCAGACGCCGAGTCCGCATTGGTATAAGTTCGTAGTTGCAGTGGACCGGTAGTGAGCGGAAGGCCCTATGAGATGGTGCCTTTGATGTATCGGAGGATCCACTGTAGTGCTGCATAATCATTTATGGATGGTTTTTGCACTTGTTGACAAACACGGTTTGTTGCAAATGCTATATCGGGTCGGATTATGGATAGGTATTGTAGAGAGCCTACTAGACGGCGATAGAGCGATGGATCTGAGAAGGGTTGGCTGTCGGGCGTCTGGTCTGGTGAGTTGGTCGAGATCGGAGTCGGACTGGCTTTGTAATCCGTGAAGCCGGTGTCCCGGAGCTATTTACTGGCGTAATGTGCCTGCGAGAGGAAGTATACTTTGTTAGTTTTTTGGATTTGAATCCCAAGAAAGAGGGAAATTTCCCCTAGTTGTTTCAGAGCGAAGATGGCTTGGAGATCGTTGAGGAGGGATTGAATCGTGTGTTGATCGTTCCCTGTGACAAGTAGATCATCAACGTATATTAAGAAAAATAAGTTGATGTGTTATTTGGTGAAGATGAGAAGAGAGGGATCAGAGCGACTGAACCGGAAGCCTTTTATTTGTAGGAAATCTGTGAGCTTCTGAAACCATTGCCGAGGAGCCTGTTTGAGACCATAAAGGGATTTTTGCAGCTTGCAGACCGATTTGGGAAATTGGGGGTCGATAAACTCTTGAGGTTGTCGCATGAAGACCTCGTTCGGAAGATCACCGTGTAGGAATGCATTGGAAACGTCAAGCTGGAGTATTAGCCAGTTGCAGTTTAGAGCAACCGTGAGTAGCACCCGAATCGTTGTCATTTTTGCCACCGGACTAAATGTCTCGGTGTAGTTTTCCCCATATTTTTGATTGTATCCTAAGGCGACGAGGCGTGCCTTGTAACGGTCTATTTTGCCCGATGGGAGAGTTTTTGTTTTGAACGTCCACTTACAGCCAAGGATTGGCTTGTCCGGTGGAGCCGGCACCAAGGTCCACGTCTGTTGTTGTTGAAGAGCTTCGAATTCTGCCTTCATTGCTTCTTGCCAATGAGGGAAGTGGCGTGCTTGATTGTAGGTGACTGGGGTGTGGGACGGATCTGTAGTGTTGTATAGGGAGTGGAGAGGATTTGGCTTGATAATACCTGATTTGGATCTCGTTTGCATAGGGTGCTGGGGACAATATTCCTGAGTAGGAGCCGGGGAGGGCGCTGGTGAGGGTCTAGTAATTGCTGTAGGAGACTTGAGCGGGCTGTCATGACAGATTTCGGACTTTCTGGTGTGCTGGAGAGATCCGGTTTGTGGTGTTGTGATGATACGTTGAATGTTGGAGGTAGGAACAAGTAGTAGTGGAGGTATGTTTGAAGACGGTGTAGAGTCCGGTGAGGGGGGTTTATTTTTATACGAAAATTTGTGTTCCCAGAACACCATGTGACGTGAGAGATGGATCTTGTGAGGTTGAAGATTATAACACTTATAGCCTTTGTGAGTTTGTGAGTATCCGAGGAAGATGCAATCTTGTGATCTTGGTGAGAATTTGTTTTAGGCGTAGGGCCTTAGCCACGGATAGCAGAGACAGCCGAAGGTTCGGAGGTGGCTGTAGGTGGGGATTTTGCTGTGGATAATTTGGTAGGGTGAGACGTGCGAGGTGTGTTTTTTCGGTAGACGATTGATTAGGTGAATGGTGGTGGAGACAGCGTCTGACCAGAATTGGTTGGGAAGCTGCGAGGCATGTAGGAGAGTGCGAGTTAGTTCAAGAACATGTCTGTGCTTGCGCTCGGCTATCCCATTTTGTTCTGGTGTATGCAGACAGCTGATCTGGTGATGGATACCGTAATCTTGGAGATAGGCAGTGAAGGTTGCACTCATGAATTCACCACCCCCGTCTGTTTGGAGTGTTTTTGGGGTGCGGTTGAATGGAGTATGCAGTATATTGCATAAGTTCTTGAAATGGCTATGTGTTTCCTGGTTAGTATGCATAAAGTAGATCCAAGAAAAACAGGAAAAATCATCGGTAAAGATTACATAATAACGAAAGCCATTGAGCGACGGAATCGGTGCCGGGCCCCACACGTCTGAATGTATAAGTTCAAACGGTGAGGTGGTGACCGAATTCCTTTTATTAAATTTGAGCTTGTGACTTTTGGTCACATTAAAAGATTTACACAAAAAATTTCTAAGATGTTTATAGGGAAGAGACATCGTCTTTGCTAGTGTGGAGAGGAGTCTGCTGTTTGGATGTCCGAGACGGGCATGCCACAGGTGCATGGTGTTCGGTACGGTGTGGAGAGCCGCTGGAGGAGAGTCCGGCGGAGTGTGGATGTGGTACAGACCGTTACGAAGACGGCCACGAAGCAGCAATTGATGATCCTCAGAATCCTTCATTTCAAACCCGTTAGAATCAAAAGTAATAGAGATGGAATTGTCGGTTGTTAGTTTTGAAACAGAAAGTAGATTATGCGTTAAGGAGGGGACGTGCAGTAGGTTATTTAAGCGTAGCTTACGAGGGGTATCCGGCAAGGGTAGGAGACCTTTGGCCAGAATGTTGAATGGGAAGAGTTGAGCCGTTTGCCACAGAGACAGCTTCCGAGCCTTGATAGACAGATGGTTGCAGAAGTTGGCTACTATCCGGTGTGAGGTGTGTTGACGCGTTGGTATCAAGAGTCCAATATTGTGATGGATAAGTTGTGGGTTGTGCTAGCATGACCCGAGGTTGGTAGGGAATGGTTGGCGCGTACTTGAAGTTGCAGCGGTGCCAGCAGTTGATCACGATGTGTCCGGGTTTTCCGCAAATTTGGCACGTCGATCTTGTGGTTGGTGCGGGTGAGGCAGGAGGAGGTGTCGGGTTCGGAGCGGGGGGGGGGGGGGGGGGGGGGGGGCGTAGGAGTTACTCTTGTTCTTGGTGTACCGCTTTTTAGATCTACCTCTCTGTTGATTGTAAGAGGTGGTGTAGTAGGCGGTTTGTTATGCTGTGGTGGATTTTAGATGTTCTTGACTGACATGTATCTCTTCGCTGCATAGCTGAGCGTATAGAGCGTCAAGATCGGCAGGGAGGCTGGAATTTCGAACGTAGGTTTTGAAGGAGTTATAGGTGGCCGGAAGTCCATTTAGTATGTAGTGGATGATGTCTTCGGGATCCAATTTGGAGCCGGAGGCGGCGATGTTGTCGACGATCTGTTTGACCTGCGTGAGGTATTGCTGCATGGATAGATTATTGAGCTGAATGTGATGAAGTTCGTTCTTGAGTTGAATGACTCTTGAACGACTTGTTGGCTGAAGACAACGTTCCAAGATCGTCCAGACTTCTTGGGCGGTGTTGGAGGTGATGACATAGGGTAGGATCGACGGCGAGATCGTAGCGAATAACGCCGAGATCAAGTTGTTGTCCACGAGTGTCCAGATATGGTAATCGGGAGAGCTGCTGTTCAGCGGCTTTGGGGTGGTGCTGGTGAGGTGTCCAGCGTAGTTGTTCGCTGCAACTTGTTGAAGAACTTGAATCCGCCATATCGCATATTTGTCGATAGTTAGGTGGTGGGGAATGAGGTTTTTTGATGGTTAGAAATCAAGAATTTAAGAGGAGCAGGGATGATTGTATCGGAGGCGGTGTTGCCGGCGAGAATGGAGGAGGAGGGAGGGAGATTGGAAGAGGATTCTTGATCTCCCATACTAGGCTCTTGATACCATGACAGAGCTAGGCGGAAGAGAGCAAACAGGGAAAGATGCCAGAGAGAGCAGAAGAAAGAATTAAAGAAAGTATATTGTTGTATAAAGTTAGAGTACAAGTTACAAATATATAGGTATAGCTATAGCCTAGGTGTAATATGCTCTGGTACAGTTTAATACTAATGTGAGGTCTAACACCTTGATCATTGTTCAACTCAAAATATTTCCATGCATGATGGGCACATCAACCACCAAGATGATGACACGTGTCCCCACGCCCAACTTCACACATATTTGTTGCATCCAAAGTATTCACATTTTTCTATCAAAATTTCAAAATTGTATATCCTCCACATATATTAGAGACATCCTTCAAGCCATTAGGGGAGGCATCACACTTTATATAAGACTAAAATATTTATTCTCTCTCTATATATATCTATCTAATTCTCTCTCTCTCTCTCTCTCTCTCTCTCTCTCTCTCTCTCTCTCTCTCTCTCTCTCTCTCTCTCTCTCTTATATCTCAATAACTTATTTCCTCCTCAACACTTAGTTGAGACCAGGTAAATTTTTTTTTCTTATTGCGATACAATTCAAGCTCTTTTCTCTATGAAACAAATGTATGATATAAAGCTTAACCACTTAGATTATAATGTTTGGATACTTTTTTTGTATCATGCATAACTTTGTTTATCTTTCATTCTTTTGACCTTTTGAACCTTTCCTTAATCTTGACGGGGTTCTTTGCAAGGTGATGATTTCCTCTCACACTCTCTTCCTCATTTACCTTGTTTTCTCCCTCTATAAAGGAGCTTCTTTAAGCAATAACCTTTCATTTTCTCTCTTATTTTTTCATCATGAATCTTTCCTTCCATTTCTTATTCCATCTATTCTCTCCAATTATGTAATTAGCTTGATTTGATTGCTCACCCTCACTGCCCAACTCTCTCAATGCATCCTTTCTCACTCAAACATCACTTATCTTAGAATACCGTAGATGTCTTTAGTAATCACAAATCTTATTTGAAATAATATATAGCGGGCATTTTTTTACAAACTATGTAAAATATGAATATTCACGAAAACCTTACGAAAAATTTCAATAAATTTTGCATGCATTGAAATAACCTTTTGCATATTTATGATGTGACTTTGTGAAAACATTTAAATAATTCATAAACTCTTATGACTAATTTGTGCCACAATTTAATTTAATTATGTTTAATCAAGTTATGTAAATTAGAAGTCATAACTCATAAGTTGTATTTATATTTCCTAATAACATTAAAAAATAAAAAATATAATTTAATTTATTTCATTAATTTAATATCTATATTTAAATTTACTTATTAGCACTTTAGTATTTATGTTATTCCAATTTCATCCAAAGAAATAGTCATTTTAAATTGATTGAAGAGGTAAAAGGTCTTACTAAAATTTCAAGGATGAGCTTCTAGTGAGTTAATAAAAAGCCTTAACAAAAGGGAACGGCGAAATAAATAGAGACCAAAAACTGCAAACACTCAGACGGCGTCACAGAAGGTAACTCCCTCTCTCTCTCTCTAACCCCTCCGTTTTTTTCCATTCCCGCGAGCATCGTCTCAGAAACTCGATCCGAAGCCCTAAATAAATGATCGATGGGAATCAGCATCTTCCGCTCCTCCAAAAGTTTGATATTTAACCGACGAAATTCTGTTTTCTGATGAGAGCTAGTCTCGCCTTTATCCGTCCCTCTGTTTGCTGGCGTTTTGCTCGATTTGTATTATATTTACTTCAGCAACATATTCTCTCTATTTCTGACTTAATTTTTGCAGGGGTGAAATCGAGATAGGTCTGTTTGGGAATGGCAGCCTTTGCTGATGGCGGGGTATGATGATGGTTATCCCTTATCTTCGTATTGTCGAACAAATTATTGGATCTGTTAAAAGTTTTATAGCCTGTCATTTACTGTATTTAGAAATTTATTTATCCTTTTTGTTTAGCCGGGATAGTTTGTCTATTGGCTTTTATAATTTATTACAACAAGCAAATCTAGCTACAGAGTTGTCGTCATCTAGCTTTGTCACGTTGCTTCGTCTATGAGGTTATTGAGGTGATTGTGTGAAGACGGCCCTATTGGATGCTTGTTTGGTACTTTGTGCAAATGAATACGGCTGAATGTATGTTCTCAATTGCATGCTGATTATGGAAAAAGAAAATCAAAATTGTGAATAGTTGCAATTCTTTGTAATAAGAACTATTGCATGCTTCTTTAACAAATAATGAATTGTATGATGCTATAGGTTTTATTATTAATCCACATCTTGAATGTGATTGTTTGTGCACATGGTTTTGCTATAATCGTTGAAGTTTAATTTTTTTGGGTAATTTGATCATTTGATGCAATGGTTTTTCAATACACAATTTTAGGATAATCTAAACTTATGTTTGGAGCATGTTCTTCTATTAGGAAGCTAGTTTTGTTATTGCATGCTTCTCATGATTATATCAAACACGGTATTGCATTCATAGTTTATGGTTATGACTTATGAAGTTTCAAAACAGTAATTGATGCGGAAGAAATCAACATTTGGGAGGTTAGTTCTACTGTTAGATTCGACTGCTTAGGAAACGAGAGCTAATTAACTGAATGTAGCTCAATTGAAGCACTCTATGCTTTTATGTGACAAAAAAAGGAGATATTCAAAGTTGAATTGAGAGTTGTTTTATAAGGTATATATTTAGAGTTTTGAGATATTGATCAATAGATTAATATATGAAGTACATGAAGAAAGAAACTACCTAAAGAGCCATTGCGCTAAAGGAGCAATAAGCATAACCCAACCTGAGGGTGTTGGACTGACCAAACCAACCCAACGAAACTCATTGGTTGGGCCTACCACAAGGAGGGGAGCGATTATTCCTTTGCTCGAACATTTTTCAAGACATCCCTTCTTCCCTCTCTTTGGTATAAAAGTACCCAAGTTATAAAATATATCTTCATGAAAGACTGCATCATTTTGTCACACCTCTTCATGAAATGTTGCATCAATTCACTCACACCTTCTTATGTAAAGAATACTTAAGCACCCAACCACATGTAAAAAGAAGGGGATGATTGCATGGATGGCCATCTTGTGGCCATTCTATTCCCATTCCATGCTTTGTACCCCATATTGTCATTGCCAGGTCCCAAGACCTGGATGAGAGAAGTGGAGGATTGTATTAGGTAGTCGACAACGAGCGTAAAATTTGTCGAACAATCATAACCGGAACCCACTTAGTGGGATAAATGCTTGATGTTGTTGTTGCAGTTGTTGAAGATTCATCGTTTTCCACTTCACGCTTAGTTGAAAATTGATTGTATGTGCTTTTATTTTTCTTTTGTTGAAATTGTATCATCCTTTCCTCTTCTATATATATGAAGTTCCTAACTTCTAAGCACTCAACTCTCATATTTGGTGGAATTCTACTTTACACAGGCCCCTAGCAAGCTGGGCAATACACGTACACTCTTCCTTTAGTGGAGCTTCTTAGTTGAGGATAATGCAATGATTAATATATTTGCAAATGAATAGGATCCAACTAATATTCAATGCTTATACATATGATGATGGCCAATGGAACTTCTTAGTTCCATAATTTCTCCCTCGATGAAACTTTGTACTGTAAAACTTTATCAAAGTTTGTGTTGTTGCTTGAAAGGTAGCGCTTGGTCATTGAGTATGTCGTGAACAATGAATAAGTGGCCGAATGTCTGATTTTCACACAAAGAAAAGAGGAAATGGCTAAGAAATAATTTGGGATGGCCCAAAAAAATGGAGGCTTGGCATAGTTGCCAAAGTCATCCTAATTGCAAGTAGTAGAAAGATTTGATCAATTTCAATGAATATTGGGAGAAGTATCATTGAAAATATTGGGCAAAGGCCTTGAGCAAGTTGCAATCTAAATTGGCTAGTAGTTATTTATGCATGTGAATGGAACCATGATGCAACAACAATGCACATCAAGGAGGCAACAAGTGATTGCACACGGAAGGAGGTATTGCGAGCACAAATAGTGAACAAATAAGTTCGTGTGGGGTGCAATGGAGATGTACGAGATCAAGTACAGGAGCATGTCAGGAGATATGAAAGAGTGAGGGACCCGAGAATAAAATGCATGTGGTAAAAACAACATGACACATGCACATGTTATTGTGGGTAGGAAATCATGATTGATTAAGAACACGTTTGTTGTTACGAGAATGTGGGAGGTTGTGGATGTGAGAGGTTGTGAGATGGTCTCAGCTCGCGCAAGGGCGAGTAATAATAAGATGCATGCGAAGTTGTGATATGGTCATGTACAAGATTGAGTGGCATAGTGGTATGAAGAAGAGGCAAGAATAAGCAAGAGCAGTTATTGTGGCATTGGAGCGGAAACAATGTCTAAAGTTATGATTATAGGGGGGGGAGAGAAATTTTCATTAGTGTTACAAATTATGCTTCTTTTTATGTAAGATTCATAATGAAGAAAAAATGATATTTTTAGTTGAGGTAAACTTAGTGTTACATGCAGGCTTTGGAATGGAGAAAAACCTACATATGTCTTAAGAAGTCTTATCTTGCAACAACATGATGTTGAATTAGATGGGCATCAAAGAAAGAAGGGTATATGCTAAGCATGCTTGCCTATAGTGAATAACTCACCATAGTTTAGATGCACCTTGTAGTCATAGCACATATTGTAATGTTAACTATTTTAAAATAGTACAAAACACTAGATCATGAATAATTTATTAAAATATCAATAATATAAGGGAAAATATCATAATGCAAAAATGTACTATCAATGTCATATTAATTGAATTTGTTTAGCATACATGAAAATTATTGAAAGACAACATAAAATTCAAAGCCACTATAATTAAAAAAACTTAAAGCATCAAATAATAACACTATATATACTTGATTTCCTCTAGCTTAAGGTTTTAAAAGGCGAAATCGGAAATCGAGGCATTTTTTCTAAGCGAGGCTAGGCGTAAGCCTCAAAACGATTAAAATAAATTAATTTAAAATTTTAAATAATGACAAAAAATAACAAAAATAACAATTATTTGTACTACCAATAATAAAATAACATGAATACAAAAATATACCAGTCGCGGGGTTCGACCTGCCCGGCCAGGTCGTGGGGTCAAGGGGCAGCGCCCTTGCGGGGGTTTCCGGGGGCAGCGCCCCCTTGGACCCCCGACAGACTGGTATATATAATACTAATTATTCATTTAAGTTAAAATAGATAATTAATTCATGCACTATTTATATTATTAATTATTTAATTAATTTGTTTAATTATTAATATTTTAAATTATATTAACTAAGTTAATCAATAATAACTTAGTTGCGTCTACGGTTTTCCTTTCATCTTCTCTTTTCGTCCTTGCTGTTCGGCTTCGTTGCTTCACAGGAGGTGTAGAGATTGCACGCGTCGCTTCTTTAGCTCCTTCGTGGCTGTTCGACTTTGCTCCTTCGACGACTTTCCTTTTCCTGTCAGATCGTAAGCTACAACATTTTGATCGGAAGAAACAACGGGAGCTCGCTGACTGTGAAGGTAACTTTCTCACTTTCGAAGCGCTGCCTCGATGCGCCTCGACGCCTCACGCGGTGAGGCGTACGCCTCCGTGGAAAAAGGCGTAAGCCTCGCCCGAGCGTTCGAGGCTTAAGCCTCAGTTCGCCCGACCTTCACCTCGATTCGAGGCGCGCCTCGAGGCGTCCGCCTCGAACACCTTTTTAATCGATGCAGTCTAGCTCATTGCTTCGAGAATGGAGAATCATGAATTTTGGATCAACTGATTGACAATGATTCATAATGATGACTATGATGTTGAATACGCTTTTGGATTGATGAATGAGTTACATTTTGGATCAAATGTAACTCGTAACGTTTTTAGCAATAGTGCCTTGATTTTTTTTGACAATGATGACAATCATTGCTTTGGATTGATGACTCAAGTCATTTTTGTTATTGTGATAGTTTATCATTATTGTTGCTCACATTTTAATGGGAGGTTGAAAGGTTAAGAATTAGGATCCTTTAAGATGCACGAGTGGGTGTGATTGGTTTGATGACATTAAATCTTAATTTATCTAAAAATCTTTAAGAAAACAAAAGATAAACTAGTTTAAGAAATTAATAAATAACAAAATAAACTTGAAAAGTAGCATGTGTCATGTGTGCTATGCATTAAAGCACACTCAATCTGTATTATTTTGCTTTATTTTGCATTGCTTTATTGTCACACATTAAAATCATGGGAGAGAGTCATTGAGCATATGTTATGACGTGATATTAATGTTTCTCAAAATTAGTTTGGATTCATGCCAGGTAGGATTACTATAGAAGTTATTTATTTGTTGAGAGGTTTAATGGAGAAGTATAGAGAGAGTAAGGAGGATCTACATATGATATTTATTAATTTTTAGAAGGCATATGATAAAGTTCCAAGAGAAGGGCTCTTGAGAGTTATTAAAAAGAAAGGAGTAAATAATGCGTATATTCAAGTTGTTAAGGATATGCATGCAGGAGCTATTACTTATTGTTCAAACATAAGATGGTTTGACCAAGTATTTTCCTTTTTCAGTTGGATTATATAAAAGATTAACTTTAAGCCCATATTTTTTTGCTTCAGTCGTGGATGTTCTTACTAGACATTTGCAAGAGGATGTACCTCAGTGTACGTTTTTTGCTGATGATATTCTTCTTGTTGAACAACTAGAGAGGGAGTTGTGGAAAAAGTTAAATTATGGAGATCAACTCTAGTGTCTAAAGGTTTTTGTTCGAGTATATTTAAAATTGAATACAAGGAGTATAATTTTAGTAGTAATAGATATAGTGGTGGATTGTGACATTGGTGATCAAGTCACTAAAAAGAGTGCATTTTAGATATTTTGGGTCTATTGTTCAAAGTGATGGGAAAATAGATGGGGATATTACTTGTAGAATTCAAGTTATATGGTTGAAGTTGAGAAATGCATCGGGCCTGTTGTATGATAGAAAAGTTCCCCTCAAATTTAAGGGAAAATTTTGTAAGATGGTGGTGAGACTTGCAATGATTTATGGCATAGAATGTTGACCATTAAAAGAGAAATATAAATTAAGTTAAGTGTTGTGGAGATGAGGTTGCTGAGGTGGATGAGTGACTTTACACTTAGAGATATAATTCAAAACAAGTATATATGTAAAATGTTTGGAGTAGCTCCAGTGGCAAATAAGAGAGTTGCCTTAGATGGTTAGGTCACATAAAATACTGGTCTTTCGATGACCTTTTTAGGAGAGTAGATTTATTAGATCCGGCCTATGTTAAGAAAGGTAGAGGTAAACCTAAAAAAATTGATTAAAAAGTATTAGAAATAATATTTTTTAATTAGATTTAAATGAGAATTTGACTCTTAATAGGACACAATGGAGACAAAAATATTCATGTAGCCGATCCCACATAGTGGGATAAAGGCTTTGTTGTTGACATGTTAGTTGTACATTGCTATGAGCTAGCACAAGAGATGTTATGTTATGCTATGGCTATAACACATTCTTTTGTGTGCTATTAATATGTATGATGATGATTGTGCAATTATGTTTCTAATTGTATGCACGGGCATTAGCCAATTGCTTTAATCTTATTTTTTGTAGGAATTATTATAAATTAGCTAAATTGAGTCCAAGTTATCCCTCGTTTGAGCTCAACTTGGCCATTATTAGGGACCTTGATCTTGAGCTTATCACTATTAGTTTGACTAGTTATTTACTTTGGCCTTGTCAATCAACTTAACAAGCTGTAAATGGGAGGAGGAGAAAGAGGTTGAGGAGGGTGAGGGTGCCAATGGGGGTGAGGACAGTACAGTGTTTTGGGAGGAGAGGAGGAGGTGCAGTTTGTAGGGAGGAAGAGTGGGAGGAGGGTTGCTAATAAACTGCGTTGGGAGAAAGAGGATGGTGCTGTGCATTAGGAGGAGGTTGTGAGATCAGGAAAACAATAAATAGTCACTGCACGTCTTCGTAAGAGAGTAGCAGCAATGATGAATATGGTGGAGCTGGATTTCAGAAGGGTAGGAGCAATGATGGCTAAGAGGAAGAAGATTTGTGTGCAATATAATTGAAGACTTGGCTGCAACTGATACTAATATGATAGCTTTTATTCATCGGAAATACAAATCATGTGCATTGCTATTAGTTTATTTCCTTTATGTCTTAGTTTCTATTTTTTAAGTTAGCTTTTGATGTAACATGCATATGATAATGGCGCTTATGAGAATGCGGTGTGTTTTTGAGTGTTTTGACTACCTCATGGTTTTGGTTTACTACTATAAGCTTGCTCAATTTAGCCATTGATTTCCTAAATTCAGATGTTTTCAATTTCTTCTCTTTCTTTTTAATCACAGGTTAGTCATTATTTTCAAAGAGTTCTTTTGCTATTGCAGTTGATTTGGTGGTGTTATAAAAATCAGTTCCCTGTTTCTACCTAGTTTTTTTATTCAGAGACATACACTGTTATTATTTCCTTGTGTTGTCCTATTTACTCCTCGATTATGAAATGTAGCTCTAGATTGGCACCCGCAGTCTTGCAATTATAATGTTACTGTAACTATTGCCTCTACTTTAGCATACTGCATTTAATTCACCTGTTTTCTTTCTTCGACTTCCCGACCTGAGGCCATATTCAGTTGGTTCTTTCCTTCTTTGACAAATTCGTATCGAATCTAAGTTTGCTGCTCTATTTCCTTATTTTTTATGGAATTTCAGATTTTAACAACTTTTATATTAAAATTAGAGTCGGGAAGCTATGAATTTGATTTTTGTGTTTGTCTTTTTGTATTTTATCCTAGGTTTGCATTAGTGAACCTTAGACTGTAAAACATCTTTAGGTTTATCATGCCAGTTAGAAGTAGGATATATTAATTGGGTTTTCAAAAAATAATAAATGATGCTATTTAAATAAAATAAGATAAGCTATGATTCTAGATAAACACATCATCAATATTGCAATGATAAAAAATTATATTCTTACATTTGATAAGTGGCATGCTATTGAGGAGTATTCCTAATAAATCAATAGTTTGGAACAGTTCTTTGGATATTATGATGTATTTGATTCTTAATGATTTTGACGTGCTTAATCAAAAGTGACGTGACATACTCAATTATTTTGGTGAAGTATTATAAATGAAATTAAATTTACATGGGCTAACCAAATATCTATTCTTTAAGGGCAATATGTCTTTAAGTGAAAGGGGTCAACTAGATGAACAATTTAAGTGTTGCAAGCAAAAGGTGTATATGGTGTTGCGAAGATTATGATAGTTTTATGAGTCTTATAATTAGAAATTATTTGCTTGGAGACTTTTTTGTTTTAATTATTTATTTCGTTAAAGGTCTCAGACAAGAGATTAAGAATGAATTAAGCTACAATTTACTAAAGTATTATTTGAGGTTTTATCTTGATCTTTGAATGTGAAGACATTATAATCATTTTGCAGGATTACCACACCTATACTTAAAAAAACCCAGCAAGAAATCGTGACATTCTTGTCGAAAACCTGTTAAACATAATTGGCAGGAAAATACTAATAGTTAAATTTTATCTAAACAATGAAATAGTAGTTTAGTGAATATCCTTTTGAATGAATTAGATGAAGATTTATGGTTATCATTGTGTTCTTTGATATTGTGAAATCTGAATCTATACATATATTAGAATATGTTAATCAAGTTGAACCTTTACTTGAGCAAGAGTTATAATCTAAGTTTGAAGTTGAGCTTGAATCTTAACCTCAATTACTAATCGAAAATGAAATTGAAAGTGAACTTAAGATTACATGAAAACCTAAATTTGAACTCGAATCTAATTTTGATTGTGGATTTGAGCTTTAATGTGAAATTATATCTACCCTTGAATGCGAACCTGACTTCCCCTAGAATCTGTAGGGTTGCCAATTTTGAGTCACGGTTCGGATTCGGGTCGAACCCGGAACTGACCCGACACTATTCGGGTTAACCCGAACCCGACCCGTTTTTGTATACGGGTCTGTTTTGCGGACCCGAACTCGACCCGTTTCGGGTTCGGGTCAACATGACCCGACCCGCTTTTGATTCGACAGCGGCACGCCGAGTCATGCTTCGGCGTTCGGCAGCAGCAACCAGCAGCGGACGCAGAGGCGACTCGCGACAGACTCGACTGCGGGACGCTGGTTCGCGGGACCGCGCCAATATCTGGGCAGACCGCAGACGCGACTGGCAAATGGGGCAATGTCGCTGTGCCGCATTGGGCAACTGGATCACACGGGCAGTCGGGCACTGCCACACTGGGCAGACGGGTCACGTACTCACGCATGGCACTCGGCAGCGAGTCGATGCATGCAAGCAGAATGACGCGGGCAGAGCGGGCAGACCGGACAACCGGGTTATTTCGGGTTCCCAGGACAACTCGGACCTGACCTGTTTTTTTGAAACGGGTCGAAAGCCTGAACCCGAACCCGAACCCGAAATTTTCGGGTCGGGTTCCAATATTGACACCCCTAAGAATATGGATCTACTCTTGAATATGAACTTAAGCCTCTAATAGGCATTGAATCTAAACTTGAATGTGAAGTTGAACAAATTATTTCTACTATAGTTAATGATTCATTTGATCAACATAAGAAAGCGATTCTGAACGAAAAAGTGAATAATCAATGTTGAGCAAACTTATAAAATATATATTATTTGTTAATGTTATTCCTATGATGCATTTTAATTTTATTTTAGGTTGGCGGTTACTTGAATTTCAAACTCATATATAGAGAGTTATGTGGAAATTCAATAACATTAATAATTTTAACAGTTTGCTAATAATTACCGTCTTAAAGAAAACATGAATCCAACTGTTTATCCATTTGGAAGAATCTGAAAGTGCGAGAATCTTCACTAATATTAGAGCTGGCTGAGCTAATATTTCTTATAGTTGTCCTTCTATATAGACATATCATATTTATGTGGAGCTTCTGATTTTTAGTGTCATCTCATCCTCATTATAGGTCCTTAATAGTATCCCTAAAGAAACATATTATGTTATCATTTTCATGATCTGCATGATTTGCATGGGAATGCTGAAATTCATAAAAAAAAATAATTATTAGTTATGACAACAATAAGCCTACTACTTATGTGAATATGATTCATGCAGATTCAAAATAAGTGATAAGTAGAGGTATACATTGTTCAGTTCAGTTCCAATCAGACTTGCATTTAAAATCAACTAAACCAATCTTGAAACCAAAATTAAAACAATATTATGGCAAACCAAAACAAACTATCTGATTTGATTCAGTTTATGTTTTATTTTTTAGATTAAGAGCATAAATATTTAGAAGTTGGTTCTTTTATTTTGTTTCACTTATATTTCAATTTGTTTTTAATTGTTTAGTTTTAGTTTGAAAATTTATTTTAAATTTATGGATCATTAAATGATTAAGATTTCATAAAAGTAAATCAAAGAAAGATTGTGATTCTACCTAAATTAATCAGATGAATGCTGGGTAGTAAATATTAGGAATAATATTTATATTTATTGTTATTATGCTTAGTTAGTTTGGCTTGATTTGTTTTGGTTTTATAAAACTTCAAACTTAAATCAAACAAAATAAATTGGTTTAGAAAAAAAATTAAATCTAAACGAAACCAATCCCAAAAAAAATGAATTGGTTCAAATTTTTAGGCTTCTTAGT
Source organism: Dendrobium huoshanense (assembly GCA_016618105.1). Classification (NCBI taxonomy): domain Eukaryota; kingdom Viridiplantae; phylum Streptophyta; class Magnoliopsida; order Asparagales; family Orchidaceae; genus Dendrobium; species Dendrobium huoshanense. The sequence continues at coordinate 80,477,313 of CM028358.1, forward strand.
ATTTTTGCATACCCTTGATGATAAGGTAATAATGTGTTTGAATCTTGAAAGATTTTTGGTTCATCTTGGTATCCAAGACAACAAAATACTCCAAGAGATTCCACACAAAATGAATTTTTATTGATAGGAGAATCAATTCCGAACAAAAGCAATATACAATTGTCCTCTTTCGAGAGGAGGACCTTCTCTCCCAAACCCTAGATGACATTAAGATCCCTCACAAAAGAGAACTACAATGCTCAAAATAAAATTTGTATAAAAATAAAATAAACCCTACTATAGCCTTTAATAAGCTTCATTCATCCCTCCTAAACCAGCCTCCTTCCTAATATTTTTCCCCATAAATATGAAAAAATTCAACTAGAAAAGGATTTCAATTAGGAAAGGATTTTTTTATTGATTTTCTCATAATGTAATGTTTTAATTCTTTGTCGGGCCCCACCCCCTTAGCGACTCCCCCTCTCTGTCTGCCGGCCCCACCTGGGCTGCAATTTGCTGGACTGGCCAGTCCAGCGGCTCTTGGGTCCGCTTGGTGCGGACCTCTGGTGCTTCTGCCGTATCAATTTCTTTTTAGGACTTGCAAGAAATTAACTAAAAGAAAAATGGGGCCATATAAAATCTTACAGCACATTAGGGTAAGTGTTTGTAAACTAAAAATTTTAGAAAGTACAATTATTAGAACAATTTTCAATACATCTAATTTGAATTTATTTCATGAATATGCTATTAATGTTGTAGATCCTTCTTTCCTTCCATCTTCTTTTATAAATTCACATAGAATACCTTAGCATTCATGACTACTTACATCATTCAAGAACTATTTTACATATCGAGATTTTGTTCACTTCTGATGATGGATATTAGGAATGTCCTGTTTTTTTAGGTTGACAGAGCCAGTTCTCATCATTCATGGTTTACCCTGTAGAAAGCACACTAGTTATGCAAATATTTATTTGATAAATATCAAATACTTAATTTGTCATATCTGAATTTTTTCAATATATGCAGAATAATACAAGTTTAAGTCTTTATTCGTTGGAGTTCTTTTGATGTCATTTTAGCTATATTTGTCTAATTTTATATTTTTCTAGTTTCTTTCTGATTTAACATGCATCTGAGAATGGGATGTGCTCTTCAGTGCTTTGATTACCTCAATGGGTTTGATTTATCAGCGCAAATCGATTGATTCAACACTTGGATTCTCTAGTTTAGCAGTTTTCGATTCCTTGTTTTAATATGTGATCTGTTTCTTTGGTTTCCTTTCAGTCGCTTCCAAGCAACTATTTGGTCGATTATTGTTGTTATTTTCGCCGATTGGGTGTTCTCATCCTTCCTATTTTTTGTCTTTGACTTTCCTTATTATAGCAATGTTGGGTTGGTAGTTTCCTTCTTTGACATTTTAATACTGTAGCTAAGTTGGCTGTTCTGAGTCCTTAATTCTGGTATTATAATTGGGATTAGCCTGTTAACTGCGATTTTGACCTGTGCTGTAAATCGAGAGTTACTATTTTGTTGGATGAGATTGGAAAATTGGTGTCTTGTTGAAATTTGATGATGCTAAATTCAAACTTGTATTTAATTGGATCTTGGAGGATTCTGAGAAGGTACTAATTTGGGTATTTTTTGGTTTATAAATACCCATTGAACGATGTAATTTTTTAATATAAATTTTATTTTCTTTGAATTTTCAGAGTGTGTTGTTGGATATGGATTCTTGAAATGTTTTGGAAGTCTTAAAGACAATTTTCAGTAGATGCTTTTTCTAAAGTTATTTTGATTGGTTTGTACATGTTTGATACAACAACAACATCAAGCTCCCACTGCGTGGGGTCGGCTACATGAATCTTTTTTCGTCATTGTGTCGGCTACATGTTTGATATCTTATTAAATTTGTCACACACCAATTTTATTTTTGGTGGTGTGAATTTTAATTGTTGTGGAAATTTACATCCAGCCTAAATATTTCCTGTAGAATTTTGTTTTTTTCTAGATTTTTATATTATTATTTGGAGCATATTAAATGTGTATTATGATTTTGTATCAAAAGGGACTAATTGTTTCCGTAAAATAAGAGTTCGGCAACTTCAAATTGTGGCCTTGTTTGTTTTTTTTTTGTTTCACATCACTTTAATTTACATTAGTAAATCCTAAACCGTATGAAATTCTTCATTGCCTTTTTTTAATCCTGCAAGCATGAATGAGGGCCATGCAATTAAGGATTTTAGAATTTTGCAAGGTGCTATTTTGTTTAAGTTGGATACTTTGTAAATAATATACTTTTCTCTTGAATGACTTAATCCCTCGAGCTCTCCATTAGAGGATGAATTATTTTGTGCGGATACCAGATAGAGAGAACCGTCCGGTTTGTCTCTATGAACAGTGAACTGCGCTTTTATTGTTCACAAAGATAAAATGGGGCGGTTCTTCTCATCTGGTGTCCTTACAGAATAATCTCTTAGAGGGTGGGGGAATTTGTCACCCCATCAGTTGACTCATGGATTACATAATCTATTAAATTTTAAATTGTGCAATTTACATATTGTTATGTAACATCCGAATGACTTTTTCTTCTTACCGGTAGCTTTTTTGCATGTTAAATGCCATTCATTCTTACGTCACATTTTGTGATAATATTGCTTTCTAGAGCGAGAATATCCTAAACAGCGATGGCCATGTTTTTTCTGGTAGGATAAATTGGAATTGAATTTTCCGGGCACATTCTGGATGTTTGTTTCATATGAAAAAGTAGCCTAATGTAGAAAATTGATTATTTTTTTTTATTGTTTGTGCACAAGGTGATAGGGTAGGCATATTTGGCTTCAATTGTGCTGTTTTCTCAACCTTTAATATTCCTATGCTTTGTCACCATCCCATAATTTGAGATATTCAATTCTTTTTAACTTTTGTATTGAATCAATTTGGGCCAGCATTTCAACATCAATCTAATTGCTTTGAAGGATTCCACAATTTTCTCAAATCCAATGGCTTGGAGAATTGGCCCTTCTGCAGCTGAAATTATTTTGTGTGGACTCCAAACGTCGTCTGGAGACCAACCAGAATGCGCCACGTCACCTCCTGCTCAGTATTGCGACTCGGTACCGAGCTCAGTACCACTGACATGGCGTATTCTGGTTGGTCTCCAGACGGTGAACTCGTTCGGCGTCTGCACAGAATAATCTCTCCTTTTGTAGGCTCTGTATAGAAATTATGTTTTGATATGAAAAGGATCAATAAAGTTTTTTTTTTAATTAATTTTATTTATTGTTTCCTTTTTTGGATTGATGATGATGATGATGATGATGATGATTTGTAATTTGGTTGTTCAGCTTGAGATTTATGCTTTTCATTAGATAAAAAAAAACTTCTGCCTATTTTCACTTTTGTGCATATGAACCGGAGTTTGATAAATTTAAATTTCTCATGTTTTTGTTTACTGTTCTTAGAACAAAATGACTGAAGCATCTTTGAGGAAATATAACGTTACCCTGGACACGCATCATCACAAAGTCTTCCCGGATTTTGATTAGATTAACATGCCCATTTATATGATAATTTTTTTTTAATAATACACCTTTCCTTTCATAAGCTTGTATTTTTCACATGTTAGCTTATATATTTATGTTTTTAAAATTTGACGAGCAATCCATTATTTCATTGTTTTTCAATTTATATTTTCCGTTAGTATTCCATATTATTTTGGTGTTAATAACCTGAGGCAGACTGAGCAGGGAAACAACACTGTTGGAGAATCAAAAGGTTTAAACCCTGCATTGATTGTTCTGCTCGTTGTAGTTGCTTTGCTGCTTCTATTCTTCATTGGCAACTACGCTCTCTACGTTTATGCCCAAAAGACACTTCCTCCAAAGAAGAAGAAGCCCATCTCCAAGAAAAAACTGAAGAAAGAAAGGCTCAGACAGGGCGTTTCTGCTCCAGGGGAATAAGAGCTTTGATCACAGTCTCGAATCCATCTCTTTCATGCCAACTTACATTTCTTGAAGAAATTCTAAGGTGTGGACTATATAAATTTGTTAAAATAGGTACTTAATTGCAGCATTGCATCATGTGTTTTCCTTGCTCATGGTGCTTCGACTGAGAGAAGCTGTTTGCATATCAGAATAATTATTTGAAGTTGAGATTGATCTTTGTTCTTTAAATCTGCTTACTGATTGTGAATCTGAAGAGCCTAGCTCTAGCTTAGTTTTATTTTTTAGAATATTTAGTGGAAAGTCTGAAAGTATAAGTTGCAGCATAACCACTAGAGCAGTCAAACGGCCATAAAACAGCTTTTTAGTGCAAAAAAATTTGAACTCGAGCTGCCAATAAGTCTATTATAAGTTGCCGAGTCAGCTTTTATTTAGCCTATCTCTTATTAAAGGTGGATCTATGATTTATTTCTTTGTCCTCTTATCACTCTGGTCTCATTGGTCAAGTTTTTGATTTGGATTATTGAAATTAAATTTAGAAGTTGTATTTGAAATTTATTCAGATTTTTGGACTTAATTATAGCCACCAATGAGAATTGGACCATTAAGATGAGAAAATCGTACCTCTTTGAGGAGAGATTATTAAATGCGGCGTCCGAACGCGTCACATCACTGGATGCACTGACCCCAATTATGTGGCTCGTCCGAATTCACCTATTTATGTGTTCGGATTCCACACGGAATAATTTTTTCTCTTTTGAGAGGGTTTGCAACAAATTGACCGTTGCTTCCCTATTTTGCAATAGTAGATGATCTTTGAGTTCCTTATTAAGTTCATGATTGATGCGAGCTTAGGCTTTAAATTCCAATGCTTAGTTGGAACTAGAGGCTGAGCTTGGCCTGTAAGGACTCATTCTGGCTGTGAATTTGGTGGTTCTATCTCTACTAATCTCACTTGTTAGTTAGGGGCCTTTGTTGGAACTTAATTAATATTTGAACATTAACATTTATCATGAATGATTAACATTATGGGGTTTTCTATCACTATTGTAGACATGCTAATCCTATTCCCAGCATATTGATCACATTAAGGCTTCGTTTGAGATGGCTTTCTTAGTGCTTCATAAAACTATTTTTTTATATCAAAATTTTAATTTTGTACTAGAAAGTTGCTTTAAAAAGCAGTAAGTAAAGCCGTTGGGACGGCTTTCTTTCTACTTCTTAAAGCAGTTTTCTAGTACAAAATTTTTTAATTTTGTACTAAAAATTTACTTTAAGAAGCATAAATAAAGCCGTCCCAAACGAAGCCTAAATTAGCGTAAGAGCTGCATTATTTAGTATAATAACAAGACTTAGATATTAATTTTGGTTTGATGATAGAATGGCTAAAAAGTGTAACTATAGAAATAGTGATGTCAAGAGGAAGTTCAAACTGGTTTCTGGTAGATTTCGTGTTGGCTATGCAGGGAACAATTTCTCGAAAGTTTGGGCCTGCAATTTATTCATATGTAAAGCTAGATTGGGTTCTGACTTGAAATACAGAGGTTTCGATTGTAACCTTTTGGCGAGTGAACTGCCAGAGAAGGAAGGACACTAGTTTTATTTTATTTTATTTTATTTAAAGATCGGTTTGGATCTTTAGGAAATGACACTAGTTGCTAACATAAAGGGTAACAAGTGTCGAAGTTTAAATTACTTTCTTCAAAATTAACTTTATAACTCTATACATCTCTCACTCATGTTTTGCTCTGCTAGGGTTTGGTGATTTGCGCCGTCTCCTTCGTCATTCTCTGGAAAGATTTCTCTCCTCTCTCTTTCGTTTTTGTGAGTTTTTGTTAGTTATGGAAAGGAAAAGGTTGTTGGATTCTGGTTTCTTGTATGGTTTACCTTCTTCTTGTTCTTTTCGTGAGGCTTTAGCCGGCTCTTCTCCTGCTTCGACATCTTCTTTCCCCGATCTTAAGATCTCGTCTTTTAGGGGGCTTCCTTCACTTTGGATTTCGGATGATGAAGTGCTTTCCCTAGCGTCTTCTTTTGAGTTTGCGCTTGCTGGAAAATTTTCCGACCCATCGTCCGTCGTTGGAAGCGATTCGTAAATTTTTTTTTCAATCTCAAACTTAATGGAGTTTTCTCTGTCAATGTTCTTAACTCCAAGCATATTCTTATCAAGTTGGAAAATGACATGAATTACTATCGAGTCTTCTCTCACCGTTCATATTTCGTGAACAATTGTTTCATGAAGGTCTTCAAATGGTCCCCTACCTTTGACATTGATGTGGAATCTCCTATTATCCCAATTTGGGTTTCCTTTCCTAATTTGAGGCCGCATCTCTTTGTCCTGAGAATCCTACAAGGGCTTGGTTCCATTTTTGGTAAACCTCTGAAAATCGATCAGGCGACGTCCACTGGTACGCGACCTTTGGTTGCTCGGGTTCTGGTGGAATTAGATGTTACCAAGGTTTATTCTGATAAAATATGGGTTGGATCCGATACTTTAGGCTATATTCTATCGGTTATTATGGATCCCTTTTCTGCTTATTGCTCTCATTGTAAATCCCTAGGTCACTCTAAACTTGATTGCCCTATTCTTCACCCTCCACTCATCCCTGGGGCTGCCCCATCTGGTGCTGAGGTGCCTGTAACTCATGCGGCTCTTGCAATTTTGATTAATGGAGAGGGTGGATTGGCTGTTCATACTGCTACTGATAGTGTAAAGGAGGAAGTTTGTGTTTCTGGTTCGCCTATGCCTATTAGGGTTGGGTTATTGACTACGGTGCCTGTGGTGCACTCTTTAGATTTGCCTGCTAGCGATTCTATTTCCCATGTTGTGGTCGGTTTGGATAATGTGGATAATGTTGTGGGTATTGTTGTGCCTCACTCGGGCAGTGGTGTTATTGATGTTGTCACTACCGATCTTTTATCCCATGCTGCTCAACCTTATCATCCTCAAGGTATTAACTTGGTCTCCTTGGAACCTCTTGTTGTCGGCCCTCGTATGTGTCGTAGTGCTAAGGCTCTTGATCATGCTGGTTCCTTAGTGTCTGGGAGGTCCGCCCCGCCTGTTTTGGAAGGTGCGGCTGTTTGTGTGGTTTATGCGGCTGCAACCTCTACCTCGCCTCAGGTTTTGAATGATTGTTTAGTTAATAACGATTTTGTGGATGTCCCTGTTAATTTAATTGATCCTCAAGGTTTAGTGTATCATGTGGGGGACAATTCAGGCAGTGATGTTCGTGTGGGTTTGGACTGGCTTCAGGGTTCATCCGTTAATGAATCTGACTCTGTTTCTTTGGATTCGAGTGGGGATGACGACCCAGGGAACCCTTTTTAACTTGTTACGTGATAAACCTCTTGTTTTTGTTGCCGCTCGTGGTAGGGCACGTGGGAGGGGCAGACGAGGTCGGTGATGGTGTTTTTTGATGGTTGATTACTTTGTTTCTTTGGCTTTTTTGTTGGTTGTCCGGTTGCTTTGAATCTGTCCCTTTGGGGTGCCTTGTGGACTGGCTTGATGGTTGGTTTGTTGCAGTGGGCTTTGTTGTTGTTTTGGGTTGCCCATTCAAGTGTCGTGGATGACCAGGGTTGGTTGGTAACCTGGGTGGCCCAGGCATGGCTGCTTCTCAATTGCGGTTATTATTTCCTATGGATGGCCCCTCCTTGGCAACCCGAAGCTGGTTTGAGTCCGCGTCTTTTGATTCGTATCCTATTTCTCCTTTTTTTGGGTTCTTACTGTTCTACTTGTACGCTTTTGTTTTGGCCCGGTGTGGGGGCTTTGGTTGTTCATTTTTAATGTATTCAATTTCCAAAAAAAAAAAAAAAAAAAGTAACAAGTGTTAACTAAATTGAAGAACACAAATAGTTGAAATATTTAAGCCCCCGCACCTTATTGTATTCAATAAAATGTTCAATATTATTATCTAATTACTTATTTGATGATTTATTATATGTTTGTATATTAAATTTCGTATATTTTATGCCGTTTGAAAATTCTATAGATAGATTATTTGCGATATAATCATGATAAATTATTAATTAAATACTTAAATTTACTAACTAAAATTATTTTTTAATAAATATGTAAATTTTAGCAAACCATATAATTGGTAAATTATGTCAATTTAATTAAAACTAATAATTTCATTTAGGTTTGCTAATAAGCATATATGTTTGGTTTGTTAGCATATAATATATAATTAATTAAGCTCAATTCATACTAATTTTATCTTTCTAATACTATAATATTTTATATTTTAAAGTTATGAGCACATAAAATATAATTTTATGAACTATTATTTATTAGTATATTTAAATTAAAATTACAATTGTGATGAAATCAAAGCAAAAGTGCAAAACACATAATATTAAAATAATAATAACAATTTTTTTATTATTATTTGATGATACTAATTCTTACGGCCTCTCTTAATTTATTCCGCTTAAGAAAAATAGCCTAACCGACGGTGATGATATGAGCTTCCACCGAGTGCAACGGTGCCCGTTAAAACAACCCATCGCAATAAATATTGAGAGAGAGAGAGAGAGGGAGGGAGGGCTCTTAACGAACGGTGCAGATACCCGAGCTTCCAGCGAGATCTCTCATCTCAGTCGTCTCCTTCCTGCTGTCTTCTCCAGCGTCCGATCTTCCCTCTCTCCGCTTCCGAGCAGCGCAGCAACGATCCAGAAAAAAAGATCAGATTTCTCTCTCCTCCCTTCCTCATCACGCGCGCGCGCGCGCGCGAATTGATCGAGGTACGCAGTTGTACGTACTCATAAAGCGTATGCTTGCTAGGGTTTCCGAAGCGGCTATTTGGGGATGTCGAAGTTGTCGTTTCTGATTTCTTCTCCTTCGCCGGCCGGCGAAGCCGAGGCGGCGGTTCTAGGTTTTTGGCGATGGCAAGTCCCGGCGATGGGAGCCGCGAGAACGGCGAGCACAGCCCGAGATCCAACGTCCGAGAGCAGGACCGGTTTCTCCCAGTCGCCAACATTAGCCGGATCATGAAGAAGGCGCTCCCTGCTAACGGAAAGATTGCGAAGGATGCTAAGGAGACCACGCAGGAGTGCGTCTCGGAGTTCATTAGTTTCATCACCAGCGAGTTAACCCTCCCGTTTATATAAACATGTGGAATTTATTGAACTTTTGGTATGGCTTTTCTTGTTTGTTGCGTGTACGATGAAGGGATTGATGATGCAGGGCGAGCGAGAAGTGCCAGAGGGAAAAGAGGAAAACGATAAACGGGGATGATCTTCTGTCGGCGATGGCGACACTAGGGTTTGAAGAGTACATCGAGCCGCTGAAATTATATCTGCAGAAGTATAGGGAGGTGATTTTCTTGAATAATAAGATGTAACTATTGAGAAACGATTGATTTGGTTTTTTGTTTTCCTTTTGTTCTATTGGCGCGTCTAATCGTGAATTTTAACCCACTTTTGGTGCGTTTGGTGGCACTTGGACGGATGCGTCAATATGCAGATGGAGGTAATGTTGTTATTTCCTTTACACCTTTAGACCTTTCTTTTTTTTTTTTTTTAATTTCGTTGATTTAAATAATTTTCCGATTGTGCTTTGATGTTATGCCACGTGAAGTGTAAGGGAGTTAATGATTAGAAGTTTGGTTTGTCTTGTTGTAAAATTTAGAATCTAAAGTTGCTCGACTTAATTTTTTTGTGTGCCGCTTCGCTACATTTGAATCTATTGGAGTATCGAAGTTCTACTGATAATTATGCAATTTGTTGGATGCACCTTCTTTTTTTCCGAAGATTAGAAAGAATAGTTGGTTGAATTCTGAATGAAGTATAATTTCAGAGAAGAAGTTTTCTCTCACGTTTCATGTTGTATGATATGGTATTTATTTAAATTTACATAAAACAGTAAAGGGACTAAAATATGTTTACTAGCCTTCCTTTTCCTTATTTGGCTTGCATGTTGAAACTAATTAGAGCTGCATCTATTGAATGAATTGATGCTTAAATTTGAATAAACATGTCAATGGTTAACCCCCATGGACAACAACAGATTTTCAGCTAACACACATGAAAGTTAGTACCAGGAAAAATTGGTAGTGGACCGATTGTAAGCATGGATTCAGGACTCGATTTTGCTAAATGTGTGAATTAAGGCTATTATGCATTTCCATGCTTACTACCAAGAAGACACAATTAAGGGTCGACAATAGCTGAACTCATGGGAAGTTTTTGAATTCAAATATCTTAGCTTTCATTCCAAATTATCTTAATGTAAAAATAATTATTATTTATTGATTTTACCATCACTCTCCCTCAAGTTTGGGAATAGATATTTATCATTAATAACCAACATTTATTCTAAAAGGCCCCTGTTTAATATTTTTGTGAGAATATCAGCCTGTTTTATTCCACCATTCTCAATCTCCCTGTATAAATAGTTGATCAATTTTTACATGCATCATTCTATCATGTTAAACAGGATTCTTCATAATTGATGTGTTGTCACTATAGAGAGTTGTAGAAAATATATTGTGTTTATAAATCTTCCATCAACCTTTCCAACCTGATTACTTCACACACTCCTTGTATAATGGCATGAATGCTTTAGTACTACTTATAGCCACCATGGTTTATTTTTTACTTCTTCAAGTTATTAAGGTTCCCACATAATTTGGTACAAAAACTTGAGGTGGATCTATTACTCTCACCCCTTACCCAATCTTTATCAATGTATCCCTTTATGTTCCTTTTTTGGGTTTTGTGGAACATTAAGCCTCTACTTGGATTTCCTTTAAGGTTTTTCATATGATTTACACAATCTTAGCGCTTTTGAGTCGGTGAATGCATTGATTGACGCGCACACACACTACTTATTTGGTCTTGTTATTGATAGATAATAAGCCTGCAGACCAGCCTTGATATCCTTTCTTATGCACAATGGTTTGTCATCAATTCCTTTCTTCTTCTAATCATTCTCGAGTGGAGTAGCCACAGTTTTACGTCCTAATTTTCTAGTTTCTTTTAGCAGATCTGACTTCCAATCACTTGTTTTTTTGTTAGTTGACAATATCCCAAATTTATTTTTTTAAAGAGCCCTCATTTCTTCAAGCACAACTTGTTTTCATTTTGTATTTAGAAGTGCCTCATATGCATTTGTGGTTAATACAAACTCATCGAACTATATGGTAAAAGCCTTTAATTGTGGAGAGTTTAGAGTATGCCAAATAATTTGAGATAGTGTTAGGTACGATTGCTTATTCTTTTTCTAAATGCAATAGGTAAATCAAGGTTATGGTTTACAACTCTTTCATCTGGAGCATCCTCAAAGGTTGATGATTGGCTTTATTTTTGTATTTTTTGTTGCCTTGAATATACTCCATAAGAGATTCACCCCCTTGGCTAATTTCTTTTAGGTTGGGTAGGAAATGGGATTTATATGTAAAGCAATGGATTTAAGAAATATTTTGAGATTTAAGATGGGAGATGGTGGAATCCTAACGATATTCTTCATTATTACTTCATTTTTTTGTGTAGAATGTGCTGGCTTCTAGTAATGTGTCATTTATTAACATATGAATTTTCTTAGGGCTAGAGAGTAATATTTACAACCCTTTTGAGTTGGGGAGTTTCCATTGAATATGGATTTAACTATCTTTGAATCGAGTTTACTTTGATTTTGTTGGTGGTTGGGTACAAAAATATTACACCAAAAAACTCTTGGAGGTAATGTATTTAAAATTCTTAAGTGAGCATATTCATCACGAAGGAAACTTAGAAGAGTTCTAACCTGCTAGATGTTGTCATTTCCAATACATTATGATTTTTTTTCTTTCAACTATCCCATTTTGTTAAGGCGTATAAGCGCAAGAGCTATGATGGTAAAGCCAATTTTCATTCAAATATTGAGTGAACATGAGAAAGAAAAAAATCTTTCATGTTATTTGTACGAAGGATTTGGATAGAATTTTGAAACATGTTTTTGCATGGAATTGTATGAACACAAAATAGGCTTCATATTTTTCTCTAATGAGTAATATCCAACATACCCTTGCATGGTCATTAATGAAAGTTATGAACCATTAAGTTCTTGTTAACTTAGTAGTTGTAGTAGGTCCTCAAATGTTGCTATGAATGAGATGAAACTCTTTGGATTATTTGTATGATTGTGGTGAAGGATTATTTCAAGTTTGTTTAGCAAGCATGAACATTTTGCATTTGAGGGAAATTTCATTTTGTTAATAAATAAATTTTGATATAAGATTTTTCATATCGAAACAAACTTGGATGCCCCAAACGCTTATGGAATAATCAAAATTGTAGTTTGAGGAGGCAAGAGAGATCCACTCTATTTGGGAGGTTAGGAGGGATTTGGTTTTGACAAGGTGGCATAGCCCATTTCTTTAATCAGCTTTGCCAATCATCTTTCACGATGCTTTATCTTAAAATGTACAATGAGAGGAGAATCATGCTACTTTACATTTCATATCTTTGGTCAACTTACTAACGAATAATAAATTGTAAGTTAAGTGTTCATGTCTTTTGTCAACTTACTAACTAATAATAAATTGTAAGTTAGGCATGCATAAAGCATCCGTCAATAATATACATGATACATGAATGGATCCTCATCCCACAACTGGAGATTTCTTACCATTAGCCACCCAAACATCGATAGGGTAATCAACCTTAGTGTAAGTGATGTGAAACATATGCATGGAAACAAGAACTGCTTGGGGATTTTAATATAAGATTATTAAAACTTTGCTAATTATAGAATTAATGCTTACCCAAGTTAGGCTTTCAGAATTATCAAATCAAAATTATGTAAGGCATGCGGTTACAACTAGATTAACAGGATGCTATCAATTTAACAACATAAAAATAGATAGAGTAATGTTATGGCAAGAACAATAATCCACGACTAATAAATAGAACTCTTCACCTTGGGTCCCTCACTCACGCTCTTGTTGGTGGGGCTTTAATGGAGGAAGATTAAGAGCAAACTAAGCAATGCCACTATGAGACAAATGGTGCCCAAAGTCTAGTCCATTGGAGAAGTAGCCGGCGACGGGGAATCCACGGATGACTAGTGAGCATCCAACGTCCGGGAAGAATGTGCTTGAGAGCGACTAGGAAGGTAGGAGATTTGGGGGAGAGTTCACAGTTGTTAAATTCTTAGATCTGATTTGAGGGTGAGGGAGAGGATCCGGAGTCCGGTGGTGAACTTGAAGATGTCCTGCGTGTGGACAGCCGTGTGAGATCTCTGGGCAACCAACGAGAGCCTATCGGCTGACGAATCTTTGGGCTATCCCCTTATAGATTTGAGTCAGGATCAATCATTTTATTTTATTCCTGATTTCTACATTTTGCCCGTTCTAGCCTCGTCCTACCCTGATAAGGACCACTTCTATCCTAGTTGGATGAATTTGTTTGATTACACTACCCCCACTAGGAGATTGCTGACGACCTTAACTGAAACTACCTATAGAAGAGCCCTAGTAGCTAAGAGTGTCTTCATTTCTCCTCCTACACCAGTTTCTTTAGACCGAACACTTTAGACCCCCTCTTCTCGTAACTCGTCCACCTTTTCTAGCTATGTGTTCGTGTGAGTTATTATGTTGTGTGTGTGTTTTGTAGTCTGTCGTCTTCTTATTTTGTCTATGCTTAAAACTTTTGTTTGTGAGCTCATGAGTCTTGTCATTCATCATGCACACCCGATCTCTTGCATTTGCATATGCATTTCACCTTCAGGAGTTACTCACCGAAATTAAAAAGAAATTTAACAAAGTAACACCCATTTTAAAATTATTGCTGATAACAAAAGAAGGTTCAAAGAATTCAAAGTTGTAAACTTTGTAATGGTACGTGTCCGTCTGGAGCATTTTCTCCGGGTGCCATAAAGAAGCTGCATGCTCGAAGCACCGAACCATTTAAGATAATCTTAAAGGTTAATAGTAATGCCTACGTATTTGACCTCTCTTGAGGCTTTAACATGAATCCTACATTTAATATAGAAGACCAAGTAGCCTTTGAAGGACCTGAATTTTAACCCCAAAATCCACTCCTTAAATCAGCATTGTGTGATCCCACCTTGTGAGATCCCCAACCTAGCTCCACTCCCCAATTTACCTTACTCACCTATAGCGGAGAAGATCGAAACAATACTAGATGATGAGGTCATTTCCGCAAAGGAAGGTGGGCGCCGAAGATACCTAGTTCATTGGAAAGGGACACTGGAGATAAAGGATACTTGGATTGACAGGGACGAGCTACAGAGCCTAGACCCAGATCTCCTAGAGTTGTACGAGGGCTCCATAGATATCTACTCGACGGGTCGAGTTTTCTCCCACCTGAGGAGAATGATGAGGACATCGTCAGCAATTTCGACACATGTAGCATGGGAGACACCAGAGATCGACGGCTACGATCAGGAGTTTGTATTTTTGTCATTTTATGTAGTAGTTTATTTTATTTTATTTTTTTATGTTTTTTTCGCTTTTGCCCTTATGGGTAATTAGTCGCTATTGTAGCCCAAGGGGCATTTTAGTCTTTTGTTTCCTTTGTCATTTTGAGGCCTATATATATAGCCATTTTCTTATGTAACAGTAGTTTTTGATGAATGAAAATTTGACATTTCATGTTCTCTTTGTGAGTGCAAACCTCCTCGATCTCTTAGTGAGTTCGTAGGAGAACTAGATCTCTTTGTGAGTTCTAGGTTTTATTGTTCTTCTATTTTTTCTTTATTTCTCATTATCTCGTCGTCGTCACAGAGGTTTGGTTGGAAGTATTTGTAGACGATTGGAATTCACTCTTTGAATCCCTAGATTTTTCCCTACCTCTTCCCCTCCCATGCTCTTTGCCGCCACCCCTCCTTGGATTGCCCAGGCCGCCGGTCGGCAGCCCCAAACCGTCGGCTAGCAGCCACCGGCCATGCCAACCATCGGCCAGCAACCGCCGGCCAGCCCTCCAGCCCGCCGGCTCCCTTTCCCCCTTCCTGCCGCCGCCTCCTTCCCCTCCTTTGAATTTCAAAATTGAAATTCAAATGGTTATGAGCCATTAATTGTTTCCTAAAGTTGCTCCCTAATTCACGCCATCAATTTAATTGATTTACAATTTCAAATTATCGGAGTATGTCAAGCGCCCGCGTCAAAGAACGGTGATTGGAGGATGTCAACTTGATCTCGATCGTCATGCACAAATCCAAAGTTCCATTCGGGTTCCTCCATGCATAATTATCAGAGATCTTGGCGTCGCAATACTGAAAGGTGGAGGAATTGCCACCTAGGAGAGGTGCGGCCAAGAGGAAGGGAGGAGGGAGGAATTCGGGTGGGAGGAAAGGAGCGAGGTGCAGGAATTCTGAATTAATTTCAGATTTTGGGAGGTTTAATGGCGGGATTTAATTTGAAATTCAAATTAAATCAAGGAGGGGAGGGGCGGTAAAGAGAGGAGGGAGTTGAGGCTGATTTTGTGGAGCTATTAAGGTGATTAGGAGAGAGAGAGAGGAGCCCAATGAGGGGGCCGGCCATGTAGGTGGTGAGGTGGCGTTGAGGTTTTGAGTAGGTGGGGACCACTAGTCTTAATTTCAGAAATTTAATAAAATCTAAAATTAAAACTTCAGTTTTCTTAAGGAGAGAAAGCTTCCAATTATGAGGGGAATCAATTTAATCAATTTGAATTTCAAATTTGAAATTGTAAATCAATTAAATTGATGGCGTGAATTAGGGAGCAACTTTAGGAAACAATTAATGGCTCATAACCATTTGAATTTCAAAAATTCAAGGGAGGGGAAGGAGGCGGCGGCAGGAAGGGGGAAAGAGAGCCGGCGGGCTGGAGGGCTGGCCGGCGGGTTGGGCTGGCCGGTGGCTGCTGGCCGGCGGCCTGGGCAATCCAGGGAGGGGCGGCGGCGGCAAAGAGCAAGGGAGGGGAAGAAGTAGAGAAAAATCTAGGGATTCAAAGAGTGAATTCCAATCTTCCACAAATGCTTCCACCCAAACCTCCGTGATGACGACGAGATCAAGAGAAATAAAGAAAAAAATAGAAGAACAAGAAAATCTAGAACTCACAAAGAGATCTAGTTTCTCCTACGAACTCACTAAGAGATCGAGGAGGTTTGCACTCACAAAGAGAACATGAAATATCAAATTTTCATTCATCAAAAACTACTATTACATAAGAAAAGGGCCATATATATAGGCCTCAAAATGACAAAGGAAACAAAAGACTAAAATGCCCCTTGGGCTACAATAGCGACTAAATACCCATAAGGTCAAAAGCGGAAAAACATAAAAAAAATAAAATAAACTACTACATAAAATGACAAAAATACAAACTCCTGATCGTAGCCGTCGATCTCCGGCGTCTCCCATGATACATGTGTCGAAATTGCTGACGATGTCCTCATCCGTAAGTTTCAAATGATTTTTGTGATCCTGCCATATGATCTTATGCCCTTGTGCCAGTAATCCAAAATGTGTTAATTTTGAAGAGTAAGGAAGAAGTTGCATTCCCTTATTGAGCAATGAAAGTTATAGAATTTTTTATGTATTGAGACTTGATTTCATTCTATTTCTTTGGTTGATTAAGTAGTTGGTGGAGTTTCTCCTTTTGCTTAGATGTGAAATCAAGAGATTGTGTTGGATTTGTTTCTGCAATATAAGCCATCATGCTCACCCCTTTTTGGATTTTAGGCATCCAATTTTTTTTGAGTTCTCATGTATCTCCCAACATTAATCATAGGTGTGATATAGTTTATGACAATGCTAACTCCCCTTTTTTTCTTTGACCGGGGAGCTTTCACCTTCGTACCTTTTGAAGGCAGCCATTATTGTGGAGCCAATGAGTGCTGAGTTTTGGGTATTTAATGAGTTTAGTATTTGGTTCGTTGTTTCCCACCTTTTTATTTCTCTCGTTACTTCAACAAAAGAGTCCCTAATTGTAGGAAGAGGGATATCCAAGTAATCTTCTCCAAACTTCTCTAGGTGAGAATGAAATCAAATATTCATTATTTCACCAATTATTTTCTATATTTTTCTGCATCACTACACGACTCCATTCAATTTCATAGAATAGATTCATTTTCTGCCGATATTTAGTTTAGGAGTTGTAGTGTTCAAGGACATTTTTGTTACTTTATCGGGTATTTCTGATTTTTTTATGATATCAAAATACTAGGCTTTGTTTTCTAGATTGGAGTAAATCTCTTGAACAACATCCCATATTTCTTTTGCAATTTTGTTGGAGAGGTAGGTTCTTCTATTTTTGGCTCCAAGGAATTTATGTGCCAAGCTATAATAATAGAATTCTCGGCTTCCGAAGAATTGTAATTAACAAGATTGTTTTGTTATGGATCCTCATCAGGTATCTAACCTTCCCTCTTCCTCTTATCACAACAATAACAACATCAAGCCTTTATCCTATTATGTGGGGTCGACTACATGATTTCTGTTTCTCCATGTGTCATGTTAAGAGTTAAATTCTCATTTAAATCTAATAAAGAAACGTCATTTCCAATATTTTCTAACCAAGCCTTATTTAGGTTTATGTCTACCTTTTTAAACATAAGTCAAATCTAATACATCTACTTTCTTAACTGGGTCATCAAAAGACAACCGTTTTATGTGACCAAACCATCTAAGGCAACTCTCTCTAATCTTATCTTCCACAAGAGCTACTCCAATCTTTTCAAGTATATGCTCATTTTGTATCTTGTCTCTAAGAGTAAAGTCACTCATCCGCTTCAACATTCTCATCTTTGCTACACTTAACTTAATATCATGCTTCTCTTTTAATGGCCAACATTCTACACCATAAAGTATTGCAGGTCTAACCATCATCTTATAGAATTTTCCCTTAAGTTGGAAGGGGACTTTTCTATCACACAACAAGCGCGATGCATTTCTCCACTTCAACCATCCAACTTGAATTATACTAATAATATCCCAATCTATTTCACCATCACTCTGAACAATAGACTTAAGATATCGAAAACGTGTACTCTTATTAATGACTTGATCATCCAAAGTCATAATCCTCCAACTAGATCTATTATTACTAAAAGTACACTTCATATATTCAGTTTTAGATATACTCAAACGAAAGTCTTTAGACTCTAAGGTTGATGACCTCCATAATTCAAGTTTACACTCAATCTGTCTCTAGTCTTATCAACAAGAAGAAAATCATCAACAAAAGGCATAAACCAGAGTACAACCTCTTGCAAATGTCTAGTGAGAACATCCATGATTAAAGAAAAAAAGATATGGGTTTAAGACTGATCTTTGATTTAATCCAACTGAAATAGGAAAATACTTGGTCAAAACACCTTGGGTCTGAATACAAGTAATAGCCCTTGCATACATATCCTTAATGGCTTTAATATAAGCATTATTAACCCCTTTCTTTTCTAGAACTCTCCTTAGCACTTCTCTTGGAACAAACTTTATCATATGCGTTCTCTAAATCAATAAATATCATATGTAGATCCTCGTTATTCTCTCTATACGTCTCCATCAAATCTCTCAATAAATGTATAGCTTCCATAGTAGACCTACCTGGCAAGAATCCAAATTGATTTTGAGAAATTTTAGTATCACGCCGCAACCTATGCTCCATAACTATTTCCCATAGTTTTAAAGTATGACACATTAACTTAATTTCTCTATAATTCGCACATTCTTGCGCATCACCTTTATTCTTAAAAATATGAATCAACACACTTATTCTCCACTCATCTAACATCTTTATAGTCTTCAAAATAATATTAAAAAGTTTAGTTAGCCAATAAATTCCTTCATCTCTTAAACATTTTCACACCTTTATTGGAATATCATAAGGTCCAACAGCTTTTTCACCCTTCATTTTCTTTAAATCCTCTCTAACTTCGATTTTACTAATACGCCGATAAAAAAAAATCTTTATTTTAATTTAGGGTACTAAGGTTGCTAAAGTCAATTGCATTCTCATAATCTTCATTTAAAAGTTAAAAAAATATCTCACTCACCTTTGTTGAATATTTTCTTCAAATAAAAGTTCTTTTTTATCTTTGTTCTTAATACACTTCACTATAATTAAATCCTTACCATTATCTCTTTGTTTAGCTAACTTATACATATATTTTTCGCCCTTCTTAGTATCTAATCTATTACATAAATCATTACAAGAAAAGATTTTGCATCGCATATTACGTTCTTAGACTCCTTATGGGCCTCTTTATATATTTCCCAATTATATGAATTTTTACCTCTAAGCCAATTTTTATAACAAATATTCTTATTTTTAATTTTTTCTTACACATTTTGATTCCACCACCAACTTTTTTTACTATTAGGAGCATTTCTTTTTGATATTCTAAGTACATCTTTTGCAAGATTTTTAATTTCACTTGCTATGTTTTCCCTCATACTCATGCACATGCAAAATCTTAAGATCTAATATCTTACTCTTAAAAATATTTTTTTAATATTCATTAAAAGCCCATATATAATTGTAGAACAATGTTTAACTTTATTTTTTATTTTCTGCCCCTTCATATTTTAAAAATCTAAAATTAATTAGTGATGTTGGGTACATAAAATTTCACTCGGAATAATTTTACAATTTTTGCAATAAAAATGATATATTTTTTTATAAGAAAATAATCAATTGGAGTTTTATTATATCCTTTTTTATAAGTGCTCTGATACTCATCACTTTTCTTAAATAAGGTATTAATAATTACAAAATTATAAGCTAAAGAAAAATCTAATATGGTCTAACCACTTTCGTTAGTCCTCCAAACTCATAACTACCTTGAATGTTTTTAAAATCATATACTTCTCTACCTACATGACCATTCAAATCTCCTCCAATAAATTTTTTTTCTTTAAGATGTATCTTTTGTATTAATTCTTTTAAGTCATTTAAAAATATTAATTTGAACCCATATCTAAATCTACTTTAGGAGCATAAGTATTTAGAATATTAATAATCTTAACATCAACAACAATCTTTAAAATTATAATTCTTTCTCCATTTCTATTAATTTTTATAACATTATCCTTTAAATTCTTATCTATAATCATACTACACCATTTCTAATATGACTCTTATTAGAATACCATAGTTTAAATTCTAAGCTATCAATCTCCATAGCATTTTCTCTAACCCATTTTGTTTTATGAATGCATAAAATATTTATCTTCCTATAAATCATAATATATATTAATTCTATTAATTTGCTTGTAAGAGAATCTATATTTCAAGTCATATCCGAATTTTTGTTTTATGGACTAGCTTTTTTGCCCACATCCGTCCATGATGTGGGAACCCTTACCTATTTAACATTGCACCCGAGTGTCGGTGTAGCGGCCTCTGCATACTTGTCGCTGTATTCAGGTCATTCAACACTCTGATGGGGACATCAGTTGGAAAGTCTACCGTCGACATGGTCGTAGATCTACGGCCACGATCTGCCCGATGTATTTCTGATTTTAGTTTGATCATTTTATTTTGATGTATTTTATTTATGCATTTTTTTCCTTTTTACCCTTGCTTGAGGGATTGAGTCTTGTAGCCCCTCGAGGGTATTTTAGTCTTTTATGTTATGTCTTTGTATTAGGCTATTTATAGCCTTCATCTTGTACTTTTAATGGTTAATGAATGATTATTGAAATTTCTTCCTGCACTTGTGTTGTGAGAGCCTTTGAGAGTTCTTGGAGAGCTTTGGAGAGATCCCTTGGAGAGGGAGATTATTGCATCACCCACCAACCTTGGAGACGGCCGGGTTCGTGGTTATTTTTTATTTTCTTTTCTTTATCTTGCCATCTCCTCCCCCACGACATCTTCCTCCTTCTACTTCCCACCACCGGCCATAGATTCTACCAATTCCCTTCCCCAAAACACCACAAACTCACCTTGCCCGAAGCCTCTTTGCCGCCGGCCACACCCATAGTCGCTAGTCATAACCCTTGCCGCCGCCCCCTTGCATTAGCCGCCGGCCTCCCACCCCTTTTGCATCTTTATGGTGTTTCCTAATTTAAGAGTGGGATTAATTGGGGTAATTTGAAATTCAAATTCACCAAAAATTTGAATTCAAATTGTTTCCTAAATTAGCTCTTCCATTTTAGGAAAGTTTTAAACCTCCTTCATGACAAAATTCAAATTTGATTTAGGTGGAAATTTTCTTCTCCTTAATTAAAGGGATCAATTTGGAAAGAGCTTTACTATTCTCCACATAACCACTCCTCTCCCCTCTCACCATGCCGCCGGCCTTCCTCATGGTCCCCACCTCCTTAATGCTACATTAATGGTCCTAATTACTTGTCTTTTGAAATTCAAATCTCAGATTTTTCCCTCCACTTCTACTTAAAAATCTGAGATTAATTTTGGCATGAGGAATACAACACTTTTCCTCCACCCTACCTAATTCTCCTCTCAACCTAACCTCTTCCTTCTCCCCACCGCCACCTCCCTTCCACTCCCTCTCTAGTTTGTTTTCTCTCTACATGATTGATGCTTGACCAATCCGAAGTTTGATTCTTTCCTCACATTCGATGGTCAAGGTGGCGTGGATCTTGGCAAATTTCTTTCGTCGGCATGATTCAAATCGTGGACGGATCTCTAAAATTTTCGTCCTCCCATAATTGCCGTGGAAGGAGTAACTATTGGAAGGTTCGTGGTGAATTCCGACGCTTCTCCGAGAAGGTAATTTTCTTCCTTGACTCATTTACTTTCAAATTCTAGTTTCTTTGAGAGAAATTGTTCAAAGCAAGAGATTGTGTCTGCTTATTGCCATCCACTAGTATTCGTAGGAATTGTTACTTCTTTGCTTTTTGATCTCGTTGTTAAACAAGGGTTAAGTTGGAAACTATCCCGCATGCATTGCTTTAATTTTCCTACGTATTTTGATTCCGTTTAGCATCTTGTGTGGCTTGGCCTAAACGAAGGCGACCGCTTATTAGTTTTACTTTGATGTTTTAATCACTAATAACGAAATCTGAAATTGATCTTAAAATATTTTGTGCAAGTTTCCGAATCATGCATGTAGTCCTGCATCACACTCGCTTCCAAGGAACGCCCTAGCATTAACAAAATTTATTAAATGATTCATGTCATGATTATTTGACGAATTTTTCATTGGTTGTCGACTACCTAACGCAACTCTCAATTTTTCTCATCCAGGACTTGGGAACTGGCAACGCGTTAAATTATTTTAACCATTCACAAAAATTATTTCTATTTTGTTTGTGTTGAGTGATTTGGAGGCATTGATTGTCATACATGGGATGACAATATGATCCAAAAGTGACATGACAGAAGGATGCGCTTCTCATGGAGGAGAGTTTCTCTGCGGTGGCCTATTATTCATGGAGCTCCCTGATCTCCACGTGACATCATATTATCACTTGAAAACTAACTCTAATACCATGAAGCATAATTTCTAAGAGAGGAAATCGTCTCTTACATTTGATGTTGTCTTTCATGGTATTTATATACATATATATAAAAACAATAAAGAGACTTAAATATAAATAATTAAATTGCATTTGATTCCCTTCTTTCTTATATGCTGTTAATGCTGAGACTAATTGGAGATATATCTGTGGAATGAATTATTGTTTAAATTAGTGTAAATATGGAAATGTAGAATTCATGGACAACACCAGATTCTGGGCCACCACACATGGAAATTAGAGCGGGGCGAAATAGGCATTGGACAGGCTTGAAGCATTTATTGAGGACTTGATTTTGCTGAAGTTAATTAAGAATGTTATGCATTGCCATTCTTCCAAACGAGTAGGTGCTGTGAAAGGGGAGGCAACAGCTGAAATCATGAAGAGTTTTTTAATTCACCATATGTTGTTTTTGTCTTTCCTAATAAATTTACTGCTATTATAACTCGTTTGTTCTTTCAAAAGCAAAAAAGGTGAACAAATGCTTCCGCTGTGAAAGTGGATTGACATTTGGAAGACATGCTTTTTAATCCCTGTTCTTCTAGGTCGTTTAACTTATTAATAAGTTCCATTTTACTTCATATTTGGTAGGGTGATAGCAAGTTGTCTACCAAGGTTGCAGATAACGCTGGTAAAAGAGAAGCAACAGGCCTTCAAGTTGCAAATCAACCTGGTACCAGCACGCAAGTGGAGTTGAAGGTACTTTCCACAGTTGATTTGATGTTTTTAATCTAGTTGTAATTCTGTTTCCATTCCTGTTTCTTGTTGTCTTTAATTGGCTGAGCTGTAAAATGGATTTGCAGATGCCTAATCACAGTTCTTTTGCTCATGGCATGACTTACATGCAATCTCAGGTAAATTTATATCCGTCAAATTGTTTTGCTCTATAATTTTATGGATGAGTTAAAATTTTAGGATGAATAACAAGTATGAATACTGTTGCTATGAACAAATGAAATGGGATGGCAGGCCTAAAGCTTTTTGAATGTCTGCTTTGTTTTTAGTATTCACTTAGAAGAATTTGCCATTATAGGAATCATTTGTACTGCCATTTTACTAAAACGCTTCAATTTTTTGTCAGGTCACATAATGATGAGAAAGTTTGTTATTTATATGATCAAAATCAAAATCTTTTAAACCTTAAGGTTAAGTGTGAGTCCCCATGCTTTCTTCTCTTGGGATTAAATCTACTAATAGTGGAGCAAGCCCTCCGTGGCACAATCCTAGTATCAAAATCATTTAATTCACATTTAATAGAAATAATTATTTATTAATAGAAATAAGTCACAATCATTAATTTTAATTCACATTTAATAGAAATAATTATTTATTAATTATTAATATTAGTAATTTATTTATACTTAGATATATGCCATAAATTAATAATTATTTATATTTAATTTTAAAATTATAGAATGTATTATTTATTTATGAATTATTTATTTTTAGTCTCAAAATTATTTTATTTTATAATTATTGCATCATTATCTTATCATTTAAATATTTCAAACTTTAAAGAAATCTTATATTTCTATATATTCAAATTTTTTCATGGAAAAAGTACATCATGATACATTTATCGTCTCACTCAACTAATCCCATAGATAGGTTGGCTCAATTTTACTTAAAAGAGATTGTCAGGTTTCATGGTATACCTAAAATTATTATATCTAATAAAGATTGAAGATTTACTTCTAGACTATGGAAGAAAAATAATAAGGTTTGGATACTAAATTAAATTTTAATAGACTTTTTCACCCACAAATAGATGAAAAATCTGAGAGGACTATATAGACTAGAAGCAGCTATTTTTTCCATAAATGTAAAATTTTGCATGATTAAAAATGCAATCATGTTTCTTTCCACTGTTCATTAGTAAGCTCTAGTTAAATGGTTAAAATGAAAGGCAAGTGTAATTCTTTCAATATAGATCATGGAGTGTGACATTGTTCATGCCTTTGACAATGCTAGTTATCTTTTCCAAAAAAAGAAAAAAGACAATGCTAGTTAAATTTAATTCATATAAAATAACATTAAAAATCAGTTTTAGGGCTCTTTGTCATCCTTGAAATTAAATGAGCATGACCAAGTGTAACTATGATTTAAATTTAAGTATATATCTAACTTCTTGGGATATTGATTTTAATTATAACTACTTAGGATAACTATGCAGGGTGTCTAGATTTTCTTTCTTTTGTACAATGTAATTTAATTGAGTTGTAAATGTGAAAGTTAGATTTTCTTTTTTATTAATGCTAAGGCGTTTCCTGGAAGCGACGCGCTGTATGGCTTGAATACAGTGACAAGTGTGCAAGGGCCGCTGCACCGGCGTCCGGGTGCAGTGTTAAATAGGCAAGGGTTCCCACATCAAGGACGGATGTGGGCAAAGAAACTAGTCAATGAAACTAAAATTAGGATAGGAACTTGGAATATAGGTTCCCTTACAGGAAAATTAATGAAATTAATAGACATTATGATTCATAGGAAGTTAAATATTTTGTGCATTCAGGAAACTAAATGGGTTGGAGAGAAGGCTAAGGAAATTGATAGTTTAGGATTTAAACTTTGGTATTCGGGTTGGAGTCGTACTAGAAATGGTGTAGGTGTTTATTATAGATAAGAGTTTAAAGGATAATGTTATAAAAATTAATATGATTGGAGATAGAATTATAGCTTTAAAGATTGTTGTTGATGATAAGATTGTTAATATTATAAGTGCTTATGCTCCTCAAATAGGTTTGGATATGAATTCTAAATTAAATTTTTGGAATGACTTAGAAAAATTAATACAAAATATACCTCTTGAAGAAAGAGTTTGTATTGTAGGAGATTTAAATGGACATGTTGGTAGAGAGGTAGATGATTTTAAAAGCATTCATGGTGGCCATGGATTTGGAACGACAAATGAAGGTGGCAAGACCATATTGGATTTTTGTTTAGCTTATGATTTTTAAATTGCTAATACCTTATTTAAGAAAAGGAATGAGCATCTCATCACTTATAAAAATGGATATAGTATAACCCAGATTTACTATTTTTTTATTAGAAAATTAAATCGTTTAGATTGCAAAGATTGTAAAGTTATTCCGAGTGAAAGTTTATATACCCAACATCGATTATTAGTTTTGGACTTTAAGATAAAGGGGCATAAAATAAATAATAAAGTAAAACAATTTTCTAGGATTAGATGGGGGCATTTAAAGAATATTAACAAAAATATCTTTGGAAATAAGATTTTAGATCTTAAGCTTTTGTCTGTGCATGTGGATGCTAATATTATGTGGAAAAAAGTGGCTAGTGATATTAAAAATATTGCAAAAGATGTCCTTGGAGTATCAAAGGGAAAAGCTCCTAATAGTAAAAATAGTTTGTGGTGGAATCCTAATGTGCAAGAAAATATTAAAAATAAGAAGTTTTGTTATAAAAATTGGTTTAATTTTAAAAATTCTGATAATTGAGAAATATATAAAGTGGCTCGTAAGGATGCTAAGAAAGCAATATGCGATGCAAAGACATTAGCTTTTAGTGATTTATATAATAGATTAGATACTAAAGAGAGAGAAAGATATATGTATAAGTTAGCCAAACAAAGAGATAGGAGTAGAAAGGATTTAGTTCAAGTGAAGTGTATTAAAGATGAAGATAAAAAAATACTTTTCTTAGAAGATGATATTCAACAAAGATGGATGAGATATTTTGCTAATTTTTTTAATGAAGATTGTGAAAATAAGATTGACTATAGTGACCTCAGCACCCTAAATGAAAATAAAGATTTCTGTTTTTATCGGCGTATTAGTAAAACTGAAGTTAGAGAGATTTTAAAGAAAATGAAGGGTGGAAAAGCTGTTGGACCTGATGATATTCCAATAGAAGTGTGAAAATGCTTAGGAGATGAAGGAATTTCATGGCTTACTAAACTTTTTAATGCTATTTTGAAGATTAAAAAGTTGCCAGATGAGTGGAGAATGAGTGTGTTAATTCCTATTTTTAAGAATAAAGGTGATGCACAAGATTGTGCGAATTATAGAGGTATTAAGTTAATGTGTCATACTTTAAAACTATGAGAGCGAGTTATGGAGCATAGGTTGCGGCGTGATACTAATGTTTCTCAAAATCAATTTGGATTCATGCCGGGTAGGTCGACTATGGAAGCCATACATTTATTAAGAGGTTTGATGGAGAAATATAGAGTAAATAAGGAGGATCTACATATGATATTTATTGATTTAGAAAAAGCATATGATAAAGTTCCAAGAGAAGTGCTATGGAGAGTTCTTGAAAAGAAAGGAGTCAATAATGCTTATATTCAAATCATTAAAGATATGTATGCTTGAGCTATTACTTGTGTTCAAACACAAGGTGGACTGACCAAGTATTTCCCTATTTCGGTTGGGTTACATCAAGGATCAGCCTTAAGCCCATATCTTTTTGCTTTAGTCATGGATGTTCTCACTAGACATTTGCAAGAGGACGTACCTTGGTGTATGCTTTTTGCTAATGATATTCTTCTTGTTGATAAGACTAGAGAGAGAGTTGAAGGTAAACTTGAATTATGGAGATCAACCTTAGAGTCTAAAGGTTTTCGCTTGAGTAGATCTAAAACAGAATATATGGAGTGTAATTTTAGTAGTAATAGACCTAGTGAGGGGATTGTGACTTTGGGCGATCGAGTCATTAATAAGAGTACACGTTTTGATATCTTGGATCTATTGTTCAGAGTGATGGTGAAATAGATGGGGATATTATCAGTAGAATTCAAGTTGGATGGTTTAAGTGGAGGAATGCTTCGGGCTTGTTATGTGATAAAAATGTACCCCTCAAACTTAAGGGAAAATTCTATAAGTTGCTTTTATTTTTCTTTAGGTTAAGGCTTCGTTTGCGTCGGCTTTCTTACTGCTTCTTAAAACAGCTTTCTTGTATAAAAAATTTAATTTTGTACTAAAAAAATGCTTTAAGAAACAGTAAGAAAGCCGTATCAAACAAAGCCTAAGTCAGAGGTTAGAGTTGGTTATGATTATTGCATGAAATAACGCTTCCCTGTTTCCACTGTGTAAAAACCAGGTGGTCCAGGTCAAACTGGCTTTGTAGCCCGGTTCAGGTTGGCTGGCTGGCTATTGTCCAGTTTTATACGAGAAATTATTCTATGAGGACACTGGATGGTCCGGAGATCAATTAGAATGCGTCACGTCATCCGGTACCGAACGGTACTGAGCACCTATACCGAACAAAAAAATGACATCGTGCACAGAATAATTTTTCGTTTTATACAACCACTAGCTAAATAGAAGTAGAGAAGGGAAATTCATCCTTTTTTTAGTGAATATTTTGAGGTTTACTGAAAATTGTTTGTGTAGCTTGTTAGATACCAAGTTGAGATCTAGGAATGTTTAGTCTTTTTTTAATGGAAAATAATAAACTGGGATGAAAATTTAGAAGTTGATATTTTTATGGGCCTCTGTGCACCTTTGTTCCATTTAGCTTTTTCAATTTTAATGACTTATTTTGTTCAAGCTTGCGTATTGATTAGTTTCTCTGCAATTGATTTCTTTCACGCTCTTTTGATTCCACTGTAATCCTTATTCCGTATTGTGTTAATGTCATTCTTATAACTGATTATCTCGACTTTCTACCTTTTTTTTTCCTCTAGTTTCATGGTGGAGACCTCTCTGGATAAATGGATTTGGCTCGTCACCTTGTAGTTCAGGTGAATCTCTTCGTGATTATTCTATAGTATATATTCAAATTTTATTCTATAATCTTTTATTATTATTATTAAATAATTTTTTTAATATTATTTATTTTCATTGGGATGACTTCATCAAATAGCATTAACTAGTGTACCTCAAATTGAATAATGTAGAAAGCACCTTTTAGACTAATGTAAAAAATAAGGACTTAAGTAATATATTGAATTTATATTATTGTTTATTACTATAAGTAACAATAATATTTTAATTATACACTATTATATTGATATTGAACAAGAAATTTATAATTGAAGTTGCCTCTCAAGTCCTTAAATATAGGAGAAATTATTTTGTACGGACACCGAATCGTTCGGAGGTGAATCAGAATTCGCCATGTAATTTGATACACAACGAGTAGACAACAAAGGCATCTGGTGTCTGCACAGATGAATTTTTCCAAATGTAGTGGTTCACTTCCATTTACTTTCCACCAAATAAGTGCTTGCCTATGGAGCTCTAATTTTTTACCTAAAAATAAATTCACCCTTCATTCTATTATTTCAAATATTAATCAGTGCACAATAACCGCAACATAAATTCCTATTACCTCCTTGATACCTGTTAAGTTCCTGCAATGACTAGTCAATCTTTACCGGAATTTGTTGCAGCAAAGAGGACAGAAGATCGTATGATACGAATTGCAGTAGTAGAGGTTATCCAGCCGGACATTTCGTCGTGATTTATTCTTCATTTCGTCTCAGCTTAGAACCTTACGTCGTTAAGGTTTATTTTTGTAGATATAATCAAATGTAAACTAAGGGTATTTTTGTCCTGTTCTCTGTACATAGAACCTGGTATTTGCATTGCCTCAGCTGGTGTCTTGTCAACGGCAAATTATTACGTCCGGTGTCCAGATTCGTCCGGATACCAATCCAGACGCCCCACGTCATCCAAATACACCGGGCCCCAGTGTATTTGGGTGACGTAGCGCGTCTGAATTGGTATCCACTGGACGGAATAATTCACCCTTGTCAACGGTGGAGCTGTTGCTGTGGAGGAAATTGTCTTTATTTATCACTAATTTATTGCCCCTCAAATGATAATTTGCCTTTGTTTAAAAAAAATGGCTTTGCCGATGGATTTGTTGATGGATCCAAGTAGAAAGCAAATGGAACAAATTGATTCATATTTATAAATGTTTTCGGTGAGAAGTTGTGAACTTGATTGTTGTATTTTAGAAAGGGGCACTGATATTCCATGAAATATAAAACGCTTTCAAAAATGGCAAAGAAGATTTCCACTATTAAGTAGGTTCTGAAATTACCTTCATCGCAATTTGGTCGTTCACTTGTTGAATATATAACAGCTTGCAGCTTTATTTCAACAATAGACACTGCATGCCTTATTTCATTGTGGAAATCAGATTTGTTCAGCTTACAAATCATTAAAATAACTAATGGTACGTACAGTCAGCTTATCATGATATTTTCTTATGATTTGGATGCTGAATTATATCTTTAATGGTGAAAAGTAATTCAGTTAGTTTTCAATAATTTGGCCAACAATCCTTTGATGCATCATAATTTAAAGACAATAAAATTATTAATGCTAATATAGTTATATAAATTATAATATATCATCTAATTATTAGGATAATAATAATAATAATAATATTCTACCCTTATATTATGAAACTGTTTTTTTTTTATATAGATTTTAATGCTCCCTATAATGCCATAAAATGTGCTAACCACTTAACCCTTTAGCTTGGGGCCTTAAAAAGGGTTGATGGGACATGTTGAGTCCCACTTGAAATTGATCCTAACATAATCTAATTAAAGTTTCGTTCGAGATGGATTTCTTGCTGCTTCTTAAGGCAGCTTTTCAGGGGTGGAATCAGCTTCAATTTTGAGCGGAGCAAATATATCACAAAAATAATTAAATATTAAAAACAAAATTATATATCAATATATTATGATAAGTTTTTTAAGGGGGGTCAAAAGTAATTTTTTAGGACAAGTTAGGTCAAGAGAATTTTTTTTGGGGGGGGGGGCAAAAGTAAATTTTTAGGAGGGGCAACAAATTTTTCTCTCCTATAAAAAAAATTACTCTCTTATAAATTTTTTTTTTTTTAGGGGGGACAGTTGCCCCCCCTAGTCTTTATCTGGTTCCGTCAGTGC
This sequence comes from Dendrobium huoshanense, assembly GCA_016618105.1. Taxonomy (NCBI): domain Eukaryota; kingdom Viridiplantae; phylum Streptophyta; class Magnoliopsida; order Asparagales; family Orchidaceae; genus Dendrobium; species Dendrobium huoshanense. Next base: position 80,507,486 of record CM028358.1, read on the forward strand.
TGCTTTCTATTATAAAATTTTTTTATTTTTGTACTAAAAAACTGTTTTAAGAAGTAGTAAGAAAATCATTCCAAACGAAGCCTAAATGAATCTAACCTATTGAAAAAAATGGCCAGTAACACCAACATAGACTTAACTTGCTAGTAACCGTAGTAACTCGAGCGTAATCTTTTAATCCTTTTTCATTTATTTATTTTAATTTATTTACTACAAAGTTTATGATTTTTAATAAAAAATAAGAAGATTATTCTAACAAGTAAAAAAATAAAGGGAAAAATATTATATGGATCAATTTCAAATAAAAAATGAGTTCTCAAATCTACTTGAATCCTACTCATTTAATAAATTATTAGGAAAACCTGAGCCTAACCTAATTAAATAAGCCAATTCAATTCTGAATTTTTTTTTTATCCGATTCGAGTTGGTTCATTTATTGACATCCATACTTTTGGCATTCAACTACCAATAGTATTGGTTTTTAATTTCAAACTTAGGCTTCGTTGGAGACATATTTTCTTACGGCTTTTTAGTACAAAAGTTATTTTATTTAGAAATTTTTGTATTAAAAAGTCGTTTTAGTAGTAAGAAAGTTCTTTCAAACAAAATCTTAGGCTTTATTTGGGACAACTTTCTTACTATTTTTTTTTAAAGTAATTTTTTAGTATAAATTTTATTTTTGAAATTGAAAGCTTTTGTATTAGCAGCTTACAAATCGTTAAAGCAGTTTTTTAATAAACAGCTGTGCCAAAGGAAGCCTAATTCACGCGCTTATCCTGGTTGGCTAGTTCGCATGTATTGTGTTGTGTATCGTGTATGTGATCTCACGGTAGTGCTTCCTACCATCGGGCCTTTCAAAAATATTCGTCGTATTTTCCCGCTTATATACCATTTAATTTCAAGCAAATGAAGAACAAAATAATACCGAAGTTCACAGAGATCGAAAGAGGTCGAGAAGACCTCAAGGACGGGAGAAATTGAATCGGCGTGGCTGAATCACAATGGAGATAAGAAGACCATCGGGTATTATTAGTTTGCCATCCCTCTCATCTAGGGTTAGGGTTTCTGCTTATTTTCCTCGCACCAAATTGGGAAGCTTATATGATTGTTCTTTTTAAATAATAGTTACAGAGTAAAGTTACATTTTTTATTCGTAATGTGATGCAGGTACCTTGAATGAGTATTTTCCAGAGAGCCATTTTTGTGCTACACCTGATGGGAGAGGCAATGAGAACATTTGCCCTGAGAATGAAGTTATGTCACCTGTTGCCTCGAAGAGGAGTAGAAAAGATGGAAATTTGAACTTGAGGAAAAGCTTAGCGTGGAACCCGGCCTTTTTTACTGAAGAAGGTGATTTGTTATGCAAGCTCCACTTGAAATATCGATTTTCAGGTTCTGACCTTGTTTACGTAACTAGGCGTGCTAGATTCAGCTGAGTTGTCCGTAATCAGTGATTCAGTCACCAGGCGAAGCAGTAGACTTTTATCGAAGACCAATTGGGAGAGCTCTTCAATGACGGAATTTAATAATTCTAGTAAGAGGCCGCCGCTTAATAATCTTGAAGAGAATTTTTTGAGTAAAGAACATGCAATTGGAATGTCTAGAAGTAGCAACAAGAGGGCTGCCAACTTGTTCTCTATAACAGAAACATCAAAACATGATGGACCGCAAATGTCGATGGTTAGTTTATTGCCTTCTTCATCTATCTGAAGTAGTGAATTTTTCTAATTACGTCAACTTTCAACTCTTCATTGCTCCAATACAAGGCAAACATTAAAAATAAGTCGAGATTGTTTTTAGAATGCTCTTAATTATCTTATGATATATTTCCATTTTATCACATTTTAGTTGTTGTGTGTGGGTCCAGTTTCCGATTAGGTTGTTTTTCCATGACATCATACTATGTAAATCCTATATATAGTATGTATTGGTTGATGTAAGTGCCTCTTGTAATAGCCCACATTAAATAAAGGAAAATGTTTTTCCAGTGCAAGATCTCCCTCTCTTCCCTCTCCCCCTCTCTCTCATTCAAGATCAAGAAGAAGAGATTCTTCTTCCTCATGCAAGAATCATAATAAGTGATATCAGAGCCTCGTTGAGGCGATCTTGAGGAATAAGGAAGATTCTTATATTCAAGAGAGCAGGGAGAGCATTCAGAGCAGTTCGTTGCGTGGGTCTCGTGCATGCAGCAAAGGTAGCTCTGTTTCTTGGATGCGGGGATTCAGTCGGAGAGAATAGGTACGGAAGCCATTTCAAAGGCGGTTGGGAGGCCTGGTATGGATGCGCTGGCAGAAGGCGATCACGTGCTTTGAGTGGAAGGCAGGCATGTGTGCGGTGCAGCCTGCGGTCACCTGGGTTGGAAGCGTACGCGTGGGAGATTGCGCATGCACGTTGGCCAAACATTGTTGGGCACAAATAGATGCGAGCCTGGCACGGTAGCGTGGGCGGGTTGGACCCGTAGGAATGCGAGCATGGAGTGTTGTAGGCGGCTGGTCAGGTCTTAGACGGGTCACATTTTGAGTGAGACAAAGGAAGTTGATGTAGAAAGCGGATGTGGGGACGAAGGAGAAGAATTCGGTCCCATTCGATAAGTCCGAGCACAATATTGATAGAGCGGGAAGCTGAACTTTTACAATGAGGGAGCTATTGAACAAGTTGAAGAATAAGGCAACGGTTGAAGGCAAACTTGTGAAGAAGAAGAAGAATAATAAAAACTTGTAATCAAGTTTGTGAAAATCGGATAGGACAACAAATTTGAAGGAGAGGTTCACGATTCGATCGATTTGACCAGGATCAAACCGGATGAGGTAATAAATAATAATATTATTATAAATAAATAAAATTAACATAATAATATGACATATATATTTTTAAATTTAATAAAAATAATTTCTAATTTATGTTATATATTTAGATATAATTTATACCTATGAAAAATATACAAAATTTATATTATAAAAATTATATCTATAAATTTATGTTATATTATTTACTACTAAATCTTAGATAAAAATTAAAATAAATCAATTTTTATATTATATAATAAAATAAAATAAAAAATAATAGAAAAAAAATAAATATTATTTTCATTATTAAATTTTAATTAAAAATATATATGTAGAAATATGTAGTGCATGTATAGTGAACTTAAGGATTTCATGTTAGTTTTTTAGTCCTACATCACCTAGATACTATATGTTAGTATTATTTTTGTCTATATAAGTTTTTTAATTCACGCCGAAAAAGAAGTCACATGGTATGTTGATCCATGTGATTAAACACAGTTGATAAAGCACTGTTGATGCTTGTTTAAGTAAAATATATAAAATTTTAAATTAATTTATTTGGTGAAATATTTAATAATAAATTTATTAAATTATTTTGTTTGATTAAAATTGAGCCGAACTAGTTCAAATTTAGTTGGGCTTAAATGGCTCTGTTTTGCAAAATTGGCGTCGGTTCTTCGGTTCGATCGTTAGTTCGAGCGGTTCTTAGACGGTCAAATGTTATTCCGGTTTTATACACAAATTGAATTGACTGGCTGGCCAATTCCCGATTCAAATAGTTGAACTGACCAGTTCGATCCGATTTTAATAAGCCAGCATAGAACTACATTAACATATCTTAAATATTCAGCATGTCCAAAGAGTTAAATATTCAACATGCATGCTATTAATGTAATAAAAAATATATGGGTCTCACAATCAAGCAGATCATATACTTCACTCATATTTAAATCGTATCAATGATAATGTTACTTACTTAGATGCTTGTGGGCTTGATGAAATGTGCTAATAAATTCATAACACTAATTCCAAAGTAAATAAGAAAAAATTTCTACCACCAAAGGTGAATTTTTATGCTTGTGATATTTCTCAGGCATAATTTATACATCTTGCATAGGTTAGCTTATTTAGATTTACAAAGACCATAAAAATCGAGAAAGAAATTCATATGCTTAATGATATTGGGTTAAGGTTTTGATTTTTTTTCTTCACATCTATATTTTTTTTTATAGAAGTTTGAGATTATCGATCTCCTTCTTATTTCTCCTAAAATTTGCTTAATAACTTAGAGAGCTGAAAAATTGAATACGGGCATCAAATTTTTAAAGAAATCAAGGAGATGTCTCTCAAAATTCAAGTTTCTTGGCATTTTAAAATGGAATTTTTTTGGCTTAATATGGGCCTCAAAGCTATTAGATTTGCTTTTATGTGAGTGTAATATATGAGCAATCAATAAAAATTTGTATTGCACTCGTCTCAAAGCAAATCCAACAATTTTGAGACCCATCATAATTAGAATTTTGGTTTTATTACACTAATCCGATTTTTTCCATTAAAAACTATACGATTAAGAGAAGAATAGAGAGTGCAATCTCGAGATGCATGCTCTTTTGATTAGAGAGAGAAATCAAGAATCTATTACCTATGAGGAAGAAAAACAACAAGACAAAGAGAAACCAATGAAAATTCCTACTTTAACTCATAATTAAAGCACATACATATAGCATTCATGCACCAACTACTTATAAAAATAGGATTACAAAATCAAATCAAACAACTTAAATTCAAATTTATATAACTCCTAAAAATCCTACATATAATCTTAAAAAACATAATCCTAATACTAATGTTGTGCATTGATCCGGTTTAGATTAGCTTGTTCCTGCATGGCATCACACTACTGTAAATACTTATAAATCGATGTTGTAATGTTGTATAGTATGATGTAAGATGCCCCCCTTGTAATAACCCCCTCTTGTAATAACCCATTAATAAAGGAATTGGAATTCTTGTGAGATGCTCTTCCTCTCCTTTCCCTCTCTCTCTCTCTCTCTCTCTCTCTCTCTCTCTCTCTCTCTCTCTCTCTCTCTCTCTCTCTCTCTCTCTCTTCCAAGAAGTTCAAGAAGAAATTCTTTCTCCCAATAGTGACATAACAAGTGGTATCAGAGCATGGTGGAGCTGAACGAGAAAAACAAGAAGAAGATGGTTCTTGTAGTCAAGAAAGAGAGGAGCCATTCGTTGTCGGTGCCGCGGACGAGTGTGCTCACGCGAAATTGTTTGCGTGCGGGGCAGGAGGTCCGACTTCACAATTCCTTTCGCGTGAGGCGAACGTGGAAGGGAGCAGGGGTGCCACAAGCGTGGTCGTAAGAGCTACGCGGGAGCATCTCAGGCGGGCGTGAAGCATCCTGGTGATGTGATTAAAATGCACGGGTTGACGCGCGTAGGGCTGGGATTCGATAGGTCCCTCTCTTCCTCTCTCTCTCTCTCTCATTCAAGATCAAGAAGAGAGGGAGTGCTTGCATTTGAAAAACATTTTCCTTTATTTAATGTGGGTTATTATAATGGGCACTTACATCATCCTATATATATATATATATAGAATTTACACTAGTGTGATATAATGCAGGAACAGCCTAATTTAAAATCGGTCCACCTTGGTCCTATTTAAGGAACAAAGAAATATGTGCGCTTGCTGCGATTCGACATGCTCCTTGCACAAACTCCACGAGCAAACCATTCAAACTGAGCCCATCCCGCTCGCGATCAACCTCTACTTTGTGTTCTGATCTACAGCTCTAGTTTGCGCTCCCTCGTGTTCTAACCCACACGTGCCTGCATCCGCCGCTACTCCTCCCGTGATCCGCACGCTTATGCCTTGTGCAGCTTCAACTCTTGCATGACACGCCCACACGACAACACAGAGCACACTCCAGCTCGACTTGTCATCCTCGGGCACTCGTGCGTGCTCCAACCTAAGACTTCGTACGAGCCTCCCGTCCGATTCCAAGTCCGCGCCCAACCAGCGGCCTTGAGGTTCTTGATCTTGTCACTGTTGTCTCCACTACTTCAGCACACCATAACTCATGATCCTGCTTGTTAATTTTCCCTTTTTTGAACTCCACCTCAAATGATCTAATTTGATCTTTAATCATAACAAAATCTTGCTCTCCTACCCGTATGCCTGTGGTCAAGATTGCCAAGCAAGCTTATTAAAATTGGATCGGACTAGCCGATTCGACTGGTTGAACCCAGAACCGGCCAACCAACCTGCTCGGTCTATGTATAAAATTGAAATAAAATTTAACCATCCGAGAACTGCTCGAAGCAATGAACCGGAGAACCGGTGTCAGTTTTGCAAAACCGGACCGTTTAAGTTCAGATAAATTTGAATCTATTTGTCTAATATTTAATCAAATGAAATAATTTAATAAATTTATTATTAAATATTTAACTTAATAAATTAATTTAAATTTTATATATTTTTGTTAAACAAGCATCAACAATGCTTTATCAACTATGTTTTATTACATGACCCAACATACAATGTGATTTCTTTTTCCATATGAATCAAAATGTTTATATAGAAAAAAAATAATGCTAACATATAATGTCTAGGTGTTGTTGGACTAAAAAACTAAGGTGAAGTTTTTAAGTTCACTATATATGCACTATATATATATATATATATATATATATATATATATATATATATATATATATATATATATATATATATATATATATATATATATATATAATGCAAATAATATTTAATTTTTATCTATTATTATTTTTATTTTATTTAATTACAGAATATAAGAATTGATTTATTTTAATTTTTATATAATATTTAATAATAAATAATATAACATAAATTTATAGGTATAATTTTTATAATGTAAATTTTGTATAGTTTTCATAGGTATAAATTATATCTAAACATATAACATAAATTAGAAATTATTTATATTAAATTTAAAAATATATATGTCATATCGTTATGCTAGTTTTATTTGTTTATAATGATATTATTATTTATTACGTTATTCGGTTCAACCCCGGTCAAATTGGTTGAACCGGTCGAATCGTGAACCTCTCCTTCCGGTTCGTTGTCCGGTCCAATTTTCACAACCTTGATTTTATGACCTCCCGCTCCATAGAAACCAAACTACCAAGATAGGGCTTATATTTAACTCTTTGGAAAAAGAGTACTATAGGTTTACAGAAGTTGATGCAATATCTGACATACATTGAAAACAATTCTGTATATTCTAGAATATTCTAAATTATTAAGGATTTATTCAATTTTTATTAAATTTTTTATCAGGATTATATTTATTTTAAAATTAGGTGATGGAATTTTTACCAGTTATTTAGATTTGAATTCATGTTTTGATTTTATATTGTAACTCTTTTTTATAAATAGGAGTTGAATGAATGCTATTTGCATGATTATGAATTATAAATTATAAGAAAATTTTCCTTTGATTTCTCTTTTTCATTTCGGTATCCTTCATTACGGGAAATTGACTCCCATTCATCTTCTGATGCCCTCTTTCTTTTTTCCCCGATTACAATAGCATACATCTCATTTCTGTCACTACTGTTCTTCTACTGATTGTATGATTTCTAATCCCAAGAAACCGATTACAATAGCATACACCTCGGGTCCTTTAAGAATCCAATACCCCTTCATCATTTTGTCAATTCCCTAAGAAATCACGTAAATTCGAAGAGGAAAAAGATCAAGGAGACATGCACTATTGAAATCTCCATCTTTTATTGTTGTCACTTCCCAATGATGGCATTTCTGTAAATTTTAAATCAGGTATTTTATCTTTTACTTGCTGTTTTGATTCCCACAGACCTTGATAAAGACACCATCCACAAAAGGCATAACAAGAAATGTGCCAAAATTGGACGCTGCTTGCTTGTATCCTGAACGTGTTGTTTTTCAAGTATAAGCAATCTTTTTATGGCGCGTCTCAGTGTTTTTGCCATATTTAAATCATTTTGAATTTTTTGAAGTTGATCAATATACGTTATGCATTCTTGACTCAAATTTTGCATAGAATGTTGGAAAAAGAAAAAAAAGCAAAAGTACAGATTGAGAGAGATACAAGCATATTGAAGTTGAATTCTTGCCCATCATATTCAAATAGATCACAGAGGAGGATGAGTTGTTCTGCCCATACAGGCATGACGTTCGTAGTTAAAGAAAAAACACAAAATTTTGTGGGTTGCGTCCTGCACCAATCCATGCCAAGCAATCAACCTTGAGGATGCCTTCTTCACATGGAAGATCGGAAAAGGAAAAAGCAGCAAAACCACTATTTGTGAAGGACCCGATCTTATTGAAGCTGAATTCTTGCCCATCACCCTCAACTGAATCACCAATGGAGACTACTTGTTCTGGTTCTGCTGGAATATTCTTTTCAAATTCTCAACAAACATTCAATGTTCCTGGTTTGCCGCCTGTGCCAATCCAAGCTAAGCCTTCAGCTTTGAGGATGCCTTCTCCATCACTAGGATTCTTTCAACAGGTACCAATTTTTATTGCTTTGCTTTTTTACTTAATTAAGTCTCTTGCAAATTTTGAAAAGTCTCTGCGCTGCCTTAAGACTTCAACTGTCTTTCCACCAATGGATAACGAGTTGGCTGTTAGACTTCATATGTTTTTTTTTTGTTTGGAATATTGAGATAAAGGCAAACTCCCACACCCCTCATAGCACCGGCACTTGAATACACAACCTCATAGATAGAGACAAAGTTCCCAACCAATGAGCAGTGCGCAGGGCGAATAGACTCCATATTTTCCATAGCTAAAACTTTTACTACGGCCACAAGTGCTAAACTCCAAAAATGCTTTTCGTATTGTTTATAGATAAAGAAAGTGGAATAAGCTATCATACTTAGAATGCTTGTAGATAAATCTCATAAGCTGGTCTATGTTAATATGAAAGAATCAAGAAGGAAGATGGCTGATCCAAAAATCCATATTCTTATTGTTTGAAAAATTGTAGCTGGGAATAAATTAGTAAGGTGAAATAGGAGCTAATTTTTTTCAGAAAAGATGAAGCAGCTTTTATTAGTGTAATTTTTAGTGTATGTATGATGAGTCAATCAATTGAATACTTTGACAATTGGCTTCATTTGATACAATCTTGTAGAATTTATCCATCATCTGAATTCATTTAGTGCTTGTTTGGTTACATGTAAAAAGTGGAAAAATATTGTTGACCTCCGTATAAAATACAAAAATATGATAAATAAAAAAATTGAAATACATGCAAAATATCGGCTATACATCCCAGAAATCCCGCCGAAATCCTTTCTAAATCCCACAAATACTACAGAAATGCTGCTTAAATGCTTGTACATGCGGCGCCAGTTATGTCACTTCCCAGAAATCCTTCATAGAGCATCGATCACTGCTCTTCGACGCCTTTAAAACCCAACCAAACGAAGCCCTCGGTTGCCTTCTTCGGCTTCCCCACACGAGAGCTCCTTCTTCTGGTATCTCTTCTGCGAGCCTTCTTTGGTCTACTCAAGCGAAAACCTTTAGACTCTAAGATTGACCTCCATAATTCAAGTTTACCTTCAACTCCCTCTCTAGTCTTATCAACAAGAAATATATCATCAGCAAAAAGCATACACCAAGGTACATCCTCTTGCAAATGTCTTATGAGAACATCCATGACTAAAGCAAAAAGATATGGGCTTAAGGCTGATCCTTGATGTAATCCAACCGAAATAGGAAAATACTTGGTTAAAGCACCTTGTGTTTGAACACAAGTAATAGCTCATGCATACATATCTTTAATGATTTGAATATAAGCGTTATTAACTCCTTTCTTTTCAAGAACTCCGCATAGCACTTCAGTGGATAGAACATGCCTTCATAAATAGGTGTATCAGTTTCTTCATACATATCTTTAATGATTTGAATATAAGAGTTAATAACTCCTTTCTTTTCAAGAACTCTCCATAGCACTTCAGTGGATACAACACGCCTTCATAAATAGGTGTATCAGTTTCTTCATAAATAGGTGTATCTTTTTTAATCTAGGTGTATTGAATACAGCACACATTCTTAAATAGGTGTATCGGTGCATGTCATCATAGTCTTATCCTAACTATTTGGGGTACATTTTATTGGTTTTGGTATAACTTATAAGCTTTACTATTGGTTATCAACACATAACATAGACTTCAACCCTATAATTTTCTTATCGTGGGTTGGAATGGACATGGAGGATTTGTTTTTTGATGATTTAATATCTGCCTTTTATCATCATACCTTCATTTATATATTGTATTTATAGTTGTGGTGTAGATGCATGCATTCATAGTTATGTATGTACCTCATATTTATATGTTCATGTATTTCTATGTTTAATATTCATTATATATTTATATATTGTGGACTTCAAAAATTTGCTCCCGGCCTCTTCGTGGTCCCCTTTTTTTTCGGGTCGTTGAGGAGAATTTTAATAAATAGGTTCGAGGCAATTTTTCAGAAGACAGATTGAGTTTTAAATAAGACACTACCCGAAGATTCCGCCCTCATTTTGCAAGGACTTTATGGACTAGGTTCAAATTTCCTATAGGTGCAAGCCTCTATAGTTAATTACCCCTCCTGATAACGAGAGAGAATTTTCGATTAAGGCTAGTTGTCGAATAGATATATATTATCCACAGATATTTATCTTCTCGTGTATAGTAATAGCAGAATTTAGTATTTGAAAATTGAAATTTATGTCACCACGCATTTAAAGCGGATGGTGGGGGGAATTATGATAGACCTGATCAAGATCCCATGGTTCCGTCGTCCTAGGTCTTCATGATCTCTGGTCTACTTAGTCAGAGAAGTTAGTCGACCCAACCTGAGAGAAGGTTCCTTATCGACAATCATGATTTGCTTCACCCAAGGATACCTTGTAAACTTTGGGTGAATATTTGTTAAGGGGATAAATTTGAAACCACCTTAGTTAACAAATGCTTTGTGCCCTATCGATCATATATTTTTGATTCATTACTAAAAACTTTTGCGTCAAGTCATTAATAAGAGTACATGTTTTAGATATCTTGGATCTGTTGTTCAGAATGATGGTGAAATAGATGGAGATATTATCAGCAGAATTCAAGTTGGATGGTTGAAGTGGAGGAATGCGTCAGGCTTGTTATGTGATAGAAATGTACCCCTTAAACTTAAGGGAAAATTCTATAAGATGGTAGTGAGGCCTGCAATGCTTTATGGTGCCAAATGTTGGTCATTAAAAGAGAAGCATAATACTAAGTTAAGTGTGGCAGAGATGAGGATGCTCAGGTGGATGAGTAGCTTTACCCTTAGAGATATGATACGAAATGAGCATATACGTGAAAAGGTTGGAGTAGCTCCAGTAGAAGATAAGATTAGAGAGAGTCGCCTTAGATGGTTTGGTCACATAAAACGGCGGCCTTTCGATGACCCGGTTAGGAGAGTAGAGGTATTAGATTTGACTTATGTTAAGAAAAGTAGGGGTAGACCTAAAAAGACTTGGTTAGAAAATATTAGGAATGACCTTTCTTATCAGATTTAAATGAGAATTTGACTTTTAATAGGACAAAATGGATAAAAAAGATTCATGTAGCCGACCCCATGTAGTGGGATAAAGGCTTGATGTTGTTGTTGTTGTACTAAAAACTTTTGCATCGTTGGAGAACATACGGGATCTGACCATGACCATAATTTAATGGTGTCATTTAGCGAAACCGCTTGGACAGAGGGTTCCGATCATAATTGTTTGCATGTGGTGTCATTTGATAGTGAAACCACCAGTTAGATGACATGTGTCATGACCTTTTTGGCAAAATACGGTTTGAGAATGAATCCTAAAGATATTCTCGACCAGACATTCACTCTTTGTGAGCTGAAGTGAATTTTAGATTCACATCGGTAAAATGTTGCGGAGGGTGGATGGGTATTTTGCTTTAAGTCTTTAGGTGTTTTATTTATATTTTAAACATTAATATTATTGGGAAATATGGAGCTTTAGATCTTTAAATATTAATCCCTCCGGTTGAGATTTACATTCAAGGGTGACGTTGAAGTCGATTTGAATGTATTTTATGATAATTTGAGGGGCATTTTAAAAGTTTAGGGTCCTCTCCGGTTGAGATTTTATGTCAACATGGTCTTCTTCCCTTTTGTTGAACATGAACAAACATAGCAAATTTAAACTTTTTCTCCCTTGTGAGAGTGGACTCGTGTCTTTTGTCCCCAAAATTTGCCCTTTTGATCGCCTTGCTGCTTGCGTGTTTTGCCTCGGTCGCTCTCTTGTTGCAGTTGATTTCGTTGATCCATATGCTTTTTTCGGCTATATTGCTCACTTGATCGTCTCTTCCTTAGGGTTCAATTAAGCCAATTCGGTTGAACTGGTTTAGGCGTGTGTAACATGCTTCCTCAAACTTTCGAGAAATTATTCTGTGTGGCATTCGAACGGGAAAAACGGTTCGGACTGTGAGTGTACACACTGTGTGTACACTGATTTGACATACATTATGTACAAATGTGTCACATATCCGGACGAGTGTTCCTGACCAGATGCCGCACAAAATAACTTTTACCTCGCAAAGTGAAATTTCCTTTTCCTCTCACGTGGAATTCCCTTAGCTAAAGTGATGTAAGATGACGAGCAAAAATAAAATTTTGATTATGTAGGGTAAAATTCATTATAGCTTGGAATCATACTTGCATGGAAGATGTCATAGCCTCGTACGACTAGTTCCTTCGAAGAACATTTTTGTAGTATATTCTTTGAATTTGGAACCATACCTAGGAGGATATGTTAAACTCATACTAGCAAAGATTGTTGGAATCACTGAGAAAGAAGAAAGTCCCTCACGTCTTTGACTATACACAAAAAATAAAAGTTGTATAATTTAATGTTGAGATTGAATTGTACTGTTAAAAGTGTAAAGCTCAATGAGATGTATAGAAGTTCTTCACTTTAATGTGCAAAGGACACTGCGAATTAGTGCATATATATATAAAGTAAAATTTAAAAGTTTTACAAATATAGATTTTGTACGTTTATTTTATCATTTTTAATTTGATGATAGCATTTCTTGATTTAAGTTATTATTTTTTTGATTTGATGTATTTTTATGAATAATTTAAATCCAATGATGTGTAATTAAATTAAATTAGTAAAAATTTAATTAACTGATGAGGTGGACAGGG
>CM028358.1:80520993-80750036 GCA_016618105.1 Dendrobium huoshanense
CTCTGTAATTTTCTATTTCAACTGCATGAACATAAGTTACAGGTTTTATTTGAATGTTATCTACAGGTATTGGTTCATTTGGATTTGTTTATTGAACAATTTGCATTTCTGCTGGGATTAGATCTTTTGGTGGGATTGGATCTTTTGGTGGGATATCTGATCTCTGTCTCTTATTGGAAGATGAAGAGTAGGCTGAGTAGCTAGCAGATCTTTTCTGAGGAACTTCTTTGCTCTGATCAATGAAATTATTGAGCTTGACCTCAATAACTCCAACTCTGTTAGTAAGATCTTCAAACTTTGTGCTCAGTCTGTCTTCAAATTCTCGAAAAAGTTTTGTACATGTTTCTTGGCAGGATTTCATTATTGTTTCTTGTATAGACTGAAGTGCTTCAGCAGAAAAACTTAAATGTGGTTGCTGAGGAGATTGGTGGGGGTCTTGCTGAGGAGGTGGGGTATGATGGGGAGATTGGTGGGGGTCTTGCTGAGGAGGTGGGGCATGATGGGGAGATTGGGGGGGGGGTTGTTTTGATGGGTGGATATGTCATGAGGGGAATCAGGGGATGTAGGACTGTCTGGTCGATATTTCTCAACATTAACCATATCCATTTCAGCTTGGGAAACTGCTTGAAGGACATTACAAATCTGACTTCTCCTTATATTAGCAAATAAGTTAGTTATCACCTCTGTAGTATATACAATATCATCGGCCCATCGAAGAAAACGGGGCCTTCTGTCAGCATACATAGGAGCATGAATAGTAGTATGCTCCAGGAACCAAATCTGCATAAGATGAAAGAAAATTTTAGCACTCACATTGAGCCAATAAAATTTTGAATGAATTTAGCAGTTATCACTCACAATTAGCAGAGGTACAAAACCGTTGATGTAACCTGCTGGCTTCTTATTTGAAATCTTGGAGGATGTCTTATTAAACTCTCCAACTAAAAACTCCCTAATTGAACTAGCCCAGTTTATTGACAAAAATTCATCTGGATTATTTGCTATTCTTTGAATCAATCGGGGGGTTTTGAAGTTGTTAAGTTGAAAAAGTAAATTTGAACATAAATACATGATAAACGTTCTTAACATAGTCTCCGGGGGGGTTTTCTTGTTCAACTCCATAAAGTCATTCCTTATTTCCGTTGATATAACTGAAGTATGTGCTAAGGAATGCCAGGATATTTCTTCTCATTTATTTGACAAACTAGTAGAAAGAGCCACTTCATCAGCAGTGAAAGGAATGGGTTGACCTCTTATAACAAAGCATTGTTTTGAAATGTCCCACCTTGAGATCAGCTCATAAATTAGAGGGACATTTTGCTCAAACCCAGGAAATTCCAGAAACTGTATCATCTTTAAATCTTTCAAATTGTCCTTAACTTAGGAGTAATTTGCCGAGCAAAGTTATCACAGTTTGTTCGGAATGAAGAAACATAGCATCTATAGGTAATTGGACGAACATATATCTGAAAATTGTAAAAAATTATAGATTAAAAATAAGTAAATGAGATACGCACAAAAAACGCACAACATACGCAGACTATAAGCAACGGTCACGCACAGTGTACGCATACCACACGCATATATTACGCACATCACACGCACAGTATAGGGAACATACAGCAAATTATATGCACGCATAACGTACGCACAACATACGCAGACTATAAGTTACGGTCACGCATAGTGTACGCATACTACACGCATATATTACGCACATCACACGCACAGTACAGGGAACATAAAGTAAATTATACGCACGCATAAAGTACGCACAATATAAGCATGGAGTAAGCAATGTGAACGCATAGTGTACGCACAAAAGACGCATATCGTACGCACAGCTTACGCATATTTACTCGATGTTTAAAATTTGGTTAGGTTTTATGTCTCAAATTTCAACATAAATTTATCATAAACCCTGATTACAGAGAAAACACGATGGCATCACAGTATCAAACATTTAAAAAGTTTGGAGAAGCCATGCATACGCATATAATAAGCATAAAATCGGAGAGCCTTGAACGCCAACGCATAACATAACCATAAAATACGCATTACAAAACAGAAAACATAGCATTAAGTTACCTTTTTCTTTGGGGGTGACGTCATCTTAGAAGAAACTGAGTGAAGAATGCTTGAAAATTGAAATTCCTCCGGGTGAATGCTTGAAAGTTCGAAAGTTTACTGTAACTTGAAAATCGAAACGTCGACTCCGGCATTCGACCTTTACAAGGGTTTAAATGTTGATGCCACGTCGACATTTCACTAGGCGCGCCACGTCGGCAACTGGGTATAGTTTGAGACTGAAAAAAAAAAAAATTTAGGTTAAGTTTTAAAAAGGCGACGCCTTAAATAAATGAGGCGAGGCGCGCCTTATGGCGCGCCTCAGTAAACTTGAGGCGTAAGCCTCATAAACTAAACTTATTGCGTAGGCTTTGAGGCTTAATTGGACGAAATTGCGCTGAGTCGCGCCTCAAGGCGCGCCTTTCATTGCGCAATTTTAAACGTTGATTAGCTCTTCCATTTTAGGAAAGTTTTAAACCTCCTTCATTACAAAATTCAAATTTGATTTAGGTGGAAATTTTCCTCTCCTTAATTAAAGGGATCAATTTGGAAAGAGCTTTACTATTCTCCACATAACCACTCCTCTCCCCTCTCACCATGCCGCCGGCCTTCCTCATGGTCCCCACCTCCTTAATGCTACATTAATGCTCTTAATTACTTGTCTTTTGAAATTCAAATCTCATATTTTTCCCTCCACTTCTACTTAAAAATCTGAGATTAATTTTTGCATGAGGTATACAACACTTTTCCTCCACCCTACCTAATTCTCTTCTCAACCTAACCTCTTCCTTCTCCCCACCGCCACCTCCCTTCCACTCCCTCTCTAGTTTGTTTTCTCTCTACATGATTGATGCTTGACCAATCCGGAGTTTGATTCTTTCCTCACATTTGATGGTCAAGGTGGCGTGGATCTTGGCTAATTTCTTTCGTCGGCATGATTCAAATCGTGGACGGATCTCTAAAATTTCCGTCCTCCCATAATTGCCGTGGAAGGAGTAACTATTGGAAGGTTCGTGGTGAATTCCGACGCTTCTCCGAGAAGGTAATTTTCTTCCTTGACTCATTTACTTTCAAATTCTAGTTTTTTTGAGAGAAGTTGTTCAAAGCAAGAGATTGTGTCTGCTTATTGCCATCCACTAGTATTCGTAGGAATTGTTACTTCTTTGCTTTTGGATCTCGTTGTTAAACAAGGGTTAAGTTGGAAACTATCCCGCATGCATTGCTTTAATTTTCCTACGTATTTTGATTCCGTTTAGCATCTTGTGTGGCTTGGCCTAAACGAAGGCGACCGCTTATTAGTTTTACTTTGATGTTTTAATCACTAATAACGAAATCTGAAATTGATCTTAAAATATTTTGTGCAAGTTTCCGAATCATGCATGTAGTCCTGCATCACACTCGCTTCCAAGGAACGCCCTAGCATTAACAAAATTTATTAAATGATTCATGTCTTGATTATTTGACGAATTTTTCATTGGTTGTCGACTACCTAACGCAACTCTCAATTTTTCTCATCCAGGACTTGGGAACTGGCAACACCAATGTTAAATTATTTTAACCATTCACAAAAATTATTTCTATTTAGTTTGTGTTGAGTGATTTGGAGGCATTGATTGTCATACATGGGATGACAATATGATCCAAAGTGACATGACAGAAGGATGCGCTTCTCATGGAGGAGAGTTTCTCTGCGGCGGCCTATTATTCATGGAGCTCCATGATCTCCACGTGACATCATATTATCACTTGAAAACTAACTCTAATACCATGAAGCATAATTTCTAAGAGAGGAAATCGTCTCTTACATTTGATGTTGTCTTTCATGGTATTTATATACATATATATAAAAACAATAAAGAGACTTAAATATAAATAATTAAATTGCATTTGATTCCCTTCTTTCTTATATGCTGTTAATGCTGAGACTAATTGGAGATATATCTGTGGAATGAATTATTGTTTAAATTAGTGTAAATATGGAAATGTAGAATTCATGGACAACACCAGATTCTGGGCCACCACACATGGAAATTAGAGCGGGGCGAAATAGGCATTGGACAGGCTTGAAGCATTTATTGAGGACTTGATTTTGCTGAAGTTAATTAAGAATGTTATGCATTGCCATTCTTCCAAACGAGTAGGTGCTGTGAAAGGGGAGGCAACAGCTGAAATCATGAAGAGTTTTTTAATTCACCATATGTTGTTTTTGTCTTTCCTAATAAATTTACTGCTATTATAACTCGTTTGTTCTTTCAAAAGCAAAAAAGGTGAACAAATGCTTCCGCTGTGAAAGTGGATTGACATTTGGAAGACATGCTTTTTAATCCCTGTTCTTCTAGGTCGTTTAACTTATTAATAAGTTCCATTTTACTTCATATTTGGCAGGGTGACAGCAAGTTGTCTACCAAGGTTGCAGATAACGCTGGTAAAAGAGAAGCAACAGGCCTTCAAGTTGCAAATCAACCTGGTACCAGCACGCAAGTGGAGTTGAAGGTACTTTCCACAGTTGATTTGATGTTTTTAATCTAGTTGTAATTCTGTTTCCATTCATGTTTCTTGTTGTCTTTAATTGGCCGAGCTGTAAAATGGATTTGCAGATGCCTAATCACAGTTCTTTTGCTCATGGCATGACTTACATGCAATCTCAGGTAAATTTATATCCGTCAAATTGTTTTGCTCTATAATTTTATGGATGAGTTAAAATTTTAGGATGAATAACAAGTATGAATACTGTTGCTATGAACAAATGAAATGGGATGGCAGGCCTAAAGCTTTTTGAATGTCTGCTTTGTTTTTAGTATTCACTTAGAAGAATTTGCCATTATAGGAATCATTTGTACTGCCATTTTACTAAAACGCTTCAATTTTTTGTCAGGTCACATAATGATGAGAAAGTTTGTTATTTATATGATCAAAATCAAAATCTTTTAAAGCTTAAGGTTAAGTGTGAGTCCCCATGCTTTCTTCTCTTGGGATTAAATCTACTAATAGTGGAGCAAGCCCTCCGTGGCACAATCCTAGTATCAAAATCATTTAATTCACATTTAATAGAAATAACTATTTATTAATAGAAATAAGTCCCAATCATTAATTTTAATTCACATTTAATAGAAATAATTATTTATTAATTATTAATATTAGTAATTTATTTATACTTAGATATATACCATAAATTAATAATTATTTATATTTAATTTTAAAATTATAGAATGTATTATTTATTTATGAATTATTTATTTTTAGTCTCAAAATTATTTTATTTCAGAATTATTACATCATTATCTTATCATTTAAATATTTCAAACTTTAAAGAAATCTTATATTTCTATATATTCAAATTTTTTCATGGAAAAAGTACATCATGATACATTTATCGTCTCACTCAACTAATCCCATAGATAGGTTGGCTCAATTTTACTTAAAAGAGATTGTCAGGTTTCATGGTATACCTAAAATTATTATATCTAATAAAGATTGAAGATTTACTTCTAGACTATCGAAGAAAAATAATAAGGTTTGGATACTAAATTAAATTTTAATAGACTCTTTCACCCACAAATAGATGAAAAATCTGAGAGGACTATATAGACTAGAAGCAGCTATTTTTTCCATAAATGTAAAATTTTGCATGATTAAAAATGCAATCATGTTTCTTTCCACTGTTCATTAGTAAGCTCTAGTTAAATGGTTAAAATGAAAGGCAAGTGCAATTCTTTCAATATAGATCATGGAGTGTGACATTGTTCATGCCTTAGACAATGCTAGTTATCTTTTCCAAAAAAAGAAAAAAGACAATGCTAGTTAAATTTAATTCATATAAAATAACATTAAAAGTCAGTTTTAGGGCTCTTTGTCATCCTTGAAATTAAATGAGCATGACCAAGTGTGACTATGATTTAAATTTAAGTATATATATAACTTCTTGGGATATTGATTTTAATTATAACTACTTAGGATAACTATGCAGGGTGTCTAGATTTTCTTTCTTTTGTACAATGTAATTTAATGGAGTTGTAAATGTGAAAGTTAGATTTTCTTTTTTATTAATGCTAAGGCGTTCCCTGGAAGCGACGCGCTGTATGGCCTGAATACAGTGACAAGTGTGTAAGGGTCGCTGCACCGGCGCCCGGGTGCAGTGTTAAATAGGCAAGGGTTCCCACATCAAGGACGGATGTGGGCAAAGAAACTAGTCAATGAAACTAAAATTAGGATAGGAACTTGGAATATAGGTTCCCTTACAGGAAAATTAATGGAATTAATAGACATTATGATTCATAGGAAGTTAAATATTTTGTGCATTCAGGAAACTAAATGGGTTGGAGAGAAGGCTAAGGAAATTGATAGTTTAGGATTTAAACTTTGGTATTCGGGTTGGAGTCGTACTAGAAATGGTGTAGGTGTTTATTATAGATAAGAGTTTAAAGGATAATGTTATAAAAATTAATAGGATTGGAGATAGAATTATAGCTTTAAAGATTGTTGTTGATGATAAGATTGTTAATATTATAAGTGCTTATGCTCCTCAAATAGGTTTGGATATGAGTTCTAAATTAAATTTTTGGAATGACTTAGAAGAATTAATACAAAATATACCTCTTGAAGAAAGAGTTTGTATTGGAGGAGATTTAAATGGACATGTTGGTAAAGAGGTAGATGATTTTAAAAGCATTCATGGTGGCCATGGATTTGGAACGACAAATGAAGGTGGCAAGACCATATTGGATTTTTGTTTAGCTTATGATTTTTCAATTGCTAATACCTTATTTAAGAAAAGGAATGAGCATCTCATCACTTATAAAAATTGATATAGTACAACCCAGATTTACTATTTTCTTATTAGAAAATTAAATCGTTTAGATTGCAAAGATTGTAAAGTTATTCCGAGTGAAAGTTTATATACCCAACATCGATTATTAGTTCTGGACTTTAAGATAAAGGGGCATAAAATAAATAATAAAGTAAAACAATTTTCTAGGATTAGATGGGGGCATTTAAAAAAATATTAACAAAAATATTTTTGTGGAAATAAGATTTTAGATCTTAAGCTTTTGTCTGTGCATGAGGATGCTAATATTATGTGGAAAAAAGTGTCTAGTGATATTAAAAATATTGCAAAAGATGTCCTTGGAGTATCAAAGGGAAAAGCTCCTAATAGTAAAAATAGTTTGTGGTGGAATCCTAATGTGCAAGAAAAGATTAAAAATAAGAAGTTTTGTTATAAAAATTGGTTTAATTTTAAAAATTCTGATAATTGGGAAATATATAAAGTGGCTCGTAAGGATGCTAAGAAAGCAATATGCAATGCAAAGACATTAGCTTTTAGTGATTTATATAATATATTAGATACTAAAGAGGGAGAAAGATATATGTATAAGTTAGCCAAACAAAGAGATAGGAGTAGAAAGGATTTAGTTCAAGTGAAGTGTATTAAAGATGAAGATAAAAAAATACTTTTCTTAGAAGATGATATTCAACAAAGATGGATGAGATATTTTGCTAAATTTTTTAATGAAGATTGTGAAAATAAGATTGACTATAGTGACCTCAGCACCCTAAATGAAAATAAAGATTTCTGTTTTTATCAGCGTATTAGTAAAACTGAAGTTAGAGAGGCTTTAAAGAAAATGAAGGGTGGAAAAGCTGTTGGACCTGATGATATTCCAATAGAAGTGTGAAAATGCTTAGGAGATGAAGGAATTTCATGGCTTACTAAACTTTTTAATACTATTTTGAAGACTAAAAAGTTGCCAGATGAGTGGAGAATGAGTGTGTTAATTCATATTTTTAAGAATAAAAGTGATGCACAAGATTGTGCGAATTATAGAGGTATTAAGTTAATGTGTCATACTTTAAAACTATGAGAGCGAGTTATGGAGCATAGGTTGCGGCGTGATACTAATGTTTCTCAAAATCAATTTGGATTCATGCCGGGTAGGTCGACTATGGAAGCCATACATTTATTAAGAGGTTTGATGGAGAAATATAGAGTAAATAAGGAGGATCTACATATGATATTTATTGATTTAGAAAAAGCATATGATAAAGTTCCAAGAGAAGTGCTATGGAGAGTTCTTGAAAAGAAAGGAGTCAATAATGCTTATATTCAAATCATTAAAGATATGTATGCTTGAGCTATTACTTGTGTTCAAACACAAGGTGGACTGACCAAGTATTTCCCTATTTCGGTTGGGTTACATCAAGGATCAGCCTTAAGCCCATATCTTTTTGCTTTAGTCATGGATGTTCTCACTAGACATTTGCAAGAGGATGTACCTAAGTGTATGCTTTTTGCTAATGATATTCTTCTTGTTGATAAGACTAGAGAGGGAGTTGAAGGTAAACTTGAATTATGGAGATCAACCTTAGAGTCTAAAGGTTTTCGCTTGAGTAGATCTAAAACAGAATATATGGAGTGTAATTTTAGTAGTAATAGACCTAGTGAGGGGATTGTGACTTTGGGCGATCAAGTCATTAATAAGAGTACACGTTTTGATATCTTGGATCTATTGTTCAGAGTGATGGTGAAATAGATGGGGATATTATCAGCAGAATTCAAGTTGGATGGTTGAAGTGGAGGAATGCATCGGGCTTGTTATGTGATAAAAATGTACCCCTCAAACTTAAGGGAAAATTCTATAAGTTGCTTTTATTTTTCTTTAGGTTAAGGCTTCGTTTGCGTCGGCTTTCTTACTGCTTCTTAAAACAGCTTTCTTGTATAACAAATTAAATTTTGTACTAAAAAAATGCTTTAAGAAACAGTAAGAAAGCCGTATCAAACAAAGCCTAAGTCAGAGGTTAGAGTTGGTTATGATTATTGCATGAAATAACGCTTCCCTGTTTCCACTGTGTAAAAACCAGGTGGTCCAGGTCAAACTGGCTTTGTAGCCTGGTTCAGTTGGGCTGGCTGGCTATTGTCCAGTTTTATACGAGAAATTATTCTATGAGGACACCGGATGGTCCGGAGATCAATTAGAATGCGTCACGTCATCCGGTACTGAACGGTACTGAGCACCTGTACCGAACAAAAAAATGACATCGTGCACAGAATAATTTTTCGTTTTATACAACCACTAGCTAAATAGAAGTAGAGAAGGGAAATTCATCCTTTTTTAGTGAATATTTTGAGGTTTACTGAAAATTGTTTGTGTAGCTTGTTAGATGCCAAGTTGAGATCTAGGAATGTTTAGTCCTTTTTTTTTAATGGAAAATAATAAACTGGGATGAAAATTTAGAAGTTGATATTTTTACGGGCCTCTGTGCACCTTTGTTCCATTTAGCTTTTTCAATTTTAATGACTTATTTTGTTCAAGCTTGCCTTTTGATTAGTTTCTCTGCAATTGATTTCTTCCACGCTCTTTTGATTCAACTGTAATCCTTATTCCGTATTGTGTTAATGTCATATTGTGTTAATGTCATTCTTATAACTGATTTTCTCGACTTTCTACCTTTTTTTTTTCTCTAGTTTCATGGTGGAGACCTCTCTGGATAAATGGATTTGGCTCGTCACCTTGTAGTTCAGGTGAATCTCTTCGTGATTATTCTATAGTATATATTCAAATTTTATTCTATAATATTTTATTATTATTATTATTATTATTATTAAATATTTTTTTTTAATATTATTTCTTTTCATTGGGATGACTACATCAAATAGCATTAACTAGTGTACCTCAAATTGAATAATGTAGAAAGCACCTTTTAGACTAATGTAAAAAATAAGGACTTAAGTAATATATTGAATTTATATTATTGTTTATTACTATAAGTAACAATAATATTTTAATTATACACTATTATATTGATATTGAACAAGAAATTTATAATCGAAGTTGCCTCTCAAGCCCTTAAATATAGGAGAAATTATTTTGTACGGACACCGAATCGTTCGGAGGTGAATCAAAATTCGCCATGTAATTTGATACACAACGAGTAGACAACAAAGGCATCTGGTGTCTGCACAGATTAATTTTTCCAAATGCAGTGGTTCACTTCCATTCACTTTCCACCAAATAAGTGCTTGCCTAGGGAGCTCTAATTATTATTATTTCAAATATTAACCAGTGCACAATAACCGCAACATAAATTCCTATTACCTCCTTGATACCTGTTAAGTTCCTCCAATGACTAGTCAATCTTTACCGGAATTTGTTGCAGCAAAGAGGACAGAAGATCGTATGATACGAATTGCAGTAGTAGAGGTTATCCAGCCGGACATTTCGTCGTGATTTATTCTTCATTTCGTCTCAGCTTAGAACCTTACGTCGTTAAGGTTTATTTTTGTAGATATAATCAAATGTAAACTAAGGGTATTTTTGTCCTGTTCTCTGTACATAGAACCTGGTATTTGCATTGCCTCAGCTGGTGTCTTGTCAACGGCAAATTATTACGTCCGGTGTCCAGATTCGTCCGGATACCAATTCAGACGCCCCACGTCATCCAAATACACCGGGCCCCAGTGTATTTGGGTGACGTAGCGCGTCTGAATTGGTATCCACTGGACGGAATAATTCACCCTTGTCAACGGTGGAGCTGTTGCTGTGGAGGAAATTGTCTTTATTTATCACTAATTTATTTTGCCCTTCAAATGATAATTTGCCTTTGTTTAAAAAAAATGGCTTTGCCGATGGATTTGATGGATCCAAGTAGAAAGCAAATGGAACAAATTGATTCATATTTATAAATGTTTTCGGTGAGAAGTTGTGAACTTGATTGTTGTATTTTAGAAAGGGGCACTGATATTCCATGAAGTATAAAACGCTTTCAAAAATGGCAAAGAAGATTTCCACTGTTAAGTAGGTTCTGAAATTACCTTCATCGCAATTTGGTCGTTCACTTGTTGAATATATAACAGCTTGCAGCTTTATTTCAACAATAGACACTGCATGCCTTATTTCATCGTGGAAATCAGATTTGTTCAGCTTACAAATCATTAAAATAACCAATGGTACGTACAGTCAGCTTATCATGATATTTTCTTATGATTTGGATGCTGAATTATATCTTTAATGGTGAAAAGTAATTCAGTTAGTTTTCAATAATTTGGCTAACAATTCTTTGAGGCATCATAGTTTTTTTTTTTTTTTGGGACATTTAGGCCATTTAAGGCAAACTCACACACACAACGCATACACATAGACTCGAACCGTGGACCTCTTAGTTGGAAGCCTAAGCTCTCAACCAATAGGCCAAGGAGAGTTGTGTCGGCATCATAGTTTAAAAACAATAAAATTGTTAATGTTATTATAGTTATATAAATTTTAATATATCATCTAATTATTAGGATAATAATAATAATAATATTCTACCCTTATATTATGAAACTGTTTTTTTATAGATTTTAATGCTCCCTATAATGCCATAAAATGTGTTAACCACTTAACCCTTTAGCTTGGGGTGTTGAAAAGGGTTGATGGGACATGTTGAGTCCCACTTGAAATTGATCCTAACATAATCTAATTAAAGTTTTGTTCGAGACGGATTTCTTGCTGCTTCTTAAGGTAGCTTTTTATTATAAATTTTTTTATTTTTGTACTAGAAAGTTGTTTTAAGAAGTAGTGAGAAAACCATTCCAAACGAAGATTAAATGAACCTAACCTATTGAAAAAAAGGGTCAGTAACACCAACATAAACATAACTTGCTAGTAACCTTAATAACCTGAGCGTAATCTTTTAATCCATTTTTATTTATTTATTTTTTTAATTTATTAACTACAAAGTTTATGATTTTTAATAAAAAATAAGAAGATTATTCTAACAAGTAAAAAATAAAGGGAAAAATATTATATGGATCAATTTCAGATCAAAAATGAGTTTGCAAATCTACCTGAATCCTACTCATTTAATAAATTATTAGGAAAACCTGAGCCTAACCTAATTAAACAAGCCAATTCAATTCTGATTTTTTTTTATCCGATTCGAGTTGGTTCATTTATTGACATCCATACTTTTGGCATTTAACTACCAATAGTATTGGTTTTTAATTTCAAACTTAGGCTTCGTTTGGGACGGCTTTTTTACTACTTCTTGAAGCAGCTTTTTAGTACAAAATTTTAAAATTTTGTACTAGAAAGCTGCTTCAAGAAGCAGTAAGAAGGCCGTCCCAAATAAAGCCTTATGCTTCGTTGGAGACATTTTTTTACGACTTTTTAGTACAAAAGTTATTTTATTTAGAAATTTTTGTATTAAAAAGTCGTTTTAGTAGTAAGAAAGTTCTTTCAAACAAAATCTTAGATTTTATTTGGGACAACTTTCTTACTATTTTTTTTAAAGTAATTTTTTAGTATAAATTTTATTTTTGAAAGTGAAAGCTTTTGTATTAGCAGTTTACAAATCGTTAAAGCAATTTTTTAATAAACAGCTGTGCCAAAGGAAGCCTAATTCACGCGCTTGTCCTGGTTGGCTAGTTCGCATGTATTGTGTTGTGTATCATGTATGTGATCTCACGGTAGTGCTTCCTACCATCGGTCATTTCGAAAATATTCGTCGTATTTTCCCGCTTATATACCATTTAATTTCAAGCAAATGAAGAACAAAATAATACAGAAGTTCACAGAGATCGAAAGAGGTCGAGAAGACCTCAAGGACGGGAGAAATTGAATCGGCGTGGCTGAATCACAATGGAGATAAGAAGATCATCGGGTATTATTAGTTTGCCATCCCTCTCATCTAGGGTTAGGGTTTCTGCTTATTTTCCTCACACCAAATTGGGAAGCTTATATGATTGTTCTTTTTAAATAATAGTTACAGAATAAAGATACATTTTTTATTCGTAATGTGATGCAGGTACCTTGAATGAGTATTTTCCAGAGAGCCATTTTTGTGCTACACCTGATGGGAGAGGCAATGAGAACATTTGCCCTGAGAATGAAGTTATGTCACCTGTTGCCTCGAAGAGGAGTAGAAAAGATGGAAATTTGAACTTGAGGAAAAGCTTAGCGTGGAACCCGGCCTTTTTTACTGAAGAAGGTGATTTGTTATGCAAGCTCCACTTGAAATATCGATTTTCAGGTTCTGACCTTGTTTACGTAACTAGGCGTGCTAGATTCAGCTGAGTTGTCCGTAATCAGTGATTCAGTCACCAGGCGAAGCAGTAGACTTTTATCGAAGACCAATTGGGAGAGCTCTTCAATGACGGAATTTAATAATTCTAGTAAGAGGCCGCCGCTTAATAATCTTGAAGAGAATTTTTTGAGTAAAGAACATGCAATTGGAATGTCTAGAAGTAGCAACAAGAGGGCTGCCAACTTGTTCTCTATAACAGAAACATCAAAACATGATGGACCGCAAATGTCGATGGTTAGTTTATTGCCTTCTTCATCTATCTGAAGTAGTGAATTTTTCTAATTACGTCAACTTTCAACTCTTCATTGCTCCAATACAAGGCAAACATTAAAAATAATTCGAGATTGTTTTTAGAATTCTCTTAATTATCTTATGATATATTTCCATTTTATCACATTTTAGTCGTTGTGTGTGGGTCTAGTTTCCGATTAGGTTGTTTTTCCATGACATCATACTATGTAAATCCTATATATATAGTATGTATTGGTTGATGTAAGTGCCTCTTGTAATAGCCCACATTAAATAAAGGAAAATGTTTTTCCAGTGCAAGATCTCCCTCTCTTCCCTCTCCCCCTCTCTCTCATTCAAGATCAAGAAGAAGAGATTCTTCTTCCTCATGCAAGAATCATAATAAGTGATATCAGAGCCTCGTTGAGGCGATCTTGAGGAATAAGGAAGATTCTTATATTCAAGAGAGCAGGGAGAGCATTCAAAGCAGTTCGTTGCGTGGGTCTCGTGCGTGCAGCAAAGGTAGCTCTGTTTCTTGGATGCGGGGATTCAGTCGGAGAGAATAGGTACGGAAGCCATTTCAAAGGCGGTTGGGAGGCCTGGTATGGGTGCGCTGGCAGAAGGCGATCACGTGCTTTGAGTGGAAGGCGGGCATGTGTGCGGTGCAGCCTGCGGTCACCTGGGTTGGAAGCGTACGCGTGGGAGATTGCGCATGCACGTTGGCCAAACATTGTTGGGCACAAATAGATGCGAGCCTGGCACGGTAGCGTGGGCGGGTTGGACCCGTAGGAATGCGAGCATGGAGTGTTGTAGGCGGCTGGTCAGGTCTTAGACGGGTCACATTTTGAGTGAGACAAAGGAAGTTGATGTAGAAAGCGGATGTGGGGACGAAGGAGAAGAATTCGGTCCCATTCGATAAGTCCGAGCACAATATTGATAGAGCGGGAAGCTGAACTTTTACAATGAGGGAGCTATTGAACAAGTTGAAGAATAAGGCAACGGTTGAAGGCAAACTTGTGAAGAAGAAGAAGAATAATAAAAACTTGTAATCAAGTTTGTGAAAATCGGATAGGACAACAAATTTGAAGGAGAGGTTCACGATTCGATCGATTTGACCAGGATCAAACCGGATGAGGTAATAAATAATAATATTATTATAAATAAATAAAATTAACATAATAATATGACATATATATTTTTAAATTTAATAAAAATAATTTCTAATTTATGTTATATATTTAGATATAATTTATACCTATGAAAAATATACAAAATTTATATTATAAAAATTATATCTATAAATTTATGTTATATTATTTACTACTAAATCTTAGATAAAAATTAAAATAAATCAATTTTTATATTATATAATAAAATAAAATAAAAAATAATAGAAAAAAAATAAATATTATTTTCATTATTAAATTTTAATTAAAAATATATATGTAGAAATATGTAGTGCATGTATAGTGAACTTAAGGATTTCATGTTAGTTTTTTAGTCCTACATCACCTAGATACTATATGTTAGTATTATTTTTGTCTATATAAGTTTTTTAATTCACGCCGAAAAAGAAGTCACATGGTATGTTGATCCATGTGATTAAACACAGTTGATAAAGCACTGTTGATGCTTGTTTAAGTAAAATATATAAAATTTTAAATTAATTTATTTGGTGAAATATTTAATAATAAATTTATTAAATTATTTTGTTTGATTAAAATTGAGCCGAACTAGTTCAAATTTAGTTGGGCTTAAATGGCTCTGTTTTGCAAAATTGGCGTCGGTTCTTCGGTTCGATCGTTAGTTCGAGCGGTTCTTAGACGGTCAAATGTTATTCCGGTTTTATACACAAATTGAATTGACTGGCTGGCCAATTCCCGATTCAAATAGTTGAACTGACCAGTTCGATCCGATTTTAATAAGCTAGCATAGAACTACATTAACATATCTTAAATATTCAGCATGTCCAAAGAGTTAAATATTCAACATGCATGCTATTAATGTAATAAAAAATATATGGGTCTCACAATCAAGCAGATCATATACTTCACTCATATTTAAATCGTATCAATGATAATGTTACTTACTTAGATGCTTGTGGGCTTGATGAAATGTGCTAATAAATTCATAACACTAATTCCAAAGTAAATAAGAAAAAATTTCTACCACCAAAGGTGAATTTTTATGCTTGTGATATTTCTCAGGCATAATTTATACATCTTGCATAGGTTAGCTTATTTGGATTTACAAAGACCATAAAAATCGAGAAAGAAATTCATATGCTTAATGATATTGGGTTAAGGTTTTGATTTTTTTTCTTCACATATATATATATATATATATATATATAATATATATATATATTTATAGAAGTTTGAGATTATCGATCTCCTTCTTATTTCTCCTAAAATTTGCTTAATAACTTAGAGAGCTGAAAAATTGAATACGGGCATCAAATTTTTAAAGAAATCAAGGAGATGTCTCTCAAAATTCAAGTTTCTTGGCATTTTAAAATGGAATTTTTTTGGCTTAATATGGGCCTCAAAGCTATTAGATTTGCTTTTATATGAGTGTAATATATGAGCAATCAATAAAAAATTGTATTGCACTCGTCTCAAAGCAAATCCAACAATTTTGAGACCCATCATAATTAGAATTTTGGTTTTATTACACTAATCCGATTTTTTCCATTAAAAACTATACGATTAAGAGAAGAATAGAGAGTGCAATCTCGAGATGCATGCTCTTTTGATTAGAGAGAGAAATCAAGAATCTATTACCTATGAGGAAGAAAAACAACAAGACAAAGAGAAACCAATGAAAATTCCTACTTTAACTCATAATTAAAGCACATACATATAGCATTCATGCACCAACTACTTATAAAAATAGGATTACAAAATCAAATCAAACAACTTAAATTCAAATTTATATAACTCCTAAAAATCCTACATATAATCTTAAAAAACATAATCCTAATACTAATGTTGTGCATTGATCCGGTTTAGATTAGCTTGTTCCTGCATGGCATCACACTACTGTAAATACTTATAAATCGATGTTGTAATGTTGTATAGTATGATGTAAGATGCCCCCCTTGTAATAACCCCCTCTTGTAATAACCCATTAATAAAGGAATTGGAATTCCTGTGAGATGCTCTTCCTCTCCTTTCCCCCTCTCTCTCTCTCTCTCTCTCTCTCTCTCTCTCTCTCTCTCTCTCTCTCTCTCTCTCTCTTCCAAGAAGTTCAAGAAGAAATTCTTTCTCCCAATAGTGACATAACAAGTGGTATCAGAGCATGGTGGAGCTGAACCAGAAAAACAAGAAGAAGATGGTTCTTGTAGTCAAGAAAGAGAGGAGCCATTCGTTGTCGGTGCCGCGGACGAGTGTGCTCACGCGAAATTGTTTGCGTGCGGGGCAGGAGGTCCGGCTTCACAATTCCTTTCGCGTGAGGCGAACGTGGAAGGGAGCAGGGGTGCCACAAGCGTGGTCGTAAGAGCTACGCGGGAGCATCTCAGGCGGGCGTGAAGCATCCTGGTGATGTGATTAAAATGCACGGGTTGACGCGCGTAGGGCTGGGATTCGATAGGTCCCTCTCTTCCTCTCTCTCTCTCTCTCATTCAAGATCAAGAAGAGAGGGAGTGCTTGCATTTGAAAAACATTTTCCTTTATTTAATGTGGGTTATTATAATGGGCACTTACATCATCCTATATATATATATATATATATATATATATATATAGAATTTACACTAGTGTGATATAATGCAGGAACAACCTAATTTAAAACCGGACTAATAAACAAAAATCTCCACCTTGGTCCTATTTAAGGAACAAAGAAATATGTGCGCTTGCTGCGATTCGACATGCTCCTTGCACAAACTCCACGAGCAAACCCTTCGAACTGAGCCCATCCCGCTCGCGATCAACCTCTACTTTGTGTTCTGATCTACAGCTCTAGTTTGCGCTCCCTCGTGTTCTAACCCACACGTGCCTGCATCCGCCGCTACTCCTCCCGTGATCGGCACGCTTATGCCTTGTGCAGCTTCAACTCTTGCATGACACGCCCACACTACAACACAGAGCACACTCCAGCTCGACTTGTCATCCTCGGGCACTCGTGCGTGCTCCAACCTAAGACTTCGTACGAGCCTCCCGTCCGATTCCAAGTCCGCGCCCAACCAGCGGCCTTGAGTTTCTTGATCTTGTCACTGTTGTCTCCACTACTTCAGCACACCATAACTTATGATCCTGCTTGTTAATTTTCCCTTTTTTGAACTCCACCTCAAATGATCTAATTTGATCTTTAATCATAACAAAATCTTGCTCTCCTACCCGTATGCCTGTGGTCAAGATTGCCAAGCAAGCTTATTAAAATTGGATCGGACTAGCCGATTCGACTGGTTGAACCCAGAACCGGCCAACCAACCTGCTCGGTCTATGTATAAAATTGAAATAAAATTTAACCATCCGAGAACTGCTCGAAGCAATGAACCGGAGAACCGGTGTCAGTTTTGCAAAACCGGACCGTTTAAGTTCAGATAAATTTGAATCTATTTGTCTAATATTTAATCAAATGAAATAATTTAATAAATTTATTATTAAATATTTAACTTAATAAATTAATTTAAATTTTATATATTTTTGTTAAACAAGCATCAACAATGCTTTATCAACTATGTTTTATTACATGACCCAACATACAATGTGATTTCTTTTTCCATATGAATCAAAATGTTTATATAGAAAAAAAATAATGCTAACATATAATGTCTAGGTGTTGTTGGACTAAAAAACTAAGGTGAAGTTTTTAAGTTCACTATATATGCACTATATATATATATATATATATATATATATATATATATATATATATATATATATATATATATATATATATATATATATATATATAATGCAAATAATATTTAATTTTTATCTATTATTATTTTTATTTTATTTAATTACAGAATATAAGAATTGATTTATTTTAATTTTTATATAATATTTAATAATAAATAATATAACATAAATTTATAGGTATAATTTTTATAATGTAAATTTTGTATAGTTTTCATAGGTATAAATTATATCTAAACATATAACATAAATTAGAAATTATTTATATTAAATTTAAAAATATATATGTCATATCGTTATGCTAGTTTTATTTGTTTATAATGATATTATTATTTATTACGTTATTCGGTTCAACCCCGGTCAAATTGGTTGAACCGGTCGAATCGTGAACCTCTCCTTCCGGTTCGTTGTCCGGTCCAATTTTCACAACCTTGATTTTATGACCTCCCGCTCCATAGAAACCAAACTACCAAGATAGGGCTTATATTTAACTCTTTGGAAAAAGAGTACTATAGGTTTACAGAAGTTGATGCAATATCTGACATACATTGAAAACAATTCTGTATATTCTAGAATATTCTAAATTATTAAGGATTTATTCAATTTTTATTAAATTTTTTATCAGGATTATATTTATTTTAAAATTAGGTGATGGAATTTTTACCAGTTATTTAGATTTGAATTCATGTTTTGATTTTATATTGTAACTCTTTTTTATAAATAGGAGTTGAATGAATGCTATTTGCATGATTATGAATTATAAATTATAAGAAAATTTTCCTTTGATTTCTCTTTTTCATTTCGGTATCCTTCATTACGGGAAATTGACTCCCATTCATCTTCTGATGCCCTCTTTCTTTTTTCCCCGATTACAATAGCATACATCTCATTTCTGTCACTACTGTTCTTCTACTGATTGTATGATTTCTAATCCCAAGAAACCGATTACAATAGCATACACCTCGGGTCCTTTAAGAATCCAATACCCCTTCATCATTTTGTCAATTCCCTAAGAAATCACGTAAATTCGAAGAGGAAAAAGATCAAGGAGACATGCACTATTGAAATCTCCATCTTTTATTGTTGTCACTTCCCAATGATGGCATTTCTGTAAATTTTAAATCAGGTATTTTATCTTTTACTTGCTGTTTTGATTCCCACAGACCTTGATAAAGACACCATCCACAAAAGGCATAACAAGAAATGTGCCAAAATTGGACGCTGCTTGCTTGTATCCTGAACGTGTTGTTTTTCAAGTATAAGCAATCTTTTTATGGCGCGTCTCAGTGTTTTTGCCATATTTAAATCATTTTGAATTTTTTGAAGTTGATCAATATACGTTATGCATTCTTGACTCAAATTTTGCATAGAATGTTGGAAAAAGAAAAAAAAGCAAAAGTACAGATTGAGAGAGATACAAGCATATTGAAGTTGAATTCTTGCCCATCATATTCAAATAGATCACAGAGGAGGATGAGTTGTTCTGCCCATACAGGCATGACGTTCGTAGTTAAAGAAAAAACACAAAATTTTTGTGGGTTGCGTCCTGCACCAATCCATGCCAAGCAATCAACCTTGAGGATGCCTTCTTCACATGGAAGATCGGAAAAGGAAAAAGCAGCAAAACCACTATTTGTGAAGGACCCGATCTTATTGAAGCTGAATTCTTGCCCATCACCCTCAACTGAATCACCAATGGAGACTACTTGTTCTGGTTCTGCTGGAATATTCTTTTCAAATTCTCAACAAACATTCAATGTTCCTGGTTTGCCGCCTGTGCCAATCCAAGCTAAGCCTTCAGCTTTGAGGATGCCTTCTCCATCACTAGGATTCTTTCAACAGGTACCAATTTTTATTGCTTTGCTTTTTTACTTAATTAAGTCTCTTGCAAATTTTGAAAAGTCTCTGCGCTGCCTTAAGACTTCAACTGTCTTTCCACCAATGGATAACGAGTTGGCTGTTAGACTTCATATGTTTTTTTTTTGTTTGGAATATTGAGATAAAGGCAAACTCCCACACCCCTCATAGCACCGGCACTTGAATACACAACCTCATAGATAGAGACAAAGTTCCCAACCAATGAGCAGTGCGCAGGGCGAATAGACTCCATATTTTCCATAGCTAAAACTTTTACTACGGCCACAAGTGCTAAACTCCAAAAATGCTTTTCGTATTGTTTATAGATAAAGAAAGTGGAATAAGCTATCATACTTAGAATGCTTGTAGATAAATCTCATAAGCTGGTCTATGTTAATATGAAAGAATCAAGAAGGAAGATGGCTGATCCAAAAATCCATATTCTTATTGTTTGAAAAATTGTAGCTGGGAATAAATTAGTAAGGTGAAATAGGAGCTAATTTTTTTCAGAAAAGATGAAGCAGCTTTTATTAGTGTAATTTTTAGTGTATGTATGATGAGTCAATCAATTGAATACTTTGACAATTGGCTTCATTTGATACAATCTTGTAGAATTTATCCATCATCTGAATTCATTTAGTGCTTGTTTGGTTACATGTAAAAAGTGGAAAAATATTGTTGACCTCCGTATAAAATACAAAAATATGATAAATAAAAAAATTGAAATACATGCAAAATATCGGCTATACATCCCAGAAATCCCGCCGAAATCCTTTCTAAATCCCACAAATACTACAGAAATGCTGCTTAAATGCTGTACATGCGGCGCCGGTTATGTCACTTCCCAGAAATCCTTCATAGAGCATCGATCACTGCTCTTCGACGCCTTTAAAACCCAACCAAACGAAGCCCTCGGTTGCCTTCTTCGACTTCCCCACACGAGAGCTCCTTCTTCCGGTATCTCTTCTGCGAGCCTTCTCCGGTCTACTCAAGCGAAAACCTTTAGACTCTAAGGTTGACCTCCATAATTCAAGTTTACCTTCAACTCCCTCTCTCGTCTTATCAACAAGAAATATATCATCAGCAAAAAGCATACACCAAGGTACATCCTCTTGCAAATGTCTTATGAGAACATCCATGACTAAAGCAAAAAGATATGGGCTTAAGGCTGATCCTTGATGTAATCCAACCGAAATAGGAAAATACTTGGTTAAAGCACCTTGTGTTTGAACACAAGTAATAGCTCATGCATACATATCTTTAATGATTTGAATATAAGCGTTATTAACTCCTTTCTTTTCAAGAACTCCGCATAGCACTTCAGTGGATAGAACATGCCTTCATAAATAGGTGTATCAGTTTCTTCATACATATCTTTAATGATTTGAATATAAGAGTTAATAACTCCTTTCTTTTCAAGAACTCTCCATAGCACTTCAGTGGATACAACACGCCTTCATAAATAGGTGTATCAGTTTCTTCATAAATAGGTGTATCTTTTTTAATCTAGGTGTATTGAATACAGCACACATTCTTAAATAGGTGTATCGGTGCATGTCATCATAGTCTTATCCTAACTATTTGGGGTACATTTTATTGGTTTTGGTATAACTTATAAGCTTTACTATTGGTTATCAACACATAACATAGACTTCAACCCTATAATTTTCTTATCGTGGGTTGGAATGGACATGGAGGATTTGTTTTTTGATGATTTAATATCTGCCTTTTATCATCATACCTTCATTTATATATTGTATTTATAGTTGTGGTGTAGATGCATGCATTCATAGTTATGTATGTACCTCATATTTATATGTTCATGTATTTCTATGTTTAATATTCATTATATATTTATATATTGTGGACTTCAAAAATTTGCTCCCGGCCTCTTCGTGGTCCCCTTTTTTTTCGGGTCGTTGAGGAGAATTTTAATAAATAGGTTCGAGGCAATTTTTCAGAAGACAGATTGAGTTTTAAATAAGACACTACCCGAAGATTCCGCCCTCATTTTGCAAGGACTTTATGGACTAGGTTCAAATTTCCTATAGGTGCAAGCCTCTATAGTTAATTACCCCTCCTGATAACGAGAGAGAATTTTCGATTAAGGCTAGTTGTCGAATAGATATATATTATCCACAGATATTTATCTTCTCGTGTATAGTAATAGCAGAATTTAGTATTTGAAAATTGAAATTTATGTCACCACGCATTTAAAGCGGATGGTGGGGGGAATTATGATAGACCTGATCAAGATCCCATGGTTCCGTCGTCCTAGGTCTTCATGATCTCTGGTCTACTTAGTCAGAGAAGTTAGTCGACCCAACCTGAGAGAAGGTTCCTTATCGACAATCATGATTTGCTTCACCCAAGGATACCTTGTAAACTTTGGGTGAATATTTGTTAAGGGGATAAATTTGAAACCACCTTAGTTAACAAATGCTTTGTGCCCTATCGATCATATATTTTTGATTCATTACTAAAAACTTTTGCGTCAAGTCATTAATAAGAGTACATGTTTTAGATATCTTGGATCTGTTGTTCAGAATGATGGTGAAATAGATGGAGATATTATCAGCAGAATTCAAGTTGGATGGTTGAAGTGGAGGAATGCGTCAGGCTTGTTATGTGATAGAAATGTACCCCTTAAACTTAAGGGAAAATTCTATAAGATGGTAGTGAGGCCTGCAATGCTTTATGGTGCCAAATGTTGGTCATTAAAAGAGAAGCATAATACTAAGTTAAGTGTGGCAGAGATGAGGATGCTCAGGTGGATGAGTAGCTTTACCCTTAGAGATATGATACGAAATGAGCATATACGTGAAAAGGTTGGAGTAGCTCCAGTAGAAGATAAGATTAGAGAGAGTCGCCTTAGATGGTTTGGTCACATAAAACGGCGGCCTTTCGATGACCCGGTTAGGAGAGTAGAGGTATTAGATTTGACTTATGTTAAGAAAAGTAGGGGTAGACCTAAAAAGACTTGGTTAGAAAATATTAGGAATGACCTTTCTTATCAGATTTAAATGAGAATTTGACTTTTAATAGGACAAAATGGATAAAAAAGATTCATGTAGCCGACCCCATGTAGTGGGATAAAGGCTTGATGTTGTTGTTGTTGTACTAAAAACTTTTGCATCGTTGGAGAACATACGGGATCTGACCATGACCATAATTTAATGGTGTCATTTAGCGAAACCGCTTGGACAGAGGGTTCCGATCATAATTGTTTGCATGTGGTGTCATTTGATAGTGAAACCACCAGTTAGATGACATGTGTCATGACCTTTTTGGCAAAATACGGTTTGAGAATGAATCCTAAAGATATTCTCGACCAGACATTCACTCTTTGTGAGCTGAAGTGAATTTTAGATTCACATCGGTAAAATGTTGCGGAGGGTGGATGGGTATTTTGCTTTAAGTCTTTAGGTGTTTTATTTATATTTTAAACATTAATATTATTGGGAAATATGGAGCTTTAGATCTTTAAATATTAATCCCTCCGGTTGAGATTTACATTCAAGGGTGACGTTGAAGTCGATTTGAATGTATTTTATGATAATTTGAGGGGCATTTTAAAAGTTTAGGGTCCTCTCCGGTTGAGATTTTATGTCAACATGGTCTTCTTCCCTTTTGTTGAACATGAACAAACATAGCAAATTTAAACTTTTTCTCCCTTGTGAGAGTGGACTCGTGTCTTTTGTCCCCAAAATTTGCCCTTTTGATCGCCTTGCTGCTTGCGTGTTTTGCCTCGGTCGCTCTCTTGTTGCAGTTGATTTCGTTGATCCATATGCTTTTTTCGGCTATATTGCTCACTTGATCGTCTCTTCCTTAGGGTTCAATTAAGCCAATTCGGTTGAACTGGTTTAGGCGTGTGTAACATGCTTCCTCAAACTTTCGAGAAATTATTCTGTGTGGCATTCGAACGGGAAAAACGGTTCGGACTGTGAGTGTACACACTGTGTGTACACTGATTTGACATACATTATGTACAAATGTGTCACATATCCGGACGAGTGTTCCTGACCAGATGCCGCACAAAATAACTTTTACCTCGCAAAGTGAAATTTCCTTTTCCTCTCACGTGGAATTCCCTTAGCTAAAGTGATGTAAGATGACGAGCAAAAATAAAATTTTGATTATGTAGGGTAAAATTCATTATAGCTTGGAATCATACTTGCATGGAAGATGTCATAGCCTCGTACGACTAGGTTCCTTCGAAGAACATTTTTGTAGTATATTCTTTGAATTTGGAACCATACCTAGGAGGATATGTTAAACTCATACTAGCAAAGATTGTTGGAATCACTGAGAAAGAAGAAAGTCCCTCACGTCTTTGACTATACACAAAAAATAAAAGTTGTATAATTTAATGTTGAGATTGAATTGTACTGTTAAAAGTGTAAAGCTCAATGAGATGTATAGAAGTTCTTCACTTTAATGTGCAAAGGACACTGCGAATTAGTGCATATATATATAAAGTAAAATTTAAAAGTTTTACAAATATAGATTTTGTACGTTTATTTTATCATTTTTAATTTGATGATAGCATTTCCTTGATTTAAGTTATTATTTTTTTGATTAATGATGTATTTTTATGAATAATTTAAATCCAATGCATGTGTAATTAAATTAAATATAGTAAAAATTTAATTAACTGATGGAGGTGGACAGGGGAGACGAGCGTTATGACATGCATGATTGGGGTGAGGAGAAAATGATGCCCTTAGAGCTAGGGTTGTCAAAATCAGGTCACTGGTTCGGTTCGGGTCCAACTCGAAACTGACCCGACACTTCGACCCGACCCATTTTTACAAACGGGTCGGTTTTCTGAACTCGAACCCGATCCGCTTTGGTTATGTTTTACTAATTTTTTTATTTAATTCGATTTATTTAAACCTAAATCAAATTAAGGTAAGATTTACTTCAATCAATTTAAAATAAATCAAGCTTAATTATTTTTGGGCAACAATGTTTATTATTTTTTTAGAAATATCATTTACTTATTTCATAACAATATTTTAAAACTCTCCTAAATTAATTAAAAACGGGTCGACCCAAGTTGATTTCGGATTTCCGAGTCAACCCGAACCCGACCCGGTTTTACAAACATGTCAAAATCCCTAACCTGAACCCGACTCGGTTTGGGTTCGGGTTCGGATCGGGTCAAATATTGACACCTCTACTTAGAGCAAGCTATATGTCACCGTTGCTTTGATCATCATCGAAGCAGAGCTTTGAAATTTTTTTTTGTTTGGGAATGTTTGAAAAAATATACCAATCTAGAAAGATGCGTGCCGGTGCTGCTTACTGGTAGAGTTGAGCGTTGCTGACGGAGACAGAGCTGAGCGCAGGAGAGAGACAGCCTTCTCACGCAAACTTTGAAAACTTAGACCAACCAAAAGTATCATTCAATCGTTTCTCCTATATGTTTTTTGCACGTGTGCTTCTAGCACGTGTTTTGGCGCTTGATAACGTATAACATGCCCTCAGCAACGAGACAATGTGTGAGATCGAAGTGAAGCACCACCAGATCTTACACAACGCTCTCACTATAGTTTTCTAGTTGAAATATATGGCCTATTTAAGAGCATTTTCCATCAATCAAAAGAGGCTATATTGGATATATTCTTCATGTCCTGAATCTCACTATAACATAAATCGTCTGAGTTAAAAAGGTTGTAGCTTTATATCTCTCACTAAGTTGGATTTTCTTAATTTTTCAGAAAGTGGTTACTTCTTCTCACAGCACTCAGCTCCATAGGACTTCTCAATTGCCCATATCTAATACTCAGTCCCTAAGAAAATTGTTCAATCTTAAGCGCATGGCTCCTTCTAAGCCTCCAGTGGCTCCAACTGAGCGACAAACAAGAAAAGGTACTACTTCAACTAAAGCCAACGTCTATCTTAGATTCTTGAAGCACAGCAATTTTATTGAGTGCAGAAGGCTCAAATCTTGCAATTTCAGATTTTGAAGCAAATACAAACATGGAGAAAAAACAGTTCAATAAAAAAGGTATGATATCATCCAATGCTTGTGGGAGATCAAATTGCCCATCAGATGTTGCGGAAGAGATTATGACCAATTGTTTGTCGGTTTGTCACAGCATGGATGTGAAAACTCGAGAAACACTTCTAGGGAAACCTTACAATGAAAGAACAACGGAAAGGGAATTAACTGATGAAAATTGTTCCGAGTCACAGATCAGCTGTAAGCCTTGGATTGAGAGAGGTGGGATGATCGGAAATGTTCAGCATTTAAATGGCTTTGAGAACACCAGTGATTCTTCTCGGTATTCCGTTGGTACCGTTGCAACTGAAATTTGTCCCGCTTCATCTGAAATGCACTTCCCACAGAACTTGGATGAAAGCAATTTAAAATCATTGTATGTGCATGCCCCAGTTATGAATAGTGAGCTTGTTATGCATAAAGATGCAGGAGATGAGACTTTTGCTGACACTAGCTTGGAGAAGCTTGAAAGTATAAGCGCTGTTTGTGGTGCTTCAGAAGAAGAATTATCTCAAAATGGTAACGAGCACTTTCAAAAGCCCAATAAGGATTCAACAGAAGAGGGTGGTGTTCAGAATGGTATTGAACACTTCCACAAGACAATATCTCAAGTCCAGCAAACTATCCTTGGGAATTCCTTATCGGATGTTCAATTTGCAGCATCAGAAGAGTGTCAGCCCCAAAATGACCTTCAATTGTGTGAGTTAAGGAATGAGACTAGCTCAGTAGAAGAGAATGGATTGATGCCAGTGTAATTATCTCATATGCTTCTGAACTTTTGGCTTAACAGAAAGTTGGTTTTGCTTGATTCTTTTAAAATTTTCTTGCAGTAAAAAGGTATCTTTGGACAACTTGAAGCAAGACACTGCCCTCTTGAAACCTCATTTGAGTGCTGTTCCATACTCAGAGGAGTGGCTGTCAGCTATTGAGGCGTTTGGAGAGGTCAGTTGCGTTTTATTCTGTATTTAATGACTTTGGCATATATTTGTGTTTTTATGTGTTTATCTTAACAAGTTGTGTTTATTTTTTTTGTTATGTAATTGGTACTTACTGTAAGAGAGAAAGTGTAGCTTCTAATGAAGGTTTTCTTAAGGGACTGCCTTGTTGCAATTAGAAATTATGCCTCCAAATGCAATATAAAGTAAATAAAATGAATA
Source organism: Dendrobium huoshanense (assembly GCA_016618105.1). Classification (NCBI taxonomy): domain Eukaryota; kingdom Viridiplantae; phylum Streptophyta; class Magnoliopsida; order Asparagales; family Orchidaceae; genus Dendrobium; species Dendrobium huoshanense. The sequence continues at coordinate 80,548,233 of CM028358.1, forward strand.
TGGAATACTCTTGGTTGGTTTTTAAAACAAATTTAGGATTGTTTGGAAGCAAAATGGATCAAATTTTTTGACTAAACATAGAGGCAACAATGGAATTGGGATTGGTGGGGTGGTGGTTACAACAGATGTGGGCGACGGGGATGATAAATGCTTGGATGGAGATGACAAATGGCAGGTGCCACATCGTGGATGCTGGTTACGACAAACGATAGATGCACGATCTTGGCATCACGGATGGTGACTATGATGGATGTTATGGGTGACAATGAAGGCGACGTCGATGGCCGAGTGGTCAGGGATAATACTGTGACCACTCACGACTTTCTATGCTTCATGTTACGGAAGATTTTTAAAAACACTGAAAATAACCTAAAGGGGCAATCAAAATTCTTATAAAATGCGTACTTGTTTTTATTCCAACCAAATACATGCAATCCGAGAGGCATTTGCTTTACTCCAACTACGTCCAAACAAACAATCCCCAAGGCAAACTTCAATTACTTGATGAGGCATACAGATTGATGGTTTAAATGGTTTTTGAGTTTCTTATAAACTTTTGATTTTCTGATCTGACCTTATTTTTCTTTTCCAATCACCTAAGAGTTGTACAATTTCATTTTCTCTAACATCCATTTTTTGTTCTGTTTCTATACAATGCCTTTTTAATGTTTTCTTTCTTGCCTCCAATTATGGTCCATCAGATTGTTCTCCTAATGGATTTGTGATTTTAATTTGAATTTGTTAGGTGTCTTCTAGTTATAATTCTGAGGACTTTCTAGTCAGCTCTTGTAATTTTGTTTTAACAATATGACTCTATCAGTTCTTACAAATCTAATGCCTAGCTGTAACTTTATTATTTAGCTTTTTTCATATTGAAGTCAAATTCATGTTTGTCCAGCCTTTAGTTTTGTACTAGCACCATGTTCATTCCTTAGTTTATTTTTCTCTCCGTATCTGATTTTGTTTAGTTTCTGCATATGTTCAACAGCTTTATATCTCCTAGATTATTTTCCTATCTAATTGGCTACTTTTATCATAGGACATTTTGGAAGTTAAAACAGGTACTGTACAAAACTCTCCTCCAGATAAAGATAGTTCAGAACCTGGCCCTTGGTCACCGGTATGATTCTGTAATCTAAACTTACCATAATACTTGCCTGATAGTTTACTAGTATGCTTTGATACTAGGATGCTTGATATTAATTCTGTGTATGAAGTGATCGTTAATGTCCTTTGGGCTGCAAATGAAAGTAATCAAATAAACTTAATATTTTTTAATTACTTGATAGTTAAATAAACAAGATTGAACCATTATATATTCAAATATGCTCATAAATAACATCATTTAAAGCTTGTGAATAAGCTCGATTCATGTTCCATATAGAGATCATAAACAAGTTCGTTATGAAACTCGATTAATGTATGATATGGGATCAATTAAGTGTTGTTATAAAAATAATGAATAATATAATATGATTTTTTTATTATAATATAATAATATAATTATTATTAATTAATAAAATTTTAAAGTAATTAAATATTAAAGTATCTATTAATTAAAATGAATCTTAAATTTCTATGAAATTAGTATTATATATTATTTAATTTCAACTATTTATATTCATAAATATCTATTTATTTAGTTTATTTTTATATAAATTTTTTTGTTTTATTATAATAAGTAATTCTTATTTTTTATATTATAATCATTTATTAGAATGAATTTATTCATGTTTGTTGGTTATTTGTTTAAAGTGTTTATGGATAAAATTGTTTATAAGAAAAATTATTTTTTTAGCTCGTTTGTTCATGAATGGGCCCATTTAGGTATTAAAAAATATTTGCTAGATATATTCACGAACATACACTACAGTAATTGTTTATTAATTGGCTTGATAAGGCTCGTTTGTTAAGCTTATGAATTTTTAAAAAGTAAAGCTCATTAATAGTTTGATAAAGCTCATTTGTTTAAAGTTCAATAAGCTAATAAACTTCTAAAAAGTAAAGCTCGTTAAACGAACTGAATACAAACATAAAATGAACATCTATAATTTTAAATGAACCAAACTTGAATATAAAATGGGAAACTTGAATCGGGCTCAAAAGAAGTTTGAACAAGCTTATAATAAATGAGCTCAAACAAAAACAAGCACCTACTTGACTTGGCTTGGTTCATTTTCAGCCCTAAATGCCCTCTTTTATTGGTTGGAATATACTTGGATGCATGAAACATATAATTTTAATTCTTTTTAGCCCCTGTTGAGCAGAATTGTGGCCATCTAAGTTTTTAGCGACGTTAAACTGCACTACTTGATAAACTGTAGAGTCTTCGTTAAAAGAAACCACTCTCTATAATTTGACTTACTAATTCTTTGCATGTGAAAAAAATTGACTCGTAACTGTGTCCGCCAACTTTCATTTATTATCTAAACCAAAGAGTGCCATTTTTTGCATATCATGCTATACTAGTTTTGATCGGATGCCCTAATTTTAGTAGTGCTTGTGATGTCGATCGACCGTCTTGAAACCTTTTTAGCAAGGCTTGCAATGAATTTATTTCAGAGGTTTCAAATTTGTTTTATATATAGTCAAATAATTAATTCATTTATCGGGTTTTGGCTGATGTTTTGCTTAAGATTTTGGTGGAGTGTCTGGTCTCTCAAAATAATTTTTCTACTTAAAGCAGTTAGTAAATTTATTATTTCGGATTAAGAGAATCCAATATACTTATATTGTCCATGGCCATGTTTCGAATGGCCCCAACACACTAGTTTAAATGTGGAGATCTTTCATATTCTGTCCATATTAACTGAAAATTTAGTAGAGTTTAATTACCATCTGTCAACTTTAATACATTAAAAGGGCTATTAATCTATGAAATTTAATTTATTCCAAAATGATAACCATTATATTGCTATTTAACAATTGTAAATTTGAATAACTATCTCTTGTTGTCCCACATTGTATGTACACAAACTCTCTCTTATCATTTATTGAATTTGTAGGATGTTTTCTTGTATAAATATAACTCGATGAGTATATTACAATTCCATAACACAATAATTCAAATGAGATAAAATAAAATACATGTTAGTCATGATTTTTAAAAGGTAAGGAGTTCATACATCTGACTATACATTTCAACCCTTGCCAATACATTCACCCTTGACAATGTCCACCTATGTTTTTCCCACCAAAAAGCTGTTAGTATGCCAACAATCAGCCCTAAGAAGGATTAATAGAATTGAAGTGATAAATTTGCAAGGGATTGTTGTAGCAATTGTCACGACCCGACCCGGCTAGCCCGAGTTAACGGGGCGGGAGCAAAAAGGTCGTACAGAAAAACATAAATAAACATAAACCATTTATATTAATGCTTTAATCATCATCCAAATATTAATTGAAAGAGCCACTAAAAATACATCCGAAATGAAATAAAAGTTCCAAACCATTAACTGTCTCAAATAACTACTAAACTTTAAACATTCATTACATAAACTCCAAACTTTAAACTCAAACTAAAAACATAACAAGGAACCTTTCATCCTCTTGAGGTCCCCTACGACGATAAGTGTAAGGTCGGCGTGCAGCCATTATTTCTCTCCTGAAAAAAAAAATATTTCAAAACGAGGAATGAGCTAACGCTCAGCAGGTAATTCATAATACAGTTAATTTCATAAGATGCATGAATTAAAAACATTTACAATTAGAAACTGATTCATATAATTAAGCATTTTCATAACATATAATGTCGTTCTTCTTTTTCATAAACATTGCTTTCCTTTCATTCTTTCATTTAATCTATTTTATATGCAATGCAAAGTGCAATATGAATATGCTAAATGTATCATCCGTCCCGGAAGTTCCCTTTTTCGTACTGATCAGGTACGCAGTCAAAATTGTGGTCATTTCCTTTACCATTTGGCTTTTACAAGCCCCAATACCATTTGGCTTTTGTAAGCCCCTTTACCATTTGGATTTTACAAGCCCCATTACCATTTGTTGGGCACTTCCGGATCAACATACACATGAAAATTGTTTTCATTAAAACTTTTCATTTCCATTTAATCTCCTTTCATAAGCCTCATTATTTTCATGCTTAAATGCCTTTCATATGATTCATATGCTTTTCAATAGTTAATGCAAAAATATAAAGACAAACTTATAGAATCAAAGAATGTAAAACATTAATTAACAGTAAAATATTAAAGACATGAAATACATTTAGCAATAAGAAATTTGAAGCACTTATAAATTTAACTGGTTCTGAATACCTACCTCAAAGTTTTCAAAGTAGACTTCTACGACGTACGACGTCGTTCCAACACTTGTCGTTTCTCCTTAACGTTCAAAGCCTAAAATGATTTTAAAAGAGATCTGTCAAATCACCCTTCATTTTTCCTTAATGACTTCCTATTACACTTAGTAGATTTTTAATTAAATAGATATTAATTTTCGGATTAATTAAATTGGAAAAATTACAAAAATGAGTTTTCCACTAAAAACCAAAATATTTTTATTATAAAATCATTCCTAATACTCTTAGAAATCATTTTCATAAAGGTGTCTTACAAAATTAAGGTTTTAGCTCAAAAACCCTACTTTCTAAATCTTCCAAAATTTCCACAAATTCCTTCATTTTTATCATTAAAACGCTTTGCTAATCGTCACCTAACAATCCCTTAAAGAAAAATTAAAAGAAAATTAGGTTTTGGAAAAACCCTAGAATTTTCGATCTCAAATAACTTGAGATTTAGGAAGTATCGTTCTAAAATAATCATACCTGAGTATTCCACTTGTCGTTCTCTTCGATTCGACCTAAAACTTTCGCCGGAAAATCGTCGCCGGAGAGCCCTCGCCGAACCCGCCGTCCGCGCCTTCCGCTCGGTTCCGCCCCTCTCTTCGTTCGGTCACGCGTGAAATGAGAAGGGGGAGGGGTCGGTTATGCCTATTAAGAGAAAATGGGGTTTGCTAAAAGTCCATATTACCCTAACTTAAGTAAATTCGGCTTAAGAAAAACCTAGGGGCAAAGTTGGCATTTAGAGACTTCTAAAAATAATAACTCTCTAATTAGGCAAAATTTGGTATAACTTCTATATACCAAAACGATCAGAATTTCGCATAGGATTTTCTAAAATTAATTTCGTTGCATTCCGATAACCTTGAAAATTCCACTTAAATCTCGTCGCGGCGCTTTGAAAAGCGTGCAAGGTCTAAAATGACATTTTTCGGGTTTTCACAGCAATAACTAATGATTATATGTAAAATAGAAGTAGGAGGCTTGGTCAAGCACAAAAATGAGTAGAATATACAGTAACAAATGGTTGTTGAGTTAGTGTGAAAGAAATATGGAGCAAAATGTGTAAACCAATGGTTGCCAATTGTGTAAAAATTGTTTCTTTTACTATAGCTAACGTCATATGCAAAACTTTTGAGAAGAATGATTCAGAAAGCCCAACCAAGCTGTTGGGATGAATGAATGATGATGAATCAATACTCGAGCATCATAGAGTATCCAGTGTTTTAAAAGAAATGACACTTTGCTTTGGGATTTCATTGCAGAATATGGTTACTAATTTGTTATCTCTTGGTTTTCTCGCCCATCATCTCATCAGCTGGACATCTTGTTGATTTTTCACCACCCTTTTATTGTTTTAACAATCCCAAGGCTCAACTTTTTTTCACTGTGAATGTTTAGTCTAAAACTTAAATATTCTTCATTTTTTATCCTTCAGGAACTGACTGGAATGTGAGACTAGTATTTTCAATGCTGATAGTTGATGTTTAACATGGAATATTATTGATAGCCTCACATCCCACGTTATAGTATTTTAGTTTTTGGTGCAATTTAGTATTAAAAAAAAACTATTATTGGTTGACGTCAAGGTTTCTAATCTCAGTTTCAGCGTTTCAATTTTTGTCAATTTAGTATATATTTGGATGGCTGTTTTTATTTGGGCTAGCTATTTGATTAGTTTTGACAATTTTTTTCCTAGGTCGACAGTTTTAGACTGAAACTACCAAAGATGTTGAGATCTGAAAAATATATTATTTTTTATTTTTTTTACTGAATATCAGTTAAATTGATTTTTGTGCTGGTTGTTGTGGTCTTAGTGGGGGTAATGGAAGCGGCCAACGAGGTAATGACAGTGGTAGTGTTTGGCAACTATGGTTGCTGGTGGCATCGGTGATGTCCCCCGATTGTGATAGTTGTTTTTAAAACCACTCAAAATACTTCAAAGTTGTTCCAAGTGCTTTAAAAACAATTAAAAAAAGTGATCTTAAGCAGATTTTTGAATGTTTTACCAGTTGAAGCGGATCAGTTTCTATTCAAACTTGAATCTTTTTATCTGGTTTTTAACTTATTTACAGTGATCTCAAGAATGGATTTTGATTCATTATATAATGTGTTGCTGCTTAAAAGCAAGCTTGTCTTACTAAGAAGAATCCTTTTGCAGGTTAAGAGGAAAGCTCAGGACGTTGGACCTTTTGATTGCACCAAGTACACTACAAAACCATTTCCATTGGAGGAATAATATGTTGTTGCTCTCTAACCTTCAAAGCTGTTGAAGGAAAGATTAGATTAGAGCTTCGGTTACTGACCGTTGAAAGCATTTCAATAAAGAGTTTGCAGGTGTTTAGGTAAGTGTACTCAAAGATTTTTAGATGGCTCATTTGGTTTATTGTTGACAGTAAACACAATTTGAGAATTTTTTTTCATATTTGTTCTTAGATTTCAAAAATAATATTGATTCCTAATTTTGTTTAATTGTACAACATCTATGCCATTAAGAGTCAAATTCTCATTTAAATCTAATAAATAAAGGACATTTCTAATATTTTCTAGCCAAATCGCTTTAGGTCTACTTCTACCTTTCTTAACATAAGGTAAATCTAATACATCTACTCTCTTGGTCGGGTTTTCAGAAGGTTGCCATTTTATGTGGCCAATTAGAAAAATCCTCAAAGTCAAGGAAAAATTCTATAAGATGGTGGTGAGACTTGCAATGCTTTATGGTACAAAATTTTGGTCATTAAAACAGAAGCATGATATTAAGTGTTGCAAAGATGAGGATGTTTAGATGGATGAGTTGGTTTACTCTTAGAGACATAATACGAAACATGCATACACATGAAAATTTAGTTGGACTCAAAATTTTACGGCGGCGGGTTGATTTATGACTAATTAATTTCACTAATGATATGGAGGTTTATATGAGTTGGCTCTGAATTAGTCAAAACTCAAACAAATTAGGAATTGAAATGGGAATTGGTTCGAGTCAAGGTCAAGTTAAGTCAAATTGAAGGCAATAGTAAGGTTTGGTTACTTAGACAACCCTTCAAAATTGTGCACACTGCCTTCATTATGCAAGTAAATTAGGAAGCATTTTCTTCTTCATCATCTCTCATTTTCACATTTTTTTTATTCAAATCAAAGTGTCATAATCTAATTTATTTTCTTATAACATTTCTCTATCTTCACTAAGCATTTCTTCTATTTCCTTTCTTTGTTGCAAAGTATTTAAAAAAAAAAAAAAAGATAAAAGGTCTATGAGCATGTTACAATCATAATTTAGTTTGAATGAATTTTTTTTTTTTTTATTTTAAATTTATTTTAAGAGAATTTATTAATTATTTGAAAAGAAATTTAATGAATTTAAAGGTCTATTTTTCTGTATTTTATAAAATTTATTTTAAAGTTTATGTGGAGAAAATAGTTGTCATTGTTATAGAAAGCATTTTTTTATAATCATAATTTGTGAGAAAACTACAAAAAAGCAAAAGCCAATTAAAATAGTAATTAATATTGTAAAAATAAAATAGTAAGAAATTATTTGTTTACTTAATAATTTAATTCAGCCATTTTTTCCTGAATTGTAAGTTTAATAATATTTATTGTATTTTTAAATTGTCCTAAATTTCTTTCTCATAAATAAAATTCAATCAAATTAGAGAGATTGAAACAATAAAATTTCAAGTAAATTAAGAATGGTTTTTATTTAATAATAAATAAATATATATATATTTAAAGCCAATCAGTACCGTACGTTGCCTTAGAAGTTTCAGAAGAAGCGTTTGTGTACTTATTATAAAATTTATGAATTTTAGTACTTTGATGATTGGCGACGTCCGAATCTTGAGACTAATTAATCTTCGAAATAGAATAACGACTAAAATTTCGTCAATATTGTACGTATAATTGGCATAAAAATAAATAGTACAATTAAAATAATTTATGAGCTTATTGTAAGGAGAGTAAAGTGATGAGATTTAATTAGGGAATAAATTGATAATTTATTAAGCTAAATACATTTGACTAAATATTTATCAAATTAAAAAAAAATGATATTTCTCAAATTTATAAGATTATTTTATTCTCAAGATAGTTATATTTATATGATGTTTTGCTTATTAGGAGCACTTTGAACCACTTAAAAAAAAGTCATAATATGCTTACTTGATCTTAAGAATTTGTGCTAAGTTGTTGGGCTTAATTTTCATGCTATTAGAAAACATGTTGCATAGACTTAAGCTTAGTTTGTGACATCTTTTTTACTACTTATTGATTCATTTTTCTAGTACAAAAATTTAAATTTTGTACTAAAAATCTGCTTCACAAAGCTGTGATAAAGCCATCCCAAACGAAGCTTTAGACTTCATTTGTGACAGCTTTCTTAATGCTTTCAAAAGAAAGCAGGTTTCTAATACAAATTTCTAATTCAAGAAAATTGTCCTAAAAAGCTACTTTAGAAAGTAGTAAGAAAGCTGTCACAAATAAAACCTTACTTATTAAGACTTAGATCTGCATTGCACTCATATTTATATTGGATTTATTTCTTACAAACTTATTTAAAAACCTTCCTTTTGTTGTAGTTATCTATCTCAATTGAATAGAAACAATATTAGAAAAATCTATATCTTAATCCATCACATTATAATTAGTTACTTCAAAGGAAAAATAGCATTTTCTTACTTCAAAAAAAAAAAAAAGAATCTCTCAACGTATCAACCTATGTTGGCGTTTCATTTAAAATACATAGGAACTTATCAGTACATCAGCTCGCCAAGCTGCCAACTTTGAATCATTCTTTAGTCCATGATGATTATGACTAAGGGGTCCCAGGCACGTGCAAAGCAATTCTGGACACCACATTCTCTCTCTACCTCTCTCTCTCCTCTCTCCTCTCTCCTCTCTCCTCTCTCCTCTCTCCTCTCTCCTCTCTCTTGAGTTTTCTCTCTCTCTCTTCTCTCTATTTCTTCTCAAAGAAAATAAAAGAAAATAAAAAAAGCTGCACTCCACCATGGCTATGAAGGTGGTTGCCTCCCTTTGGGTGCACAAAAGATCACTTTCTTCTGTCATTCACCAAATCTCTTCATGGATTTCTTTGTTGCGCATGGAGACTACCCTTCTAAGATTCCTTGGCCGACAATTCTCTAATTTAGATTAGGTTCATTATAATATCTCTTCCTCTCTCTATATTTTGGTAAATGTCCTAATTACATCTATTTAGAATATTTAATGAATAAAAATATCTTAATTCATTATAATAAGATGATTAGACATAAAATATATTTGAAGTGTATGTCATGTCATGCATCATTATCATATAAATATTTTTTTTAATTAAAAAAAAAGCAATATTTTTTCTTATATTTGTGCTCTATTTACATCAAAATCAACAAGTGAGGTTTATTTTTGTCATTCATTCTATGTGCTGACATTATAAAAAGAAAAAAAAAACCAATTTTCCACAACATCATTGATTGCTTGATGTTGTAAGAACTGAGCTAGCTTGCAAAAAAATTCTCTTATATAACATAAATGCAATTTGCATGCAAAAAAATTCTCTCTCTATCATTTCTCTCTCTCTTCCAAGACAAGAGTAACAATATGATTTATTAGGCCCAAGACATTTATGCTATGGAGATTCTTCTTAAGTGGCAATCATGAAGAGAATTTCTAGGGAAACTCTAACACCCTATCACAGCCAATATTCTTGTAATCTTTCTGAAATCTCTTACCTAATACCCTCTGTGGTCTTCTGATCTCTCCTTCCAAATATAGGAAGAAGTTTTAAAAAAATTCTCTACTTGCCAACAAAGAAATCTAATTGTCCCCTCTTTCCTTTAAGAAACCTTCCATTAGTCACCTCACCATATATTTTTTATAGAAGAATAATCAGTAAAATGAAATGAAAAGAGAGAAAAATAGTCCCAAATAAGAAGAAAAATGTCCTCAAATATCAAATTATATAAAATCTTTCACCAAAAAAGCTGAAGATTGGCACATAATTAACTCTTTCAATCAAAAAAGAAAGAGAAATCCATATTAATATAATGTTTCAGTCATTAATATGGATCTTGCAACACACCCAAGTTCAGAAAAATGAAGAGAAATACAATTAAGAAGAAATTTGAGATAAAATATATAGATCATATATGAAAACCTAAAGTCTCCCTCATGGAGAAAAACTATTAATACGTGAGAAATAGTTTCTACACATGAATTTGACTCACGTAATATATAAATATATATATGATATGTTCATCTCTGAGTTACAAGAGTGAACTATTAATAAGCCCATGCCATGACGAATTAGAAGGAACTCCATTCCAATAATCTCTTCCAGATTCCATTCCCAAGCTTCCATGGCTAGTACTAGTACTATGAGCATTACTTGCAGGATGATCAGAATTTCCCACCACTGCTCCTGTTTCAGCAGCTACTGTTGTACTATCACTGCAGCCACCCACCCCTCCATCAAAAGAAAGCATGCCTCTGATATCATCACCTCCACCACTAAACCCATAATAGAAGCTATGAAGACCACCCCCACCACCTCCATGATTCTGACTGTGATCACCCCCCCTCAAAATATCTAGAAAAGCAGCTCCATTAGGGTTAGGATTAGGGTTAGGGTTAGGGTTACCAAGTAGGAAAGGGTCATGGCTATGAAAGCTAGAAAATGCTAGGGTGAGGTCACTAGGATCATAGGTGAGGGGAGGTAGAGGCATGGAAGGAATGAGTAAAGATGTGGGATTAACTTGATCTTGGTTGTCTTGTAAAGCTGGTTTCTTTGAAGAAGATGATGAATTGGAGGTTGAGGGTGAAGATCTTTTGTTCTTTCTGCAACCTCCACCGACTGGAACATTTCTTAGAGATCCACCTTTGGTCCAGTATCTTCTACAGCCTTTGCAGAAGTATCTTGGCTGAGAAAGGCTGTAGTTGTTGTAGTAGCAGAATTTGGTGTTGGTGGAATCACACCTAGGACACCTTAGAGCTTGCTCTGGCTGAGGTCTTGGCTTCTTGATCTCCTGATGAAGATGATGAGCTGGGGATGTTGATGATGACGATTTAGGGCAATTTAGAACTTCATGATCTAGTTGATGATTTGCCATTGCCTGATAGTTTCAATTAATTGTTATTGTTCCACACAAATGAAAGGGATTTGATTGTTTGAACTTGGAAATTTTTTAATAAATCTTGATTTTGTTTGTGATTTGTGAATGATAATTAATGATGAATGAATAATGATATATTCAGTAGTGTATATGAGCTAAGATTAATCTACACTAATCTAAGTATATATAGTTCTAACAAATATTCTGATATAATTTACATCAGAATATTCTTACAAGAGTTATAATCTTAATATTATGATAAAATTAGTAATGATGTTCATGAGAAAATTAAAATTCACCATAAATTTTATTATGATAAATCTAATTTTCTTCTAAAAGATGCTTTATAAATTTTATTTTTCTATCTAGTTTTTATGCAGAAACACAGTCAATTTTATTTGGAAAGAATTTCCTCATCCATAGCTCCTTGAGCTAAGGAATTACAAAGAAATATATTTAATTATTTCTTTTAAAAATCAGAGTATTTGAATTGAGATGATGGAAGCAAAACATCAAAATTTTCACATATTGTAATCTAAAATCATCAGTTAATGAAGATTTTGAACACTAAGAAGCGAAGTTTGGATCATGAATCTAACAAACATATATATGCATGTCTTCCTCAAATTCCCCTTCATCACCCAACATAAATTTATGATAAATAAACATGCAAACATTCATATATTCTAAACTAAAATTAGAAGAGAAAAATTATGTGAAAGAAGCCTCAAGGAAACGCTAACTAAAAGTTAAAGCTGCAAGAATTCCACCAATTTAAGCAAAGAAAAAGCAGAGAAAGGTGCCAATTACTAGCTTTGAATGAAAAAGCTGTGATTTTTGCTGATCTTTATATATAATCTTCTTCTTTTTTTCTTTTAATGTACCAATAAAGTTCATAACAAAACATTACAAGAAATATAAATTGAAGGGATGATATTGGTTTTGTAATTTTGTACCTGATGGTGGTGGTGGCCTGTAGAGATCTCCATCCATTCAAACAAAGCTCTCAGGAAATTAGAAACAGATGCATGCAAAGAGAGAGAGAGATGAGAAGGCAACTCAGTTAAGGAAAGAGGAGGAGCTGAAACTCAGAGCACCTCTCATGAGTTAAATAAGTGAGAGAGTTTTAGTGAGAGAAACTAACTAGTTAGATAGATGGAGAAATTTAGAGATAGAGAGAGAAGGTAGAGAGGGAAAGGGATAGTGATACGAAACGAGCGATGCGTTTTTATGTTTGGGGCAACAAAGCATGGAAAATTCGAGTTTGCTCTTTGAACGGATTCACGAGGTGGGCCGAGGGGCCCATAGTGGCGTGGAGCGCAATAGCGGGCTGCGCGTGGGGCCCACCAGACTCTCCCCTTCTTTTGGCCGGTTGCGCGATCCGTTTCACATCCCCCGCGGCGGGATTTGTTTTATCCGAGTCCGCCGAACGCGTGGCCGTTAATCTCGCGATTCTCATCACTGTTATTCCTAGCCGTCCGTTCACATGGGCCCCATCAAATTCTACTAGACGGAAAACAGTCTCGGAGCGCTGATGATAGGAATAATGTTTTTTGACCGCATCTGAACCGTCAGATGGTTTTGGCACCAATCGTGAGTTTGATGGTGTGATGGGCCCCATGACGCCGTAGCCCAGTCGTTATCTTCTAAGTTTAGCCTACGTAGCTTTTAATAATCGGATCGTACATTAAACGGAAATAATGTTAATAAACTGAATTTGACTTTGTAGGATTATGACGATATAATAATAAATATTTAATTATAAAAATTATTTAATGGATTTTTAACATATAAGTAATATAATATAATCATATATTTTAGTTTTTAAAATAAACGTGCAGAAATGAAATTATTATATTAGATTAAAATTTCATTTAGGTAAATGAACTTTATATTGAACGAAATTGATAATATTTTTGTGTTATCAAAGATATTTAAAAACTTTTAACAATTGCAAAAATCTTATTTTTTTGTGAATTAAATAATAAAATGTGTAATGCTTGGTTTTCAAGACCCCATTCGATTCGTATATGTCGAGAAAAGCCATCAAATTGAATCAAGATCTACAGAGAGAGGCTTCTAGCTATTTAGGTTGAACTCACATGCCATCATGGTTGAACCTAGTGGCTTATCAATCCAATTGGTTAGTGATAAGGTCATGAGGCATATGATGAATCAATATGATAATATGCATGTTTTCTCAGCCAATAATTAAGCTCATTGACCGATACTTTATTTGATGCATTCAAGCCTCTCTATGTAATATGGTCAAAGACAATCACCTACCTAAATTTATCAAACCCTTAGCCAATATCTACTTTAACAACTTTCCTTACTATAACTATGTAATTATGTTAGTTGCAACACCTTTCTATCAACAAATGACATCTCTTCTTAACCTTGTATCATTGCCATCAACTTTTAATCATGTCTTTGTCTGATTATGTGTCATTCGATCTCTTTATATGACATCTCCAAATTCAACATGAAGTTCTACCTGTTTTGACCCGAATTGAAAAAGGTAAACATTTAAATTTTTGTGTTTTGAATCCATTTGCATGTGTGTGAAAGTATTTTAATGTATGAAAAATATTCTCATGTGTTTTGGAATGAGTCCCAGGTGTTTGGAATGCGTATTGGTGAATTCTATAATTTTTTCCTAAAGCGCAACAATACTGTATGTTTTAGTGTTGTGAAGTTGTAGTGGTTCCTAGGTGCTGAATGGTGACATTACAGCGTTGTAGTATTAGATTTTTAGAGTTTGAACTAATGTTACAGTGCTAGATGGTGGCGCCGTAGCACTTTATGCACTTATATATGACATTAAATCCACTATTCAATTTATTCGCTCGATGTTGGTAGTCGAAGAAGATCGAGAAAGAAGGAGGGGGATTTTAATAGCATAGTTTCCCATTAAGTTGACCTCATCACTGCATATTCACAAGCCACTATAATGATGTGCATCAATGCTAGAGTTTGTGTCTCTAAAATATCTTTATTAGAAAAGGAGGTGGTGTTTGAATTAGGTTTTTAATGAGCACAATAGGGTTAACTCCCAACCTCTGCAAATGAGTGGCTTCATTGACAAATTTATTAGACAATGTTATGCATCTCCTTCCAACCAAGATAATAGGAAACTACTCTTATATATTTATAATTTGACATGCTTATTATTATGTTGATAAAATTGATTTCACTTGGATCTTCTTTTCTACAGTGCTGAGTTTAACCTACATAGTTAGTAGCGATAATGAGAACAAGCATATACATATGTGATAAGACGCGTATTATTTGATGTTGATCTTCGTAACAACAAAATTATTAGATTCTAATATATATGCATATATATAATTGAGTTCAATGATGATAAAGAATCAAATAACCTTTATGGTAAATGATAGCTACAACAAGAAAGAAGGTTATTATAGTAGCAAGTCTGATGATGGGATTTATGAATGATCATATATAATTTCAACATCAATTATCAAGTAATCATATATTAGGGAATGTGATTTCTTTCTCACTTTATTAAAGTAAAATGCTTCTTATAAATACATTTTGATCTTGTTTTTCATCTCATCTTCTAAACACCATTGTACATTATTAAGAAAAGTAATAACAAATTTCTAATTGAAATGTAGGCTCAACATATATAAAGAGCATAGTTGTATCATAACCATGTTTAATTATCTTTAACATGTCAAAATCCCTTTATTATTCTCTTAATATATTCCATAATTATATTTAAATTAAATACATATAACTCCTTTCAAATTTGGGTTAAATCGGACTCAATACTTCAACCTTTTTTTTTTATCTTGTGTTTTATGTTTCCTAAAAAATTATTATTTTTGTCATATATTATATTTCCGCAACAATAAAATAAAGTTTTCCAATTTTAATAATAAACTTTATATTAGTAATGTATTCATACCCTCTCATTAATATAGATGCATTATAAAGAAGAACCTTATGAGATTTTGGGGTGAGACGAGAAAAATTGAATGCAAAATGAAAGATTATTAGGCTTGTAATCATATTACTTAATTATATAAACATAACAAGATTCCAAAAAATAACATATATATTGAAAGAATTGACAAATAATTTATGGAAATGCGGCTAGAAATCTAAATGGTGGTTAATTTTGTGATAATGATTAGATCAGGTTAACTATTAATATTATTACGTCATGAAATATTCACGACAGAAAAGATTGATAAAGTTTAACGTCTTAGCTTTGTACGAAGATCCATCACACAATCAGAAAAAGTGAGGGATGTAGTATTCATAAGTGACATCAGAGTTTTTACGTGAAAACTCCTAAAAATGAGGAAAAATGACTAGGTATTGTCAGAATTAATCCTCGATCTTAGGCTCATTGGATTCGTCTCGTCAATCCTCTCCATTCGAGTATAAGCATGTCTTATTTGAAAATTATTTTATTGTCCAATTTTTTATTTGAATCTTCAAATGCGCTCCATGTCTTTGATATGAACCCTTGTAGGCTTAGATTGTAACGAATTTGGTGTCAATGGGTTCGTCCTCTTGAGACGTTCACTTCAAATATAAGTTTTCTGAAATCAGAGTTCAGATGATCCCGTATTTAATTTCGAAAGTTCCTAATACAAAGTTTTTTTTGATGATATATCAAATATAAAATAATTGATAGATTATTTTAAATTTTGAAACACATTGCCTAAATTTGTCTTTTGTTGACATTCTCCTTCTTGATTCTTATAGATTTCACTTTCGCTTATTCAGTCCATTTCAAAGTTGGATTTTATTATCTATTTATAGTATTTATTTTAATAGCATCCCTTTTACACAATACTACATAACTCCGTACTCAAAAACATCATATCCGATAAAAAAGCCTGGTAATATGAGCACAACGACGACAACAAGCCTTTATCTTAGCATGAGGTACCATAGAAAGTTTCCAAAACTATTAATATCATTCTAAATAATTGTAAACATTGGCCAATATCTTAGAATGTCATAGAAAAAATAAGAATGGAAGAAACTCTTAGCTCATCATATCATTCACATCAATATATTATCATATTATTTAATTTGTATGTGTGTGGATGCAAAACGAGTAATTTAGCTGCGCTCAATCTATTTGTAAAATAAATTTATATTAGTATTATATATTTCTGAATAAAACAAAAGGGGTGAAAACGGAGGCGGCCAATCAGGCAATGTGGTGGAGCCAAGTCAACTGAAAGGGAATGTGGAGTGGTCAAGGAGTGGGTCCGGGGGTGGCCCCACCGGTCGAGTCGAGGTCGGTTTTTTCGCAAGGAAGTAAACGAAGGAATCAGCGAGCTCGTGGCCTCCGCCAATCCGGTCCACAGGTCGGTGGGCGGTTGGTCGGGGGCCCCACGCCATCTTGAATTTTCCGATTCCCCGCAAATTACAGTGATTGAGAAACGACGAGGAGAGAGAATGATGACGTTCTTTTTTTTTACTGGCAACGGAGACGTGACGGCGACGTTTCGATTAATGGGCTGGGTTGGGCTCCACCAGGACTGCCCGTTTTTAGGTTCTGCATATTATTTATGAAAAAAATATCTAAATGAGTTTAAATTAGGTATAAACTTATTTGTAGTAAGATTAGTGTAATTAAAATATTATATATAATATATTTTTAATATAAATTAAATATTTTGAAATTAATCTTATATATTTTGCATCCATCTATCCTACATATTTTTTTCACATTATATTATTAGGGTCACTTTACCCGACCCAACAATTTATTATGAGTTGCATGATTGATTTAATGTAGGAAGGGGTGCAAACGAGTCAAGCCGACTCGCGAGCTAGCTTGGACTCGACTCGGTAACAGGCTCGACGAGTCCAGCTCGGCTTACCGAGCTCAAGCTCGATCAGGCTGCTGCTCAACTCGTCAGCTCGTCGAGATGATCGACGATAGAACTGCAGGATGGAAATGCAAATCCACGAAGCGGGAAATCCAAATCGCGAGCGGGAAATAAAAAAAATGATGGATCTTGACGACGTGGCGATGACGACGCAGACGACGGAACGAGCTCGACGACAATCTCAATAGCGGGAAATTTTGAGCTTGACGATGATCTCGACGAAAGAAGACGGGACGAGCTCGACGACGATCTCAAGAGCGAAAATTTTGAGCTCGACGATGATCTTGAAGGCAGATGACGGGACGAGCTTGATGACATTTTCGACAGCGGGAATTTTCGAGCTTGACGATGACTTCGACGGCAAACGCGACAGGACGAGCTCGGGTTAATGGACTCGACGGCAGACGCGACGGCAAGCGATCTCGACAATATACGGGCCTCGGGATGGCCACGGCTACGCTCAAACCGCTCGATACGACGATCTCGACGATAGACGCGACGACGACTACGGACCTCGGGATGACGAACGCAACAACAAGCGATGGATTTCAATCTCGACAGCGAAGCTCGACGAGCCGCTTGACAAGAAGACGAGTCGAGCTCGAATTTTGAGCTCGACTCTAGCTCGAGCTCGAGCTTGATCTTTGATAGTCAAGCTCGACTCGAACACCTCTTGACTCGAGCTCGACTCGACTCGACTCATTTGCACCCCTAATCGTAGGTAATATAATATGTTGGCCTAACTTATATTTTGTTTGGGGCAGCTTTGTTACTGCTTTTTAAAGTATATTTCTAGTACTAAAAGTTCTAATTCAGAAAACTTTCGTATTATAAAGCTATTTTAGAAAGCATTAAGAAAGTTGTCCCAAATGAAACCTTATACAGTGAATAGATAATATTTTTTTAATATACAATATCTCTATTTTACCAATTTAAAATTTATTCTTGGAGACACTTGATGTGTTTATTATTGCATTAAAATTTATTCGTCAATAACATCAAAGTTCTACCAACAAAAATATCTAAATAATAAGAGATACAAAACCTAGAGAGAAAAGCCCCAATATTTCTTATTGAATAGCTAGAGAATATAAGATTTATGCCATTGATTTTATACCTCATAGGCTTGTAATCTAATCCTCAATTATAGGTGGGGTAGGGCTTGGTACTATAAGAAATGCAACATTTAAGAAAAAATGAGCAAGTTACATGATTGGGCCTAATAAAAAGGTGCCATAAAATAAATATTAGCGAGGCCTTAGCTATCTAATTGCATTAAATGCACGCCATGGTTTTCTTGCATGTCGACTTCACTATGACTCATCGCGATATAACGAGTAGCTTTACTGAACATTTATATATTACCCAACCTAATTGAAACTTGAATTCAATTTGCACTTAGACCAACTCTAACGGAAAACTTCATTTTTCACTTCAAAATGTCATGAAACTAAAATATTGCCGTGATTCATCCAATCGAACTTCAATTTTGTGAAAGTAAAGTTCTTTTTTTCTTTTCGAGCGTTTCTTCGACAAGTTAGGTAGACATAGAAAAATAGTGGAGATGAACAGTGCAACTCATATATTGACGTACTACTATTCACCCGCAACCAAATAGCGGAAGTTTTACCGTTCCGTTGGAGCTCTCCAGCAACGCCATTCAAGCATTTGAAGTTCGGTTGGAGATGCCCTTAGCGGAGTAGCTTTGAGAGAGAGAGAGAGAGAGAGAGAGAGAGAGAGAGAGAGAGAGAGAGAGAGAGAGAGAGAGAGAGAGAGAGTCATGTTTTACTATACAAATCAAGAACCAACACATTATAAGATGAGAAAATCATAGCCTCTCCGACTTCTATTTTTTAACTTTATAAAAGCTATTTATATTTATTTTGTGTAGATAAAATATTCATTAATCATTATAATTTAATTATAACTTTAAATGTGTAATATTTTTAGTTATAGCATGATTGATATATTTCACTAGTCAAGACATTGACTCAAATATATATTGTCTCTTTCATTCTTATCATTATCTGCAATAATATTTTTCTGTTAAGGATCTGACTTTTCTTCTATAAAGAATTTAGATAAATCTTAAAACAAAATTATAAACATTTATAAGTTTTTAATTGAATTATTAGGAGTAGTTTAAAGGTTATTTATAATCTTTGTATAAGCTAATCTTTCATGTGATGGAAGACTCGGTAATAATTCCCTTTGAGGGATTGCGACATAAGGTAGAGATGGTGCCCTAAAGGAACTCAATCAAATTAAAATTTTCTCAAAATAATTGAAATTATATGTGAAAGTTTATATTTGCTTTTCTATTTAAAATTAAGTATCATTAGAAATTCAAATATAAGTATATTGTTATGTGATATTTATGTTTTGAATTAATTTTGATTCAAGTTAGTGTACTAAATAATACCACTAAATTTAAATCATTTGAGTAAATTTGAAATCAAATAATTTTAAGTCCGCATAACTTGACTCAAATCATAATGCACATTTGAATAAATTTTAAGGCATTTTGAACTCCAATATTTTAATTTTAATATAAGGTGATTGATCCTCTTAAGCTTGACTCGATGCCAATCTTAATTAGGAGTTGACATTGTGTTCCTCCACGGTTTTTTGCATCGGAGAGAACTCCTACCCGTACCATGGTGGTAGGGGTTTGATTACCAAGAACCGCTTACTCATGAATGAGTATGTGGCCCATTAATTAAGAATGCCTTCAGTTCATGGGAAGACTCTTTCAAGATTGCCCAATCATCTTATTGATTTGATAAATTATAGTCACACACACACACACTCTCTCTCTCTCTATCTCTATCTCTTCCCCCCCCCCCCCCCCCTATTTATGTGTCTTCAAAATGTTTGGGTCAGATGAATGATTAGTGATTGAGATTATGATTCCGCCAACTTTATGTTATGTAGTAGAAGGGCTTCGATCTTCTCGAAAAAACATTTCTCCATTTGCAGAGTCTATCTCAATCTAGAGATATTTTTACTTGCTCAATCATTTCCCATGATAGATAAAGAATTTAAGAGGATTAATGATTAAAATTTGACATTGTTATAATATTTAGGTTTGATAATCTAAAGAAATATTCTCCCTAATCAATATTATACCACCAATCACCAAAGCCTCGTACTGTTAACATAATAAATATAACTTTCAAATTTGAACTATCATGGCATCATGTATTAGGAAGCATCAACTAAGCATTTATACAAGATCATTTGAAGGTTGCAACCAAGACTCAAGGAACCCTTCCAACTCTCAAGACTATAGGAGCTAGCCATGCTAGCTGAAGCTCCTATATATGAAGCCAACATTTTTCTCCTATCCAAAATTAGCTTTTATAACACATAAGAGATCATAATAAAATGTTTGTACTACGTTAATATGATCAAACCCTCTTGATCTTGCGTTCTTTGCTTCTAGTTTCTTTTCTCTTCGATTCCTTTTGCTTGTAGTTTCATTCTCTTGTATTCTAAGTAAATAGCTTCAAGTATAGTTGTTTCATATATCTCTTTCAAACTTCAATGGAATCACATCCTTATTATTTCGAATATATAGCTCCCATTTTTCAATGTTAACAAATGGCATGTTATTGATGATAAAAAGTTGCTCCTTCAAGTAGGTTGCCAATTTTTTATGAACTTTGTTTATTTTTTTATATTTTGTCATTATTTTGTTAACATTGTTTCTTGATAAGATTTTCACTTGTCTACACTTCTCTTAAATTTTTTTGCATAAAACCTATTATTTTGATTTTTTAAAGTTTTTACATCAAATTTTTATGTTAAAATTATGACATCTATATATTTAATTAAAATTTTTAATTGATTTAGGTGCCAAATTTATCTTTTTTTATAGCATAACACTCAACTTGAGCTTCCCACATTGAGTTTATTTGGCCAAAATATTTTCCTTTGATGGGCACAAAATACCAAAACTATGACTTATAAAATATGTCTTTACTAATTATAAAATTTAAGAATTTCTTGTGATATGCATATTTATAAAAACTGGCTTTTTTTGCATACTCTTGATATGTACGTAGATTCTCTACAAATATCTTTTTAGCTTTTTTTTTTTTTTTTTTTTGCAAAGTATTTTTTTTTTAAATAATTTTATATTATTTGTTGGTTAGTAATTCCTATGATATATTATTACCATATAAAAATTCTTTTGGGTCAAATAAGTAAGTTATGACATACTTAATGTTATTAGAAAGTGGACTCTTTGATTTAGATATGCCCAGGACTTTTATCTTTGAATAAAAAATGATAATATGCAATCCCCTCCTTCATGAAAGCCTCAATGTAAGAAGAGAAGCATGCTCCAAATTAGGAGGAAAGTTATATAAAAAATTGACTATTTATTTAATCATGCTTAATTGAATGTATTGTAAGAGAATATTAATGCTATGAAGTTAGGTTGAATTATGGTGGTTAACACTATTGCATTATTTATCATTATTGATGTTATAATCTTGGTGGTACCTCATAAAAAAAATTTTACTTTTCCAAAGTTTTGATGATTTTGACACTTAAAGCTTTATTTGTTGGAAAGAGCAATAAACTTACCATTTTAAAGTTAGATATTTCATCAAATAATACTAAATATTAAAAGAGCGAATATACTACTCTAGCCTTGTAGGATGCACTCTAAGCTTACCTAATAGATTTTGACGCATATCAATTAGATTGTAGCGTTAATGATGACAACCCATGACCCCAAACTTTACTACTTGGGTGGTTGACTAGGTTTTTGAGGACTTCCCTCCCTTAGGATACTAAGCCCTTCAAATATCTTTTAAAATGATATGTTATAGTGACTGAGTTCATACATCTTGCTAGAATATAATCTTAAGATGACATGGAGAGGATATTAACTTTTAAATGAATAAAATGAATTTTCTCTCTTTTTTTTATAGAGTTGGTATGCTTTACTTTTATTTACTAGCTACATTATGCCTTCATGTGGCTTCTATGATAATATGTTCTTATAAATATTTTTGAGTGGGGACTCTATCCAGCACTAGTAGCCTTATAAACTTACAAATCAAAATACCCATTGAAGTATCTTAAATAACTAGAGAACTCAACTACTACTTATCTCCTAATTAATGAGTTTTGAAAAAAATAGGACCTTTCTCTATCATTGTGCACTACTATGGTTCATGTATTAATGAGCTTGAAGTAAAAATAAATTTATTTATAGTAAGTCAAACCTATGGCCCATTCAATGATGGAACTTATAAGAATTTTTGAATATATATTCTAATCAAGTTCTTATGGTGTGACGGTGTCCCTTTGAGGCTTACAAAGAAATTGTCTGTTACATTTTTTGTATAAGTGAATACATATATACTACTTATGATCCTAGGTTCTATAGATTGTGGAGTCATCTTGGAAACTCTTAGGAAGGCCACCGGCTAATGCTAACTAGCTACCATTGAAGCTCTCTAAATTGATTATCATTCTAAGATCTCTTAGACTTTGGAATCCTCTTGTGGGCTATATGTAAAGAAGAGTTTATCCTAGAAGTTCATATGGAATTAGACTTAAAAAAAAATAATAATAAGAAGACTTTGAGAACTACTTATTTGGCTAGATTTCTTTCATCAACAACGACTCCTTAGACATGATATGGACATCCTCTTCTGATTGTATTCAATATACAACACCTACTTAGATAAATTAAGATGAATAGATATATTAATGATTTTTTTTACACTACTTCAAGTGAAATGGGATTGCCTAGGCATGCCAATAATTGGCAGTCGAAAGAAGCCTCCTAACTTCTATTGTTTAAGAGTTATTAATATGAATGTTGTTACAAGGATGTAGCCAAGATTGCACCTAATCCTGATTAACTTTTTCCTCAAATATGACACTATAGTGTTATGTGCTGGAATATTCATTATGGCATAAAGAATTTATCGTCTTAATATTTTACAAGATCATCCATGCATAAATAAGTTGAGTGTAATATAAATGATATACACAACCAAAAAATTTACCTATTGCAGCACAATTTTTGGCCTTACCCGACGATTATAACCGTCACAATTTTCTTTGTAGCGGTTTTAAAACTGCTGCACTCCTGCTGTAATTGGAATGCTCTACAATGACATTCTGCAGCAGTTTAAGGATCAGTGGGATAGATCTGATGAAGTGCTAGATGTAGAAATGGTTATAACCGCAACAAACGTGCAGATTTATAGCGGTTATTAACCGCCATAAATTCTATCTAGGTAAACATATTTACAGTATTATGGCGGTTTTAACCGCCGCAAATCTGCATGTTTGTGGCGGTTATAACCCATGATCCCAAACTTTAATACTTTGATGGCTAACTAGAATTTTGAGGACTTCTCTCCCTTTGGATACTAAGCCCTTCAAATATATTTTAAAATGATATGTTAGAGTGATTGAGTTCATGTTGCTAGAATATAACCTTTTAAGATGGCATCAAGAGGATATTAACTTTTAAATGAATAAAATGAATTTTCTCTCTTTGTTGATAGAGTTGCTCTGCTTTACTTTTATTTACTACATTATGCCTTTTTATGTGGATTATATGATAATATGTTCTTATAAATATTTTTTGAGTGGGGACTCTATCCAACACTAGTAGCCTTCTAAACTTACAAATCAAAATACCCATTGAAGTATCTTAAATAACTAGAGAACTCATCTACCACTTATCTCCTAATTAATGAGTTTTGAAAAAAATTGGACCTTTCTCTATCATTGTGCGCTTCTATGGTCCATGTATTAATGAGCTTGAAGTAAAAATAAATTTATTTATAGTAAGTCAAACCTATGGCCTATTCAATGATGGAACTTATAAGAATTTTTGAATATATATTCTAATCAAGTTCTTATGGTGTGACGGTGTCCCTTTGAGGCTTACAAAGAAATTGTCTTTTACATTTTTTGAATAAGTGAATACATATATACTACTTATCATCCTAGGTTCTATAGATTGTGGAGTCATCTTGGAAACTCTTAGGAAGGCCACCGGCTAATGCTAACTAGCTACCATTGAAGCTCTCTAAATTGATTATCATTCTAAGATCTCTTAGACTTTGGAATCCTCTTGTGGGCTATATGTAAAGAAGAGTTTATCCTAGAAGTTCATATGGAATTAGACTTTAAAAAAAAATAAGAAGACTTTGAGAACTACTAGTTTGGCTAGATTTCTTTCATCAACAACGACTCCTTAGACATGATATGGACATCCTCTTCTGATTGTATTCAATATACAACACCTACTTAGATAAATTAAGATGAATAGATATATTAATGATTTTTTTTACACTACTTCAAGTGAAATGGGATTGCCTGGGCATGCCAATAATTGGCAGTCGAAAGAAGCCTCCTAACTTCTATTGTTTAAGAGTTATTAATATGAATGTCGTTACAAGGATGTAGCCAAGATTGCACCTAATCCTGAATCATGATTAACTTGTTCCTCAAATATGACACTATAGTATTATGTGCTGAAATATTCATTATGACATAAAGAATTTATCGTCTTAATATTTTACAAGATCATCCATGCATAAATAAGTTGAGTGTAATATAAATGATATACACTACCAAAAAATTTACCTATTGCAGCACAATTTTTGGCCTAACCCGACGATTATAACCGTCACAATTTTCTTTGTAGCGGTTTTAAAACTGCTGCACTCCTGCTGTAATTGCAATGCTCTGCAATGACATTCCGCAGCGGTTTAAGGATCAGTGGAATAGATCTGATGAAGTGCTAGATG
Organism: Dendrobium huoshanense; assembly: GCA_016618105.1. Classification (NCBI taxonomy): domain Eukaryota; kingdom Viridiplantae; phylum Streptophyta; class Magnoliopsida; order Asparagales; family Orchidaceae; genus Dendrobium; species Dendrobium huoshanense. The sequence continues at coordinate 80,573,314 of CM028358.1, forward strand.
TAGCAATGGTTATAACCGCCACAAACGTGCAGATTTATAGCGGTTATTAACCGCCATAAATTCTATCTAGGTAAACATATTTACAGTATTATGGCGGTTTTAACCGCCGCAAATCTGCATGTTTGTGGCGGTTATAACCCATGATCCCAAACTTTAATACTTTGATGGCTAACTAGGATTTTGAGGACTTCTCTCCCTTTGGATACTAAGCCCTTCAAATATATTTTAAAATGATATGTTAGAGTGATTGAGTTCATGTTGCTAGAATATAACCTTTTAAGATGGCATCAAGAGGATATTAACTTTTAAATGAATAAAATGAATTTTCTCTCTTTGTTGATAGAGTTGCTCTGCTTTACTTTTATTTACTACATTATGCCTTTTTATGTGGATTATATGATAATATGTTCTTATAAATATTTTTTGAGTGGGGACTCTATCCAACACTGTTAGCCTTCTAAACTTACAAATCAAAATACCCATTGAAGTATCTTAAATAACTAGAGAACTCATCTACCACTTATCTCCTAATTAATGAGTTTTGAAAAAAATTGGACCTTTCTCTATCATTGTGCGCTTCTATGGTCCATGTATTAATGAGCTTGAAGTAAAAATAAATTTATTTATAGTAAGTCAAACCTATGGCCTATTCAATGATGGAACTTATAAGAATTTTTGAATATATATTCTAATCAAGTTCTTATGGTGTGACGGTGTCCCTTTGAGGCTTACAAAGAAATTGTCTTTTACATTTTTTGAATAAGTGAATACATATATACTACTTATCATCCTAGGTTCTATAGATTGTGGAGTCATCTTGGAAACTCTTAGGAAGGCCACCGGCTAATGCTAACTAGCTACCATTGAAGCTCTCTAAATTGATTATCATTCTAAGATCTCTTAGACTTTGGAATCCTCTTGTGGGCTATATGTAAAGAAGAGTTTATCCTAGAAGTTCATATGGAATTAGACTTAAAAAAAAGAAGAAGAATAAGAAGACTTTGAGAACTACTAGTTTGGCTAGATTTCTTTCATCAACAACGACTCCTTAGACATGATATGGACATCCTCTTCTGATTGTATTCAATATACAACACCTACTTAGATAAATTAAGATGAATAGATATATTAATGATTTTTTTTACACTACTTCAAGTGAAATGGGATTGCCTGGGCATGCCAATAATTGGTAGTCGAAAGAAGCCTCCTAACTTCTATTGTTTAAGAGTTATTAATATGAATGTCGTTACAAGGATGTAGCCAAGATTGCACCTAATCTTGAATCATGATTAACTTGTTCCTCAAATATGACACTATAGTATTATGTGCTGAAATATTCATTATGGCATAAAGAATTTATCGTCTTAGTATTTTACAAGATCATCCATGCATAAATAAGTTGAGTGTAATATAAATGATATACACTACCAAAAAATTTACCTATTGCAGCACAATTTTTGGCCTAACCCGACGATTATAACCGTCACAATTTTCTTTGTAGCGGTTTTAAAACTGCTGCACTCCTGCTGTAATTGCAATGCTCTGCAATGACATTCCGCAGCGGTTTAAGGATCAGTGGAATAGATCTGATGAAGTGCTAGATGTAGCAATGGTTATAACCGCCACAAACGTGCAGATTTATAGCGGTTATAACCGCCATAAATTCTATCTAGGTAAACATATTTACAGTATTGTGGCGGTTTTAACCGCCGCAAATCTGCATGTTTGTGGCGGTTATAACCCATGATCCCAAACTTTAATACTTTGATGGCTAACTAGGATTTTGAGGACTTCTCTCCCTTTGGATACTAAGCCCTTCAAATATATTTTAAAATGATATGTTAGAGTGATTGAGTTCATGTTGCTAGAATATAACCTTTTAAGATGGCACCAAGAGGATATTAACTTTTAAATGAAAAAAATGAATTTTCTCTCTTTGTTGATAGAGTTGCTCTACTTTACTTTTATTTACTACATTATGCCTTTATGTGGATTATATGATAATATGTTCTTATAAATATTTTTTGAGTGGGGACTCTATCCAGCACTAGTAGCCTTCTAAACTTATAAATCAAAATACCCATTGAAATATCTTAAATAACTAGAGAACTCATCTACCACTCATCTCCTAATTAACGAGCTTTGAAAAAATAGGACATTTCGTTATCATTGTGCCCTTATATGGTCCATGTATTAATGAGCTTGTAGTAAAAATACATTTATTTATAGTAAGTCAAACCTATGGCCCATTCAATGATGGAACTTATAAGAATTTTTTTATAAATATTCTAATCAAGTTCTTTATGGTGTCCCTTAGATGTGTGGAGATCATGTCTATCATTTATTCTCATAGGGTTTATAGATTATGGAGTCATGTCAAAAAATTTTATGAGAACCTTGTAAAACATGAGGTACTCTTTGAGGCTTACAAAGAAAATGTATTTTACATTTTTTGAATAAGTGAATATATATATACTACTTATCATCCTAGGTTCTATAGATTATGGAGTCAGATCTTGGAAACTCTTAAGAAGGCCACTGGCTAATGCTAGCTAACTACCATTGAAGCTCTCTAAATTGATTATCATTCTAAGATCTCTTGGACTTTGGAATCCTCTTGTGGGCTATATGTAAAGAAGAGTTTATCCTAGAGTTCTTATGGATTAGACTTAAAAAAAAAAAGACTTTGAGAACTACTAGCTTGATCCAGATTTCTTTCATCAACAACAACTCAAATATGATGTGGACATCCTCTTCTGATTGTATTCAATATGCACCAACTTAGATAAAGACGAATAGATATATTAATGATTTATTTTTTACACTACTTCAAGTGAAATGGGGTTGTATGGGCATGCCAATAATTGACAGTCGAAAGAAGCCTCCTAACTTCTATTGTTTGAGAATCATTAATATGAATGTTGTTACAAGGATGTAGCCAAGATTGCACCTAATCCTGATTAACTTGTTCCTCAAAATATGACACTAAAATGTTATGTGCTGGAATATTCATTATGGCATAAAGAATTTATCGTCTTAATATCATACAAGATCATCCATGCATAAACAAGTTGTTTGTAATAAACAAGTTGAGTGTAATATATATATATATATATTAATTTTTAAATGAAACTAACATCCATCTTAAAATAATGAGCTATCACCGTCAGATATATGCATTTGTACGTATCAACTAATTTAAAATTTTAAGAAGTCAATAAAATACTGATTAATTGAAGTTTTGAATAGCTCTATAAAATTTTTATATTATTATGAAAAAAGAGGAATGAGTGTATTTATTTTTCAAATAGCCAAAATGCCAAATTATATCTATTACATACAGACAAATATCCCTAATATTTCTAGCCTTTATCATTTTTTTTAATTTTTAAAGTTGTTGTAGGCTACAATATTTGCGACGGTGGAGTGAGTAAACTTTTCATTTTAGCGATGCACGGATATCCAGTATATAAACAGAGAGAAAGAAGTAAAACACCCGATCCTTTTCACGTGGAAAGCCCGAAGAGGGAAAAACTATGAGGCCTCGCCTAGGTGAAAGATTCAACTAAATTTGAATGAATTACAAAGGTTGATCATTCCCTTGACTTAAAGGCGGTCAAATTACAGTAGTTTGGAGAGTAAGACAAAGGTCTCACGGCGGTCAGGCAAAAGTTCAGCTAACGGAGAATGATCCGACGAAGGTCAGGCGGAAGTCCGACGACGCTCGGCGACCGAGTAGAAGTATGGAGGCAGTTGGTGGTCGGGTGGTGATCCGACAAAGGTTGGCTTGAAGTATGGCGGCCGGGCGATGATCCAACGAAGGTTGAGTTGAAGTTCAACGGCGGTCAACGGTCGGGTGGAAGTCCAGCGGCGGCTGGGTGGAAGTCCGGCGGTGGTTCGACGACGGTCGGGTTGAAGGTCGGAGGTGGTCGGCGGCTAGGCGGTAGACCGACGACGGTTGTGCTGAATTCCGACGTCGGTCTACTGCCGAGTAGAAGTTCGGGGCGGTCGGCGGCTGGACAGTGGTCCAACGAAGGTCGGCTAAATACCGGGCGGTGGTCTAATGATTAATATTTTAGCCTGTAACAAAAGTTAATGATAAAATTAATATATTTTAACTAATGATTAATGAAAAAGTAAACTGTAAAACGTATATAATAATTTTCAAACTAAAATATTATATATTTAATTAAATCTTTAAAGAAGATTGGTAATAATTAATCACATTGACCACTGCTCTCTGACATTTGACTTTCCATGACGATCAACAATGATTGAATTAATTAAACTGTGACGAACTAATCAGAGAGAGACTTTTCTATCTTTTATTATAATATTTCACAAAAATAAATAAAGTTCTTTATGGCTTCATCGACGACATACGCATTAGGGTTACTGTTAATTCCGTATTTAAGCAATGAAGAACATAAATATCAGCAAAAGGACTTCGGAGTTCGGACTTTCAACAAAATTATGAGCTCTGAGTATTTGACCAGAAAAGCTCAACTGTTGCATAGATTTTACGAGTTTTAAATAGGGCATTAAGTTCTTAAGAAAATATTAATTTATAAAATAAAACTAATTCTTATTTTTTTCTTATAAAATATTGAATTTAATATTATTATTTTCGCATCAAAATTTAAAGAAAATATGCATATATAGTATAAAATTTTTAATATTTATAAAATTTGTATTTAAATTTGAAAATGAAGCATTAAAATTATGTATTTGAATTGAATGAAATAAAATTATTATTATTTTTGTATTTATTTTTATTATAGATATACATATATAAATTAAATGAAAGAGAAAAATACTTACTTTTTTTTTTTTGAGACATTTAGGTCATTTAAGGCAAATTCAAACACACAACGCATACACATAGACTCGAACCTGAACCTCTTAGTTTGAAGCCTAAGCTCTCAACCAATAGGCCAAAAAGAGTTTGTGTAAATACTTACTTTTAAAAAAAATAATAAAAAAATTGGCTTACTTTAAGTACAAAACTAAGTATTCATGATAAATGATGCATCGCTTTATGTCAGTCTTCCACATTTACGTCCTACTAGGACATGCACTGTTAACTAGATTGGTATGGAGAAAATGATTGAGAACAGCACAGCATTAAATGATTTATTAAATATTTATGTCATAATCTATATATTTTATAATTTATGTAAGCCATTCAAATAAGAAATTTTTACATATATATAACACTTAACACAATTATATTTACTTACATAACATCTATACTATCATATTTACTTATTTACCACCCAAACGTCCTTTCCCTCATCCATATTATCACTGTCTTACATCCCGTCAAAATTCCTATCATGTCGCCTTCACGAAACCAAGCCTTCGATTATTATGTGCAAACATTGGACACATCTTACTGTCTATAGACGAATCAGATGCAGCCACATCATCCAGTACTGAGCAGTATCGAGCTCATTATCGAGCATTATCGAGCTCAGTACCAAATAGTATCGAGCCGCGGTACCAAGTAGGAAGTGAGATGTCGTATTTTCATTGGGATATGGACAACGTTCGGTGTCCACACAGAATAATTTTTCAATGGTCCATGGTGCAAATTGCGCCCCTCTCCTTTGTCATCTCATTCGTTTTTTTTTTTCCATCTCTTATTTGATGTAATTTTGAGCTTCTGTTTATTGGAGCTTTTGAAATTGAACTTGTCGACTTCGTTTTCTTCTCCATTTTGTAGTTGCTGACACTTTGTACATGTATGGGAAGTGAGAGATGAATAGTGAAATCCATAGATTTAATGCCATTATGTACTGTATATGATGGGTGAAGTTGATGTCACTTTGTATAAATTTGTTGGTCTTCATATTTTCAATTTTACTAGAGATATCCTAATCACCTTATTATTTGCACTCACAAATATGGGTTTGAGTAACTTATTTCATTGTCCTCAAATATGGTGGATATTGGAGTGAGGTGCAGGGTCAAATTCAAATGAAATATTTTGGTGAAAATTAGAGAACTTTAAAGCCTGAGAGAAATAGAATCAGTTTTTTGTTGTTGAAAGAGTGAACTGAAGCACTTTGTCTAGGGCTTAGGGGTCATGCATTTGACTTACACTATCATTTTAACGGAACATCACCTAAAATTACATGCTGATCATGAGTGATATCGATATTGTTGACATGCTTACTAGTTCTTATAAAATGAATAGAATTGAGGCGGTGGTTGCAATGAAATTTCACGAAGAGGATATAAGTCACTCACAAAGTATTCAAACTTCGACGAACAATCAATTAGGTGAGAATAATGGTGTAATAGTAGATGGTATGTGTGATGATTTCTTTTAAGCTCAGACTGAAGAGGAAAATAGTTTATCTTCTAGTGGGATTATTTATGACTGTATTTGGACAGTAAATGTATGGAAAAAGTGAGAAAAATTCTCTCAGAAAGGTTTTACAATCTTGCTATTTGGATTGGTTGACAGATCAGAGCTTATGTTATACAATATATTTTTAGATGTTGTAGGATAAGCAAACTTATCTTTATGTTTAGTATTAACTTAATTTCACCGAAAATAGTGTGGTAAGAATCATAGCTACACATGCTCACTCTTTTAGCAATAAGGACACAACATCAATGATCTTTGTGCAAGCTTCAACACCTTAAACCAAAGGCTATTGGCAAGGATGAAAGATGCTTTAATTACAATATCAGCAATAAGTAACCAAAATAATATGTGAACATATCACTGTTATATAACTGAGTTAAACCAAAGGTACATTCACTAAAACATTAAAATTACATTCATTTAAATTAAGTAGATTCAATCACAAATGTGATTATCAATCCAAAACACAAGAACAATATTTTACAAAATTTATTAGAGTGGATATAAACTTTATGTGCATGAAAGCCAAAATAAGTTCTACTACATCAAAATTGCATTTATTTACAATTACAACTCTTTGATGAGGAATTCGCCGCAATTGCAACTAGCAAAATTAGAATCACCAACAAGAATTTAATATGGAGAAACTCAAATGTAACTGAGACATCATGATTGGAATGGACTTTAGCTGCATTTGTACTTCTTAAGCGATTCATATCTTCCGGCGAACCATTTACTTTTTGAAACCACCTAAAATATCCACAATAGTCTTCTGATTTGTTTCGGGGACATCTCTAAAATTTTCTTCCATAAGTTGTACTTTTCTAGGAGGTATAAATTGTATATTGCATATTGCAACGATAATATATTTAGTGGTTTGGGTTACTAATTGATGTCGTCGAGCGGCTTGAACTCATTTGACAATGACTCCACACTTGTTGATGTCTTTACTGCAATTACAAGAAAGAATCAATATTAGCAGATTATGAGATATCTTCATCTGAATTAAATTAATATCGGTTTCAAGCAATATTGATTTAGAGAAAAAACTAAGTTTCCACAAAATAACATAATCACAAATACATCATGACTGTGCTTAATGCAATCACTACTGGAATGAGGGTAGCCTTGTCCAAGCCATTGACATTCAACACTTGAGCTACATTTGAAAAAACAAACATACAAAACTCAGAAAAAACAACTTGTTGATGCCTACTACAACTTGTTCAAGAATAAAGCAATTAGAAAGATATTTAGTTGTTATATTCAAGATGAATGAGAACTTAAAATTGGTGATTCTTAATCCTTAAATTTGAAATCATAATAAGCTCACAACTTGAGAAGCAAGGCACACAAGAAAACAGTGAAACCAACTAATCTACAAAATTATTACAATTAACAAAGGAGTTAATCGCTACTGACCTAATGAGAAACATCAAGTATCCATTAAAAGATGAAGTCCTCATCTTTCTCTGCTGAGAAAGGGGGGAAAATGTCGTTATCTTGCTGGCGAGCTACCGTCACGACTTCCTATCTGACAACCACAACTTTGTCATCAGAAGCGAAGAAACTCATAGTGACTCTGTCCGACACATTACACGACAACAACGAAGAAATGGAAAAGATGAAAAAGCAAACCTAAAGAGAATGAGAGTGGATACACTTGTCAAGAGCCCTCCTTATTCATATCTCAATCTCGACAATCATCTAGTTATTATTTCGTGCTATTGTTATACTAATTCACTATTTTGACACCACTTCATTTTTTAATTTGAAGCTATGTAAATATTAAAAATGTTGAAATAAGTTAAATAGGGGATTTAAAACCAACAACAATTTTAATTTATATAGTTGAATAATCATTAAAGTATTTAAGATTTACTTTTATGTTAATTTTATCATATTTAGAGGAAAACATTTTCATAAGATGATAAAGTCTTAACATTTGGTTTTTTTTTTCTATTAGTTTCATATTTAATTTTAGATACATAATTTAATTTATTTGAAAATATATTTAGAATATTATCATTTTACATGTGGATATTCCCTCTAATAAGCATTAAATAGCTCTAAGTACTATGGAAGTATTTATAATTAGTGCCTTTCTAATTTCCTTTCATGAAATAATAAAATCTAAATTTTATAACCCAATTTTCATATATTTTAACACATTTTCTACCACATTAATTATTCACTTATTATCCATTCATGACAATATAAAATAGGAGAACAAAGTAAGTTGAAATGCATTATTTAGTAATGGCCTTAATTAAGGACCAAGTGCATTATTCTTTTATTAAGTAATAATGGCATTTGTTGACTAATCAAGCATTGTACTAATGATGATTAATAACCACTAAACAAAAATAGGTACTGATTATCAATATCTAATAGCATTTTTTTTTTAAATTAATGATTCATGAATAGCTTCAAGGTACTAAATCGTATATGTAGAATACTTCATAAAAAATTCTTATCGAGCTCATGAGTTCGAGCTTGATGAGGCTCAGCTCGCGAGCCAGCTTGAATAATTATTAATATTTTTAAAATAAATTTATTTTATTTATTAAATTTAAATATTAAATAATAATAATAATAATAAATTTTAAAATATTTAATAATATAAAAATAAATTAATAATTAATATTTGTGGGACACAACATCTACATATAAAATTTTAAAAAATAATAATAATGAACACATGTATTTGACACACTTATTTTAAATATCAACTTGTAACTTAAGAAGTATATTACATTAATATCTTAAGTTAAGGTATATATTATCTTTTATTTCAAAATATATTCTTTAGATAGCTTAATAGCTACTTATAACTAATTCTATTCTCCTTATTTTACTCTATTTCTTTTGATTCATTTACAATGTATAAATTTTTTTTTTCTTATGGAAGAATAAATTTTCTCAACTTTAAACTACCAATCTATAATATCATATATGTGATAATTTTTTCTTTAATTGAGATTAAAATATTAATAGATTTAAATATATGTTTTATTTTATGAGCAATTAAAATAAATTTAGTAGTATATGAATTTATTAAATATTTATTTAATTTATGTATTTTTTTATTTTTATTTACTTTTTTTAAATATAATATTATAATGATAGATTCAATACACACATCTATGTTCTATATTTTTAATAATAAATATATATCATATCCATATCATATTATATTCATATCTAGTATTCATTTTCATACATCATAGCTTTTGAGAAATAGGCATAATAAGGATTTTTTTTAAAGTGTTAGGTTGGTCTAGAGATCTGATCAACCCTCTCATGCACAATGTTGACCATTTGTTTGACTATTTAAATGCTTATCATACACAGCTAATGCAGAGAAAACTATTATGTGCGGTTACTGAATGGTTTAGAGGCAAATCATAACGCGTCATGTCATTCGGTACCGAGCGGTACACGTACAACAAAAAAATGATGTGATACGTTCTCATTCGCCTATAGATGTCGTTCGGTGACCGCACAGAATAATTATTCCCTATGCAAGACATTTGATTGATTTACTTCATGCAATTATAAGTCACAAATTCTAATATTTATAAATTCCTCAAATAATAATATACTATTAAAAATATAATATTTCAACATTTTTTGGAGTTTTTTTTTTTGCATTTCAATATTTGTTTTATTAACTTTTGCTTAAGGGTAAATTTTAAATATCAAATAATTTTGGTGAAATTTATGTAATTAGTTATAAAAAACTTGGTTGATTATAGTTTTCCTTTGACATGAGCATATAACCCCTCCATGATTTCAAAATATGCATCTTAGCCCATCCAATACTGGGACCACACTACCCTATATTTCTTGAGTAGCCTGATAAGTACTCAATTGATAAACATCAAAAATATTATTCTCAAAATTTAAAAAACAAATTTCTCAAAAAAAAAAAAAAAAGCTAAATATACAAAATTTTACGCTTCAAGCATCAATTCAGGCTTCATTTCGGATAGTCTTTGCCACTGTTTTTTGCTGCTTTCGAGAATTATTTTACTGAAAAACTACTTTAGAAAACAATAAGAAAATTATCTTAAACAAAGACTTTCTTTGAGACAGTTTCTTATTGCTTTCTAAAACAGCTTTTAGTTAAAAAAATTGTACTAAAAAGCTGATTTAGAAAACAATAATAAAGCTATCCCAAACAAAACCGAAACCTCAATCATTGAATTTGTGCTGTGGGCTATGAACTGTTGGTTGAGTTGGTGTTTCATAATGGAAGGATTTACATTTGAAACTCACAAGCTGCTCTTTCCTAGAAATTGCTATAAAAATTCACTTTATACAAAATGTAAAATAATTACTTAGTTTTAATTTAAGCTCATAAAACTTAGCCTGGAAGGATTCAGCAAGCAGCCTGGCCTTGTGTGATTAGGTGGTAGGAGTCAGGAAGAGAAAGTGGAATGATTCCTTTGCATGTTACATCACCTTCTTTTACCTTTAAAGGGGTTAAATTGTTGGATTCTTCACTCTTTGCTTATTGCAATATGGCATGCCACTTGTTTTTGTCATCTTAGTGGTTGCCAGAGAGGTTTTATTTTATTTTTTTAATCAATAAAATATATATAATATTTCCTAGATATTTAATTCAAATAAATGATAAATAATAATTCATAAATTTGATCTATATATGAAAAAAAAAACCACATCGTTGAGAGGGAAAATAGAATATAACCGATTAAAAATAGAAAAAGTCAAAATTATGACCTACACATAGGGGTGTCAATTTCGGGTCACGGGTCGGGTTCGGGTCGAACCCGAACTGACCCGGGTGCAAAACAGGTCGACCATAACCCGACCCGGGTAGAGAAACGGGTCGAAAATCCAAACCCGGACCCGACCCGGCGGGTTGCCGGGTTGACCCGACCCGACACGGAACCCGAGTGCGGGCGAAGCGAGCATGCGGGCGAGCGAGCGAGTTGCGCCTGCGCCGGCAGGCGCGGGCAGCGGGGTCAGCTTCGAGGGAAGGTCCGGGCAGCGGGCAGGCGCGAGAAAATTCAAATATAAACGGGTTTTCGGGTTGACCCGGAAACCCGCCGGGTCAACCCGAACCCGACCAATTTTTTCAAATGGGTCGAATATGCGAACCCGAACCCGACCCATTTTTCAAACGGGTCGGGTCCAACCCGGATTTTCCGGGTCGGGTCCGGGTCGGATTTTCGTGTCGTGTCAAATATTGACACCCCTACCTACACAAAAGAAGAAACACTTATTGTTTTCTTTAAACTCTACTACATCAACACATAAATTAAAGCTTCATTTAAGATAGTTTTCTTACAGCATTCTAAAGTAGCTTTTAGTACAAATTTTTTTTGAATTATGAATTTTTGTATTATAAATATGCTTTAAAAAGCGATAAGAAATATGTTCCGAACAAAAAATAAGAAAACACCCTGTGTTCTTTCGCATACAAAATAATTTACCAATATGAAGCCATTTAGAAACTTCATTAATGCAATGACATGTCAATGTTATAATCCTTCAACCAACTAAAATAGAGCTATATGCACATCAATTATCATATAAAACAAAAAATATATTACTTCTTCAATCTCATATAAAACCTTTAGTCGAGAGGCATATCACAAAAACCTTTAGAGTTACATGCAATTAACTATTCAGATTATATAGGCATATTCTTTCACATTCTTTAAGTGTTAACATTTTGATATGACTTTTTAGTGTTATTTGAGCATTGAATTTGCACCACACTTTCACACTCTCCAAAAGCAGGTTGTGACAGACAATGATTACTCTTCTTGTTTGGTTGTTGATTTAAAAGTACAAATTCTCCTCCAAAGATTCACTGGCATTTAGTTGTGTTTTTTAGAGGCTTATGGTATTACAGGACTGCTTTTATGGTGGCTTATTTTTCTGTTTTATGCGGTAAGCCTGGCATCGATTTTTAACCTGCTTGTGGCTCCGCTTCTGATGGGAAGACATTTTGGTATTGGCTCTACTAGTCCAATCCTGTTCCTTTTTGAAGAACATACCATTTTGATACGGGTTTGTTGATTTCCACTTTTTACCGGTGGAGGCAATTTACAATGACAATGATGACTGGCATCCTTCTTTGATGGAGGGCTTTGCACTGGCACATCTTGTGCGCTTTCACGTGCCTGGAGGCTCTGTGATCTTTTGTTTTTGTTCTTGATGGGCACCGGAGCAACCGCGTATTCGGGATGTTTTAGACTGAATCTTTGATGCCTGGATCTGACCTTTTTGCCTGAGTCTTCTTGATGATTGTCTCCCTGGTGTACCCTCAGTTGGTTTTGTCTTTTGTTCTTTAGTTGTTTTTTTTTACAGTTGGTTTTCTTCCTTTCAGATTACTTGTATTTTGATTTTTGATATCTAATACATGGGCTTTTGCCCCGGGTTTACCCAAAAAAAAAAAAAAAAAAAAGTACAAATTCTTTTTGAAGAAGTTGTACAATTACACTTAATTGCTTGTCTAATTAGGGAGAGATTATTATGTGTGAAGTCCAGGCGGAAGAATAATTTGGATTCTGTAAGTGTACACAGTAAATACACATCAAATATATTGTTGTCTATTTGTTGTGTATTTGCTACATGTATTTGTTGTGAACTATCATATAATCTGGACAGTTCTCTCATTCGGACGCCGCATGTAATAATTCCTCCAAGTTATGAGAGTTTCGTCTCTCCTTCTCTATGACTAGCGTTAGAGTGTCCTAACTTCTGACTACATGTGACTCATCTTCCAAAAAACAAGTTGCACAATTCAAAATAATTAACCTATATAAGCTTACGTTGAAATTCAAAATAGAATGGATAACTAAAATTTCATTTTAATCAAATTTAAGTATTCACAATATGACCCAAATATTCTCCATTTCAACCCTGATCTCTATGTTATCTAATTGCCATCTAAAAGTGATGAATTTGTGTGGAAGCAAAATGGATAATAAGTAAATCAATTGTAGCTATGAATTAAATGATTTGGTTTCAATGTCTTTCAATTCAACATGGATTCAAACTTATTTGGACTAATGTAATTCAAACACAACTATATGTTAGTTGAATCTAAGCTCAATTTAACACATGGTTCTTTGACCAAGTATTTTTTCTATTTCAGCTTTAAGTCCATGTCTTTTTTACTTTAGTTGTCAATGCTCTTACTAGCTAGATATTTGCAAGAAGATGTAGCATGATGTATGCTTTTTATTGATGATATTCTTATTCGTGTCGATAAGATTAGAGATGACGTTAAATGATAACTTGAATTATGGGAGTCAACTTTAAAGTCTAAAGATTTTCATTTTAGTAGATCTATAACTAAATATATAGAGAGTGCAATTTAATAGTAATAGATCTTTTTCAATGTTGTGCTATGGATGATAAAGTAGGTTGCTCAACACAATATTGGTGCAATCCAATTATGAAACTATACATATGGATGTTCTTCTTGATCACCTAACTATAGATGGAAGCCTCTCCCCTACTACAATTTTGGGGTGTTAGCCCATCCCAATTCTCAAATTGCTTACTTTTTATATACCTCACTTCTACAAGTTTTATTTGATTTTTGAGAGCTATATCACTCAAATGTATTTTGTTTGACTACCTTTCTTTCTTGGGTCTTTTTGGCCTCCTATTTTGGCAGTCACTCTATTCGTTTCCCCTCTTTGTGTAGTTTGAGGTACTATGACATTAAGTTGTAATGATTAATCTCCTTTCATTAATTATATCAAGCTTAAACTGTCACCCTTCCAAAAAAAAAATTATATTAAAGATAATTTCCTAGTTGAGATTATATATTAATTTGTTATACAATTTGATTTATAATCTAATTTATATTTATTTATTAAATATATCATATTATTTAAAATAAAAAAATTATGAAAATCAAGAAAATCTAAATCAAGTTTATGATGCATCAACATTACGTAATAGTTAAACAAGTGTGCTTGCCTTACACGCACCTAATACATATTAAACACATAATTTGTGTATCCAATCAATAGACTAAAATAAATTAACATGGTTGTGGGATTGAGGTCGGAGGGATCATGGTCGGCGAGTAACATTAGTCGGAGTGAACCGTAGTAAGTGAGTCAGGGTGGTCAGAGGGATCGTAGTCGGCAGGCGACGGTGGTCGGAGGGACCATAGTCCGTAGGCAACAAAGGGAACATAGTCGACGGAGGGCATTGGGACTATAATCAACGGGTTACGGAGGGTGGAGGGATTATAGTCGGTGGGCGATAGAGGGCACATATACCATAATCGGTGGGCGACGGAGGGCATAGGGACCGTAGTTGGCGGGATACAGAGGTTGAAGGGACCATGGTCAGCAGGCGATTGTGGTCCGAGTGGACCATAGTTGGTGGGCTACTAAGGTTAGAGGTACCGTGGTTGGTAGGGAACGGTGGTTCGAGTGGGCCATAGTTGTTGGGCTGTAGTTGGCAAACGATAGTAGTTGGATGGATCGTAGTCGGGGGGGGGGGGGGGTGAGAGCGGTTGAAGGGATCGTAGTTGACAGGAGACCATGTTTAGAGGTACCGTAGTTGGCGAGCCACGGTGGTCGAAGTTCCATGTCGATGGCAGTTGATCAGAGGTCTGGTGGCAGTCTATGGCTTGACTATGGTCGAGCGGAAGTTCGACGGTGATCGGCGGGTGGTTATGGTCCAACGATGGCCGACGACCGGACGGTTTTTTGATGACAGTCAGTGGTTCGATGACGATCGATATACGGGTGGTGGTCCGGAGGTGGTCGACTAAAGTTCATCGGCGATGGTGCTTGGGTGGAGCTCCAGATCCTCGAAGTCTCAGAGCTCTCTCTCCAATCTCCAGCTAAGAGGTCCCAACCTTGCAAATGTCCAAGCCCCCTCTTCATGTGGAGCAATTATTAGGTCCTTTCACTGGATGTAGAGGAAGGTTCGGTTTTAGGCAAAAATAGGTAAAAAAGTGCAAATACCGAGTTTTTTGAAAAACTCGGTATTTTTTCAAAAAAACTCGGTATTTGCACTTTTTTAGGCAAAACCGAACCTTCCTCTAGGTCATTGCACCGGACCAAATAAAAGTTCCTTCATGTGAGAAGTGAGAGCCTATTTTTAGATTTTTGTGAATGACATGCCATGTAAATATGGAGAAGATCAGAAGCAAATTCAGAGTGCTCCATCGGACGACGCATATTGATCTCCTCGATCATAGAGTTTTCATCAAGTATTTAGGTGTCCAAATGATGTTAGAATTAAGCAATCTTGGGCTTGTTGGATTTGTCGTGTCGAGCAACTCGATTCAACTATAAACATGCTATATTTTCATATCATTTGGTCATTCATTTTATGCTTTGAACATTTCAAATATACATTGGAACCCCAATTTGGACTCATTTGGGCTCATACTGGACCAATTTTGGTGTTGTTGGATTCTTTTTTTCAAGACGTACAATTTGACTATAGGTTTGCTGAAATTGTAGTTTGGATGGTCCTAAATTTAATTTCTAACTTGAATATACCTCGAGATTCATGCGTATCGAGACAAATTTGGATGACATATCAACTTTAAATATATATTATAAATGAAGCCCAATCTTCACTTTTATTTTAAAATATATTACTTAAATAGTCCAATAGCTATTTAATGTTAATTTTATTTATTTTTTATGATTTCGTAATAACGATTAATTTTTATCTTTTTATACAAGAATTAATTTTCTCATTTTTTTTAAATTTAAAACAACTTAATTTTTTTATAAAAATTTATCAACTTTATGCGACTAATCTATAACTATGTCCGGCCCCACCTAATAATAACAATTGCACTGGTAATTTTAGTTTTAAATTTTTAATGCTGGAAATATGCCAGAATGCCTGATGCGCCCATCTCCCCCAGAAACTCTGTTTGGTTGTTCACTCCTGTGTAGCCAGTCTTGTAGCGCTCATGCTGCGATGCTTTCCCACTTTGTAGTCCAGTCTATAGTGTCTTGCGGGAAGCGTCCTGCCATTTCTTTTATGGTCCGTCTTTCTCGTCGCTTCGTTTCTGCTTCTGGTGCGAGTTCCTGGGATTTTCCTCTTGCTGGAGAAGTAGATGGCTTGGATTTTTGGGCTGGTCTTCTTGCTTCTTTGTCTCAGCACTGCTTTAAAAGCTCAGATGCCCGGTAAGCCTTCTTTGTAGGTTGAGTGAGGAGGGTTTATGAGATTTTGCTGTTTGGTGGAGTAGTTTGGATGTTTCCAGGTGTTTTAGGTTTTTATGTTTGAGTTAGGAAGAGTTGGGTTTCAAGTTGTGAATCAAAATGTAGAATCTTTGTGGTTATAGAGTGGAATAGAGTTTAAAAGTAGGATAATTTGAAGGCATTGGTTAGCTTCTTGAATGATGTAGAACTATGACGTTGGTTGGTTGCCTGATTTGGGAGAATTAGCTAAATGGTTCGTTTCAAGATGAAAAATTCAATTATAGGTTTTAACTTGTTGGTGTGTTTTGAGTAGAGGGTTACTTGTTTGTTAAGAATCATGATTTCATAAAAAAATGGTTGCGTTTTGTGTGTGGATATTTGAGTTGGTAGTAACATTAGGGAATACTGTAAGGTGATGAGATTGGTGAATAAGGGTACCTGAAGATTACTTTCTGGGAACCGTTTTGAAATTTAACTAATAAAATTTACACATGTTTTTTCTCGAGTTGGATTCTATCCTTCTTTCAGTAAAATCCATTGCTTCATCTTAAATTCCATGTAACTTGAAACACTACATTTGAAAAGGTTTCATTGGCCTTCCATATTTTTTAAGTCATCGTTGTATTTTTGCTAGAATTATTTACTCTTTTTAATTGCATTCTGCGAATTCTTTTGGTAGTATTGCATTTGCTTTGGTAAAATAGATTTAGCTTTGCTCGAATACTTACATTCCTTAAATTTGAATAAATTGCCAGAATGGCGGGCAAGGCCCTCTTAGGGCATCTCCAACCGAACGCCAAACGAGCGTTTGGCGTCATTTCTTCGCTCCAGCCGAACGCCAAAAAATCCTCCATTTGCTTGCGGGTGAACAGTGCAACGCCAATATTGGCGTTGCACTGTTCACCCACGCCATTTTTCTCAGTCAACCAGAAAAATGCGGGAAATGAGAAGGGTCGTTACCTTGGCGCAGAAGCAAAAAAATGGCGTTGGATTGGAGCAGCACCACGCCATTTTTGTTTTTTGCGCTATTTTGGCGTGAAAAATAGAGTTCTCGGTTGGAGATGGCCTTAGAAGGTGGCCAGTTCTCTCACAGAAGCATGCTGATCATTGAATTTTTACTTTCTCCCTAAATTCAATGTATTACAGGGCATTTATCAACTTAACACTTGATATTTTTGGATTTTCATTACTCCTTATTAAGCTATACAATCAAAGATTGTAGGAATCAGAGAAGTCTACATCTTTATTTCAATAATCCTAATGCTATTTCAAATATGCTTATATAAAAGCAAGAGGATAGAGCAATATGGAAAGTACAATAAATGAGAATACCCTCCATAATAAGGATATATCACAATAATTAATAGTATAAATTTCTAATAAAATTTACTATATCTGATAAAATTAATATGATAGCAAAACAATTCTAATTCTAACAAAAGATAATAGCATCTTGGTTAAGGAAAGATGTAGATGCTACTTTGAGAAGTTATTAAAAAATAATTTTGAGAGATAAGTAATTTTAGAAAAGCATAATGAACAAAATAATAAGATACAATATAGATTGATCTGAAAAATAAATGGAGTTATATCTAGAGAATACTTATTCTGGTAAAATTTACGTTTAAATGAGATAACAATTGGAATTTACAGAGTTATGTGGGTATTGCAATGGTTTGGTTATCAAATCTTTTCAATAGAACTTTGAGTGCTAAGAGGATGCCAAATAATTGGAGAAGAAGTATTTTGACACTAATGTTCTAGAATAAAGAAGACTTTTCAAGATTTTTCTGATATAAAAGAATAAAAACCTTGGAAAAATCACATCATTTTCAAATAGTCAATTTGGTTTTACACCAAAAAGATTATTTCGACCATGTATCTTTTTGTTAGACAATCAAGAAAAAAAAGTTAGAGCAGAAATAGAGTCTTCTTTTGTGTTCAGCAAAAGGCTCAATTGTGTTCCTTCTACAAAAGTCATAAAACTTAGAAGAATAAAACTCCAAGTCATTGACAATCTTCAACATCTTAATATTCTTTTATGTTCGCTTATCAGTTTGTGCCTTTCACTTTTGAAATACATCAATTATATCATTTTTTTTCTATTTGACCATATAAACCAGTTGAGTAATTATTTATATAGGTAAGCATGCATTTAGATTCACTCTTATATCTAACACTAATAGAACCACATATGCTAGAATTGAATATTGTCCAAGGTGCCCTACCTTGAATAATGATCTACAAAGGTAAGCATGTATCTAGATTCAAACTCTGAACTAACTGATACGCCTTGGAGGCAAAAAAAATGAATAAACAATGGAAAAACTGCATAAATACTAATAATAATGACTGTTTTTGGATTATAACATTAATTTGAAAGCAAGATACATGCGATTTACAATTCGAGAGGTAGACCAGCTCTCCCAAACAACCTAGACACCGCTAGAAAGCCCTCAAAGAAAAATTTGCAGCAAACATAAACAAAGATCTGCATAAAAAATAAATAAACCTAAACTTAGTCTTAAATAAGATCTCATCCTTCCCTCCTAAATCAACCCCTCATTCCTAATATATTTCCCTCTTTTTTTTGAAATTCAATTAGGAAATCCTTTCCTAATATATTTCCCTATTCTATTTGAAATTCAATTAGAAAATACTTTTCTAATTGATCCTCTCCTAACATAATGAATTAATTCTTTGTTGGGCCCCGCCAAATCAGTCGAAATCCCCTCCTTGGATTCCACCCCTTCTTCCTAGGCTACTATATCAATACTCCCATCCAAATCCTCAAGGTGGAATGAAGGGAACTGTTGCTAAATAATCTTGTAAGACTCCCACGTGGCCTTGTGCTCCGGTAGATCCTTCCACTTGATCGACACTTCTTCGCTTCCTGTTGCACCCTGTAGCACTCCTTCGATCTCCAATGATTCCAACAACACCTCCATGTCGTCCATCAAGGTCGGGGGAAGTTTAGAAGACAGAATGTGCTCTCCTATCACTCGTTGCAATTGGGACACATGAAACACCGGTTGGATGGGTGATGATGGTGGTAACTGTAGGCGGTATGGCACGGTCCCGATGTGCTCTACTATCTCCGTGTCACGATCTTTTGCCTGTAGGGACGGAGCTTCAAGTAAACCTAGTCCCCCACGTCAAATTGAATGTCTCTTCTTTGTGCATCTGCCTTCATTTTCATAATTTGTTGAGCTCTCAACAAATGCCTATTTAGTTCCCCCAAGATCCTATCTTTGTCCTCAAATTATTGTTCAACCAAAGCCACTAGTGTATTGCCTTGTCCATAATATATCATGTGAGATTAATATCTTCCATATAACATTTGAATGGTGTAGTCTGAGCTGCCGAATAATAGAAAGTGTTATACCAATACTCTATCCAAGCCAACCATTTCTCCCATTATTTTGGTGTATCCGATATAAAACATCGCATATACGTCTCCACATTACGGTTGACCACCTTTGTTTGTTCGTCCGTCTAAGGATGATAAGCAATACTCCTTTTAGAACGGTCCCCTCCATTTTGAATAGTTCTCAGTTCTCTCCAGAATTGGCTAAGGAAGATCATGTCTCGATCCGATACAATCGATTGCGGGACCCTATGTAATCTCACCACCTCGCTCATGAAAGCCGTTGCTACTGATATTCTTGTATAGGGGTGGCAAAGGGGAATGAAATGGGCATACTTACTCAATTATTTCACTATCACCATTATCGTAGTATATCCTTCTAACTTTGGCAGCCCTCAATGAAGTCCATTCTCACTTCCTCCTACACCTTTTCTGGCAAAGCTAACGACTGGAGGATCCCCCCTGTTGACATCACTAAATGCTCATGCCTCTGACATATATCACAACAAGCCACCATCTTCTCGACATTCTTCTGCATACCCTCTGAATACAACTCTGTAGAGAGTCGGGCCGCGATATGTCTTTTTGACCATAGAATGCCCCCTAATGGTTGTTCCAATAAACTCTTGAAGTAGCACAAAGAACCCATAATAAAGCAACTTTTGTCTCGCTACTGAATATCTCAGATGACTGTCCTTATTTCCTGCTAGCTCTTCCCTAATTTTCCTCAACCCTTCATCCTGTTCGCTTCTCTCCCAGTGCTTCCTAGTCAACCACAAAGGGCATATATAATGCCATCATCTGGGGTTCCCCCATGCACCTGGATAAACCATATGCTGCTTTGTTTTCAACTCCAGGTTGATATTGAATTTCGAAGTCATAGCCTAATAACTTGGAAGGCCATATTTGATGCTCCTCAGTGACCATTCTCTGCTCCAACAAGTACTTCAGACTCCTATGGTTAGTTCTGACGATGAAATATCTTCTCAATAAATAAGGCAGCCATTTTTGAATGGCCAACATGATTGCCATTAGCTCCATCTCATAGGCTGACTTGAGCCTTGCTTTGGCCATCAACATCTTGCTGATATAGGCCACTGGTCTATGGTTCTGCATGAGTACAACTCCCAAGTCAAAACCCGAGGAATCTTTCTCAACTAAAAAAGACTGGCTGAAATTTAGAAGAGCTAATACTGACACACTAGTCATAGCCTTTTGTAACTCCTCAAAAGCCTTGGTGGCAGACTCTCCCCACTTAAAGTTGTCCTTTTGAGCTGTTCCATCAACGACCCCATTATAGAACTATAGTCTTTCACAAATTTTTGATAGTAGCATGTAAGTCACAAGAATTCTCTTAGCTCCTTTAAAGTCTTGGTTATGGGCCACCTGAGCATGGCCTCAATCTTACTCTGGTCAGCTATCACTCCCTCCTGAGATAGCACGTACTCTAAATACTCCACCATGGGTTGGGCAAAAGAACACTTCTTTTGATTGGCAAACAAAGAGTGCTCTTTTAAGGTAGATAACACAACTCCCAAATGCTCCCCTTCAGACTTTTGATATATCAATATATCGTCAAAAAATACCAACACAAACCTTCGTAGGTAGGATTGGAATACCCTATTCATTAGAGACTGGAAGGTGGCCGGTGTGTTGGTGAGGCCAAAAGGAATAAAAAAGAACTCATAATGTCTCTCGTGCGTTCGAAAAGCTGTCTTGTGGGTGTCACTTGATCGAATTCTGGTCTAGTGTTATTTGGATTTCAAGTCGATCTGGAGAATATCACATATCCATGCAACTCATCTAACAACTCATTAATGGCTGGTATGAGAAACTTATATGATACAATTTCCTTATTCGAGGCATGGTAGTCTAAACATAACCTCCAGCTTCTATTCTTCTTCTTCACTAACAATACAATACTAGATAAAATACTTACGTTGGGCTTGATAATTTCAGTATCAAACATCTCCCTAATCAGTCTCTCAATCTCATCCTTCTGGACACGAGAGTAGCAGTATGGCTGGACGCTAACGGGAGAGACTCCTTCCTTTAGAACGATAGAGTGCTCGTAGTCCCGAGGGGGTGACAATCCCTGGGGAAGCTGGAATATCTCCCTAAACTACTGAAGAAGTGGTTGGACCATGTCTGGAATGTCCTTTACATCTTCTTTCTCTCCTCCCTATAGACTCTAAAGCTCCACTAAGAATCCCCCTTCTTCCCCTTCTAGGGTACGAACTTGGGATTTCAAAGAAACCATTGCTTTGGACAATTTGGGGTCTACCTTAATTAACACCTTTCTTTCCTCTACCCAAATCTTCATAACTAATGTCTTCTAGTTTATCTTGGTCTCCCCTGAAGTTTGTAGCCACTTCATTCCCGGAATCAAATCAGTACTCCCCAACTCCAAAGGAAGAAAATCCTCGGTGATGTGAATCCCCTGCAACTCTTCCATTAAGCCTGACATATCCCTTTGCTCTTCTCCACCTTTCCTGTGCCTATCATCACTCTAAAATTGCCTGTGTCTACCAGCTGATTTTATAAGAATTTGTGGGTAGCCCCACTATCCACTAGGATGCCCTCACCTTTATAGTGTGATTCAAGGTAAATCCCACTACCGAGTTCAATGAAACTTCAGTAACCTTCAAGTTTATAGGCTCTTCTTTCTCTTTTTCTTTCCTCTCTGCCTCTACCTCTGCCTCGTACCCCACCTCCTCATTACGCGCCAAGAGAATATGCAAGGTACTATTTTTGCATCTATATCCTGGTGTAAATTTCTCGTTGCATCTGTAACATAACCTTTTTGATCTCCTGTCCTGTACCTCTGCCTTCGTGAGGCGCTTGAAATGGCTTTCCAGATGAATTCTGGCACTCTTTTCATTTGGCACTTCTCTCTAAAAAGACACCATTTGGGTTCTCGGTGCCAGGATCGTGGAGGTATTTTTGTAAATGCATCCTATGTTGTTGCTTTTGCTGGCCTTTTTTTCTCTAATGTTTCTCTTCCACCCGTTGTGCCAGTTCAATCGTCTCCCTTAGTTCCCTTGTCCTCAACACTCTGAGTTTTGCTCGTATGTATTCTTTTAGGCCCTTTATGTAATTCCCCTCCAAATCTTCCTAAAAAATTCCCCTCAGCCTATTCGATAGCAGCTCAAATTTTTCTCGGTACTCAATGATTGACCCCTCCTGGGTCAAGGCATAAAATTGCTAGTGTAGGTCTCCTTCCCGGATGGCTCGAAAACGGTTAAAAAATCCCTCTTTAAATTATCCCCATGAATGGAGCGGGTACCTCGCCTCCCTCCACTGAAACAAAGCTAAGGCTTTGTGTAAAACCCCTCTGAAGTGCATTTTTTTTGTGCAGTTAGTCCGTACGAACTGACTTTAGTACGGGATGAACTGAAGAAAATTGTGAAGAATTTGTATGGTTCGTCTGTACGAACTTGTACGAGCCTGGACGAATCGTCGGGACGAAATTTGTCCAGAGAGCAAATCGTCCAGGAACGAATACACTTCGTCTGGACGAGATTTGTCTAGAGGGCAAATCGTCCGGGACGATCCTGTTTGATAAGTATTGGAATTGAGATATTTTGGATCATTTTGAAGAGAGAAAAAGCTGGAGAGAGAAAGAGAAGGAAAGAGAAGAGGAAGGCTTGATTTCGGAGGCCGCGGAGCGCTTTTCGTCCGTCGCCGTTGTTGGAAGATTTGTTCGCCTCGCAGTAAGGACTCCGAATCCTATTTCTGGTTTCAAAGTTTTCGAGTTTTGGTATTTCTTTGCTCAGTTTTGTGTTTTCGTTACCGAAAAACGTGCATATCTTTGTATTGACGAAACTTTTACCGCATAACTTTTGGTATGTTATTGAACTGATGTTTTTGTACGATTTGAGTATTTTCTAGAAAGTTTTCACAGGATATTTTGAGTTCTCTGCGATTTTTATCGAATAGGAAATTATTTGGACATTAGAAAATATTGCTTCAGTACAAGTAAAGCTTTGAAACGTTGTTTTATTCGATTTCGGGTAAGTTGGTGATTTTCTGAAACTGTGTATTTTAACTCTGTTTGGAATTCTGTCGACTGTACGATATTTTAAGGGTTCTACTTAATTGAGCTATTTGTATTTGTTGTTCTATATGAATGTGCATATGATTGAATCTATTACTATTATATTCTGAAAGACAAGTGAAGACTGGTTGAACTGTTGGTTGGAGATTGATTTGACCTGTACAGGATGGTGGGCCGACAGGCTTTCCTTTAAAAAGGGTTTGGTGTTATCCTCTATTAATCATGGATACAACGATTGGGAGTTATAATGAGATTATTATGCTGACGGGCGGCCGACGGGCAAAAAGTGACGACTCTATTATTGAGCCAACGGATATACAATGGATATACAACGATACATCGATATATTGAAAAACGCCTTAATAACCAGTGATTGTACTTGTTAAGTACGACTATTGTATTGTATTGCATGTTTGAAGTATTGTTCTTATGATTTATTGATGGAATTACCGATATTGAATTGATCTATTGTTTACTGATTGATTTATCGATTATTGTACGAATTTCCTGATATCGATCGATCTATTGATTTATTGATATTGAATTGATTTATTGATACTTTATAGATTTACTCACGGATTTACGGGTTCATTGTTACTGCATGATCTTATTGATATTGATTCATTGATACTTGTACGTGTCACTGGATACAGATATTGATATGGATATTGATATTGATATTTTATTGATTCATTGATACTACGGACACCAATACTATTGATTCACTGATCTATCGATTTATTAATACTATTGATTCATTGATACGTTTCATTCATTGATACCATGATTTCATTGATACACCGAATATTGATCTACTACTAGTGATACATTGATAAGACTGATAACATGTGATACACCGAGCACGTGACATAGACTGTTTTTACGATGTATGATTTGATTTCCACTGTTTTTCACGATATTGATATTGATATTAATTTGATCGTTTAATATATTTTATACCGATTGATACTATTGACCGAAGTATTGATTTTGATTGATATTATTGATACGATGGTTTTTCTTTATGAATTTGACCGATGTTTGAAGATACGATCGAATTGACGTATGGATTGATTTATTGAGCATTATGAATTTTCTACTATTTATCGATTCTCCTACCGACGATTATGGATTTTATTGATTATGCATTGATTACTGATTTTTGTATCGGCATAGATTCAATGATCATATGCAAGTGACTGGTATGGATTTGACTGATTGACATGCATATTGTTTCAGTACCGTGCTTTGATTTCAGTTGTAGGCTTTGGTGACCTGCTGGGCTTTTTGAAGCTCATTATATGTGATTAATATTTTCAGGTCTGGGAAGGGAGCAGGAATGCGAGGTTGATCTGAGATCTTCAGGTTTTGTTCCTTTTTGTTATAGTTATTCTTTTGTACTCAGGACTAGTTGGAGATGTGATCATTGTTGAGATCTTGAGTATTGTAAATGAACTTTTGTGAATGAATAGAAATGTTTACTTGATGTTTGAAATTATAGATTTTGTTAGACTATTTATCACTAATTAATGAATATAGATAGCTCTAGTAGAAGACTGATTTAATGGATTCACGGAATAATTCTTTTCAAGTTAGATCTTGGGGCGTCACACTTTGCCCTCCAAACATAGCCCTGCTGTCATGAGCTTTTCCCCCTTCGTAAGCCCATTGATAAAGAAGTAATACTCCACCTGATACACCCATCCTTGAGCATCTTCCCCTTTAAAAATTGGCATTTTTAGCTTCTTCACCCTAGCATTTTCACCCCAATTTCCTCTCCCATTATCACCCCTCCCACCTGCGTATCGTGGGTGAGAATCCCACCTATCTTCCTTTCGTCCCCAATAGTGGTCGGTCACCCCACCACCTCCATCACAAAACTCCCTTCCTGCTGTCCCCCCATCTGAAGATCCTATTACACCTCTATCAGAGCCCTAGGAGGTATTTCTTGGTGAAAAAAACTCCCCTCGTCGAACTCTTTCAGTTCGACTGCTTTTCCCTTGGTTGTGGTCAAGGGAATCTTGATTGAATTTGGATTAGGGTTGGCCATTGAAACTACTGGTGGAGTTTTTGTTTGCATCTCCAAGATCCTTCTTAACATCTCGTCCACCCCTCCAAATCGATTTTCCATACGTTTTTTTATAGATGATAACCTTTCTTCCATGGTAGCGAGCTTCTCCCCCATGCTGTTTTTGAATTGCTTCATCTCATCGTCCAACGTCTTCACATGCTTTGCTGCCATTCATGGTTCTACGTTCCAAACCTCAAAAAAAACAGCACAAAAAACAGCAAACTGGAGGAGATA
Source organism: Dendrobium huoshanense (assembly GCA_016618105.1). Classification (NCBI taxonomy): domain Eukaryota; kingdom Viridiplantae; phylum Streptophyta; class Magnoliopsida; order Asparagales; family Orchidaceae; genus Dendrobium; species Dendrobium huoshanense. The sequence continues at coordinate 80,599,594 of CM028358.1, forward strand.
TGCAACAAAAATCTTCAAGGAGAACGAAGATTTTGGTCTAGGACACCACTCTGATACCAATTTAGTACACCTTGGAGACAAAAATAGCGATCAAACAATAGAAAAACTGTAGAAATACTAATGACTGATTTTGAATTATAACTTCAATTTGAAAGCAAGATATAAGTGATCTACAATTCGAGAGGTAGATTGACTCTCCCAAACAACTTAGATGCCGCTAATAAGCCCTCAAAGAAAAAGCTACAGCAAGCACAAATAAAAATCTGCATAAAAAACAAATATACCCTAAACTTAGCCTTAAATAAGCTCTCCTACTTCCCTCCTAATTCTGCCCCCCCCCTTACCTAATATTTTTCTCACTTTTATTGGAAATTCAATTAGGAAATCCTTTCCTAATTGATCCTCTCATAACATAATGAATTTATTCCTAGTTGGGCCTCACCAAATCAACCGAAATCCCCTCCCTGAATTCAGCCGCTTCTTCCTGGGCTGCTGCATCGCTAACACTAGTAGGATCTTGTAAGTTAGAATGAATATTCTCCAAATTAACTTTGATCCTATGAACTATAATAAGGAACTTTAATTTTTGATGTTTTCCCGAAGCATAATACTCACAAAACTCTAAAGCTCCAGTCCTCTAATCACAAAACATGCTTCTCTTGCTCAACTCAAACATATGCCATAACCCTAATCACATCTTTTGTGTAAGATGTTGAGGCATGATTTGTCACTATGTTATCTTGAAGAAAGTACGGGTTCTTAAGTTTCATTGTTCATATCAAATCATGGAGCTCTAAAAGCTTGTAATACTTCACTTTTTGTAATGTATTTACACGTGTTGTAGTCTAAATGCTTCAAACAGAAAAATATTTTTCAAAGCTAGAGCATGTCTCACCTTTGTCAAAATTCTCACAATTCCATCATATGTTTTGATCTAAGTTGCTCCTACCCAGCAATTTCTTATGTTATTTCATCGCCCATAAGGGCATTTTTACCATCAACAGAAATGTAAGAAGAGAAATATTTTTTGTGGGTCAAATGATATGAAAATCTTGAATAAAAAAAAATCTAATCTTCAGAAGAAGAAACATTTTGATGTTTAGCTATCAAAAATAGATCGACGCTCTTTTAGAGCTAGACTTGTCCTTCTTTTCATCCTTTTCCTTTAGCCCTTGCAGTAATTTGCGATCAAATTGTAATATCCAAATTTATTGCAGCAGTGATTCAGAATTTATTCTTAAACTATAATTTTGATCTTTCACATTCTTCCTTTGTTTTTCTAAGTTTGTCTGTTTCCTTATAATGAATCCCTTATTCGGGCTTTCACATTACACCCTTGTCTTCGACTTATGTGTTAGAAAATTTAACCTCACCTCCATCATGAAGATAGTCTTCCTATACAAGAAGTTGGTAATAATGGTCATAAGAGGGTGTTAAATAGCATAATAAGTTAAAAGCGTTATCCTCTTTAATCTTTTATCCATTTTTTCTAGATTTAATAAATGCTTGTTATAGGCATCTAATTGCTCTTGCAGTGATATACCGTCTTTCATATGAAATGCAAACAATTGTTCTTTAAATAGAGATATTTTATGATTAACTTTGTCTTGTAAAGAGATTCTAACCTTTTACCCGTATATTGTACGGTATTATGATCCACTACATTGTGAAAAGTATTGTCTCCAAACTGATGTCGAATAATGGGCTTTCTGATCCATTTCTCCATTTTCATTTATGTCAGTTAGGGAGTCCTTCCCCTTCAAAGCTTCGAGCAAACCTTCAAACAAATATGTTTTTATCTTCATTTTTCAAATGATGAAATTATATTTCCCATTGAACTTTGGAAACTAATGCTTGATGGTATTGGCGAAAGACTTTATTGAACTTGATGATGTCATCTCCTAATTACAATCAGGTAGCTTTGATGCCAATTTGTGTGGAAGATGCAAATCAACTCTCTTTGAAAGTGCCAAAGAGAATAATTGGTATTAACATAGGAGAAACAAAACTAACAACAGCACAAATATAATAATGACAATAAAAAATTTGGAAGAATGAGAGCATCATGATTTGGTCAAGAATGACCTACTTTCATAAAGTGAGCATATCTACTATAGACTTATACATGGAGGAGTACTAAATGAGAGGAGTGCCAAACAATGCCAAATTATTTTTTTGTAACTTAATAAAGAGGGGAGTGAAGAAGATCTTACCAAGCTTAGAGTAATCTTTCTTTAATATAAAGCAAAGGAAAAGAGGAGGAATTCCTCTCTTCTCACCAAATTTCCAATAATGGCTGTATTCCTCATTCTCCAAACTATGAAAACCCTAGGAGAAGTGATCAATTGGAGATCTCTCAATTGCTTGATTTATGAAGCGAGCCAAAAAAATCCTTATACATGAAGAATCCCTTGATGTTTATATGTGATTTAATGTTAGATCGCTCTCTCGAAATCGCTATTATTGCATTTTATTGTTAGCTATTCTATCACCTTCTTTAGTTTGCTTTTCCCCTTTCATTAGCTCTGTCACTTTCTTTTGTTTGCTTATTCGCTTGATCGCCTCTTAATCATACACTTTGGTAAACTACATAATCAGAAGTTATTGAAGATTAAAATCAAGTTTAAGAGGGATTGCAAAAAAATGCTCTTGCTTATTTGATATAATTTCACAATATGATATTTATTAATCTGGGGAAGAGATATAAATGCGTATCACAAGAATTGATATGATGTGCATTGTGAAATATCGTTTGTTAAAGACTTGTTGAAGTTATTAAGATACATATGGTTGAGCATTGACTAGTATTATAAATTTTTATCAAATAATAACATTATTGATATCAAATTCATTTATTTTTATATTCTTATGCTTGCAAATGATATTTAAAGCAATTTGTCATAGTTTAGGGCTTTAGGCTTTTTATTTATGACAATTCTTATCAGTTCCCCATCTACTAAAATAAGTGAAAATTTTTAAAGAAAGTATTTAGAAGATGGATGTTTTAGAATTATTGGAATAAAGACCAAGTATAAATGTAATTTTAGTTGGTGTGATACTAATAATTTTGATGCTATCTCATTAGAAGATAAAGTGATGCCTAGGAGTAATAAATTTAAATATAAAGAAGAATGATAATATAAATGAGGATATTACTGCTAAATTTGTAAATTTGTGGGCATGTGGTTAAAATGGAGAAATGCCTCAATTATTATGCAATTAAAGGATATCATCAGATTTATATGTGAATTTTATAGAACTGCAATTATGATGTAGATGTATGAATCCAAGTATTGCGCAATCAAAAAATGGTTGATAGTTGGATTAAATATGGTGAAAATAAGAATATTTTGATGGATGCATTGCAAAACTAAGAATGATAAATTAAGGAATAATTGTATTAGTAAAATAGTTGGAGTGATATTTAGTGAAGATAGACATTTAAAAATGGATTTAGGTAGTTTGGACATATACAATACAACAACAACAACAAGCCTTTACCCACTATGTGGGGTCGGCTACCTAAATCGTTTTTCTCCATTGTGTCCTGTTAAGGGTTAAATTCTCATCTAAATCTTATAAAGAAAGTTCATTTCTAATATTTTCTACCCCAGTCTTTTTAGATCTACCTCTACCTTTCTTAACATAAGTCAAATCTAATACATCTATAAAAAAAAAATCTAATACATCTACTTTTCTAACTGGGTCATCAGAAGGCCGCCGTTTTATGTGACCAAATCATCTAGGACGACTCTCTCTAATCTTATCTTCCACTGGAGCTACTCTAACATTTTCACGTATGTGCTCATTTTGTATTTTGTCCTTAAGAGTAAAGCCACACATCGACCTAGCATCCTCATCTCTACAACACATAACTTAATATTATGCTTCTCTTTTAATGGCCAACATTTTGCACCATAAAGCATTGCAGTTCTCACTACCATCTTATTGAATTTTCCCTTAAGTTTGAGAGGGAGTTTTCTATCATATAACAAGCCCGATGCATTCCTCAATTTCAACCATCCAACTTGAATTCTACTTATAATATTCCCATTTATTTCACCATCACTCTGAACAATATACTCAAGATATCTAAAACTTGTGCTCTTATTAATGACTTGATCGCCCAAAGTCACAATCCCCCCATTATTATTAAAACTACACTTCATATATTCAGTTTTTAGACCTACTTAAACGAAAGCCTTTGGACATATACAATGAAGGGTAAAAATTACAATAATTAGCTGGGTAGATAGAATTAGTTTTTTATGATCAGAAAAGGGCAGTGATGGAACTAAGAAAACTTAAAGTGAATGAAAATGAGAATTCATAAAGCTAACCCCATATAGTTGACATAAGGATGATATGCTTATATGCATTTGCAACAAATGGAACTTGACGATATCACTAGATGAAGACATTATTTTTTTCAATAGGATTTTGTTAATTTGTGATATCTTCTTTCCTTTTTTTATCTTTTTTGTTTTATTCTTTGAAACTTACCATGATCCTTTTCATCAACATTTGTTGGTGGTCTTTCAATTTAGGTCGACCTTGATAATTTTTTTTTTAAGACCATATTATGAAACTAGAACATATGATATAAAATTCATACTTGTGTTTGAATCCATGGTCTCAATAAAAATAGTGACAAAACGAAAAATTGCTAAAAAGTATAACTTATTAGGATATCTTCTTTTTTTCCCTTTCTTTCTTTGCTTCTTGCTTATAGCTTCGAGTTTCGCTCAATGGGGAAAATAAGTAATGATTCGAATCAATAGGAAAGGCCACCTAGTCTACTCTTTATATAGAAGGCCATTACCATCAAAATAATTAGGTTTCTCTATAGACCACGTTTATTAAAGTTCAGGCACACAATTTTTCAAAATTCAGGCTCAATTTATTATACCACATTTATTGGTCTATTATAGTCCATTTAAGAAAATTCTTATAGTTCTTAAGCTGAGAGAAAAGGTGAAGCTATTTGATCGCCAGTTTGTTTTCTTTTTTCTATTTTATAAATCAGGCTTTTTGAGTTTAGATTGCGGAGGGACAGAAAAGCATACTGATTCTCTCGGTCTCTTGTGGACTCCTGATGACCAAACTACCTTGGGTGGAACTGTTGCCATATCTACACCAGAAGAGGCTCGCATGCAATACAGAACAGTGCGATACTTCCCTGCAGATGATAATAAGTACTGCTATACATTGCAAGTGCAGAATAGAACTCGTTACCTTGTAAGAGCCACGTTCTTGTATGGAAATTTTGGCACAAGTGATGCCTACCCTACATTCGATATCTCTCTTGGTGCTTCTTACTGGTCCACAATTGTTATATCTGATGAAAATACCATTGAAGTTGAGGAGTTAATTTTCTTGGCTACATTGCCAACAGTGAGTGTTTGCTTATCTAATGCTACCACTGGGCAACCATTTATTTCAACACTTGAGCTCCGCCAGTTCAATGGCTCGCTCTATTTCACAACTGTTGAAACTCAGTATTTTCTCAGTCTTTCTGCAAGAATAAATTTTGGTGCTGAGAGCAATTATTCAGTCAGGTGCGTTTATTTTATGTAAGAGATTTTTTTTTTCTTTGACATCGCTTACATTTTGCTCTTATTTAATGAACTAATATTGAAGTGATTTGATCAGCTTGAATACTGAAACTGCCTTTCTATCTTAAAACATAAGATTCTGTCTGCTCTACAGCCTCTACTTCTAGGTAGCAGTTATATTTTCCATGAAAATTTTGTGAAGGAAATCATCTTCTTTTGTCATTCATGGTATATCAATTCTCCATTTCTTAGCTGAAACTATCACTGTTTTGAAGGCAAATTTCATTTTCTTGCATTATTTACTTGATTGACGCAGGATTCATAGACAGATACATATAGAAATTATTTCTCAAGATCATCCATATGCCTCGAAGGGTTGGTTTTCTAGCATCGTTTTATCTGCTAAGCAGTCTTTATAATCTAATTTGTGGTTCTTCAAATTTTTTGATATCTCTTATTGGATTTATGTATATTAATCATTCTTCATGTCTGGCATCGAGGCATGATGTTGCTTCAGATTTTGAGTTTTGCAAACAAGGTGATAAAAAAGTCCATGTCCTAGGTTTTCTTATGTACTGAAATCTATTTGTTGTGATGACTATTTCATAGAAATTGAGGTTTCACATCGCTTTTCACATGCCTGACTGCATCTTTCTCATTTGCTTCATCAAACTAAACATTAGATGTAATCACTCTTACGTGCTAATCAAAACTCATATTGAGACCATTGCTTTTGTAAATAATTGCATGATTTACTATTCTTGTGGCCTGCTAGGCTAATATTAGGCTATGGCCGTATTGTTATCTTGGTAACATTCTTCAACTGGCTGTAGTAAGGACATTACAAGGTCAGGAACTTTAGAGGAGGAAAACGGTAAAGTTTACAATGAAATTGAATGGTGAATCTATTTGCTTTTTCCAAGTGAAATACTACATGCTGTTTTTCATTACAACTTGGGTAGTATGCAAATGTTTGATTGCACGATAGACATAATGAAGCAAATTTTGGTCTCTTAATAGCTTTTTAACTCTTTGAATGTCTAACACTATAGATGGATGATCATTAGTGACAAAAATCATTTTTATATGCAGTAGACAACATTTACACAAACTTTATGTTGGTTTGTAGTGTTTGCGCATATCATTGATGGCTTAATAGTTTGCAATTTGTCGTTTTGTTATAATGTAGATATTCCTTGGATTCTAGGGGGCATTTTTGAAGTAGGGTATCATCTTACACACAATTAACCAAAAATTTGGTCTAAAACTCCCTAGATTGTTCACTCTTCTGGAAGCTTCCAACTACAAAGTGAATTAGATAAGTTAAAAGAAATTTAGTCTTGTTGGATTAGAAAGGATCTGACTTGGTCTTCTTTAAGAATGGTTGGCTTGTTAAGTGAGGGATCCGTCTTTCACTTCACTCAATGCCTAAGCCGTTTTACTTTCAAACTCATTGAAGTTGTTCCCGCTCTAAAGAGCTCAGAATGAGTAATGAGTGATTAAACCCACTTTATCTTTGTATAGGTTGAGTGAAAGGGTGCTTAAGAATATGATTGTTAAAAAAATTATTTGTGGTTTTGGTAATGCCACATTAGTTTTCATAGTAATGTTGGAGGTGTATTCGATTGATGCAATCCTATATGCATTTTGGATAAGTTAGGTAGGCCTTCTTTCTTGCTGATTGAATAAGTTAATGTGCTCCCGTCCGATCGAGCCAGCCTTTAGCCCAATGCAAATAAGTCGTCCAACTCCAACCAATTACTCCTAATCGATCGACCCCGTACAGGTGAACACAAGGCCTCTGATCCCTCCGGTTTGATCGCAGGAAGGAGTACAAGTCTTGTATTCTTGCTTGTCCTTGAACTCTCTGCTCTTTCTATATGCATGCAAGAGGAGGTCCTACGCTCGACTTCTCTCGCTTTTGCTCGGTCGACTCTAGACGTTGCACGCGAGAGGAGCCCTCCCGCTCGATCTCTCCTTGATCTTGGACGCATGAAGGAAGCAGGAGGACCAACATTCCTTAGACTTTTGACAATGAAGGCTGACAGAAGTACCAATATTCCTCATAATTCCGACAATAAAAGTCGATGGTGGGAACTGTATTCTTTATAATTCCAACAATGAAGGCGGGTGGTGGGAATCTGTATTCCTCAGAATTTTAGCAATGAAGGCCAGTAGTGAGAACCTGTATTCCTCCAAATTACAGCAATGAGGCTGATGGTGGGAACCTATATTCTTCAGAATTCTAATAATGAAGACCGATAATGGGAACCTGGAGAACCAACAAGCGCCAGCTTCTTCAGGGTAGGATAAAGTGCTTCTAATCTCTCTATAGTCTCACCCCGGATATCCACAATCAACTCCATACTTAGGGAAGTAGCGTACTTCACCATTTGCGTGCTCACCAACTCTTCGGTCACCGTAAGCATGCACTGGACCGTAGAAGTGAATTGCTTTACCACGAGGAAAGCCATCTTTTTCCCCATCACGTGCATCATCTAGGCAACTCCACATATCAGGGCCATTCCACGACAAGCTTCAAATCCACCGAACCGACATCAGTCAAAATCCGACAGGCAAGGTTCTAATGATGATTCCATTAGCGACAGTGAAGAAGGCGAGAATGTGGGTTGCAAAGTGGCCTTCATCTGATTTGAGGGATATATCTCGGTGGCGAAGATCTTGGAAGAGGTCGACTTCTTCTACTATCTAGAAGGAGGCTTCGACCTTTTTGTACATCTCCCAGATTTGAGGATAGTGAATCTGGAACATGCAGAAGCAGTTGGGATTTGGGGAAAGGAGGGGATCTTCGAGAGGAGGATTTGATGGCATGTATAACAACTCTTCAACTGCTCGTTGATTGTTTGATTTATCTGTAACACACGCAAAAGGGTTGATTGTAGCTGCTCAGGAACACACACACGTAGTTTCTACTTGCTCCTTCTCTTGATCCTCTTCTTCACTCGGTTCGACCCCCAGGTAGGCACGCACGAGAGCTGCACGCGTAAGGCTGCAAAGGGGAAGCCCTCTCACTTGCTTGGCTGCTCTGGACTCATGCAAGCAGGAACAAAATGCAAGAACTAGCTCTCATGCTCTCATTTTTGAAGAAAAACTGAATGCCTTGCTCTGATACCATGTTAAATTCAGAGAATTGGAGAGGGAAAATGCTTCTTAATTTAACTATACAAAACTATTCATATATAGATCTATACAAGATATCTTAATAAAGAAACAAACAAATACAAAATCATGCATAATTGCCTTAATATAATCCTTCCTAAATCAACCACCTGAATATGGAAGGAGATTGGCATGATCCAGGTGAGCCTCCTATGGATCCCCATTTTGGCCATTGGATCAAGGGTCAAGGGACGATTGTGATTTTAGTAGCTTTCATAGTCATGTTGAGGTATATTTGATTGATGCAATCCTATAAGCATTTTGGATAATTTAGGTAGGCCTTCTTTCTTGTGATTTAACAAAGTGTAATTGTATCATTTTTTATGGACATGTTGGGTAGATTGATGACTAATTTATTTGTTTATTTATTTTTAGATTTGTCTTATGAGAAACTTAGTCAATATGAAGTATTGAGTTTATTGCATTAGATTTGGTTACATCTAGAGAAGCTGTTAGTTTTGTGTGGAATCTAATTGTAATGATCAATTGGGTTGTACTTGCTTTTTTCTTTTTTTTTTTTTTTGGGGGGGGGGGGGGGGGAATGTGGGGATGTGGGGATTGCGGGGGGTCCCCTGCACCTGGAATTTTTTTTTGTACAATGCCTTGATGTTGTGTACCCAAGTGCCTCGATGCTGTATCCGTGAGTGCCCCGATGCTGTGTTCCCAAGCACCCTGGTGTTGCAAAATTTGTTGGGAGAAATGATAGAGAGCAGAGCTTCATAACATTCTAGATTCGGTGCTTCAATGCTACGATTTGAGCACCACAACATCGGCATACCAATCTAAATTAGATGTTTGAGCATCGCAGCGCCCCAAACTGGCGCCGCAAAGCTTCGAGGCGGACTGAACAATTTACTCTCTTTTTCTCAAGGGTGGCACCCCTTGGTTTTATTAACTTGACTTTCTCTTTTGTTTTGAGTGTGAGAATGGTGCAAGAGAGAAGAGAAGCAAGGAAAGAATGAGAGAGAAGAGAGATCTGTATTTATATCTCCCAATTTTCCTAGTGGATTTTTTGGTGTGGTGTGGCTCAATGATTTTTTCCTTATTTCAGGCTTTTTCACGTTAAATCCTCGTATCATTTGCTTTTCATTTTCTTTCCGCCGCATTTCTATTTTTCTTTTTAATTTCGTTGTGGTGTTTTATTTTCATCCCCAACATAAGTATCTCTTGGAGGGCCTAGTCCTTCACAAATTTTATGATAGACTTTGAAGAAAACAAAATTTGTTATAATTCTTAAAACAAATGAAATACTCACTAAGAGTTTCTTATTTATGAATTAATTTTAGGGTTGTTTGAGCAATAAAGAGGATGATTCTTGGATTTATTGTTTTGACAATCTTGATCATGTCATTTTAGTTTTGATTAGCATCACAACTTTGAACATTTTTGGACTTACATGGTAGTTTTTCTTGACATGTAAGGGCCATTTCACCTTTGGACATATTGGGGCGTCAATGACCAATGTCTCCATTTAATTAGAAATGCATCATTTCTCACTCCATTATTGTTAAAACTCATGCCTTACTAATTTGATGAGCACACATCTCAGATTGGGAAATTAATTAGTTAGGATTGCCTTAAATCTAACCTAGATCAGTCTTATCATTTGGTTTTGGTTGATTCACTTTCGGCTCACTTTCTTGTGAAAGTGCAATGGCACACCAAGAGGGTCAGTGAATTGAAAATTTTAAAATTTTTCTTGAAACAAAATATTGTGCGAAACAAAGAAATATTTCAAAACAAATGTTTAAAATATATAGAAAAGAATTTTTTATTTTTATATTTTATGCAAAATCTCAACTAAAAATAATTCCAGAAACCATATTTTCACAAAGATATGCAATATGAACCAAAAGCAATAAAATAAAAGTGTGGAAAAACTAAAAATGCAAACCAACAATTTTTCTAGTGGTTTGGTGACTAGACCTACGTCCACGCCCCATGGTCGTCCTTTTTAAGAATTTTACTATGTTGAAAACTTCTTTAGCACTCAGCCAGGCGGAGAACTTTTCTCCCCTACCAGGTGGAGAATGACCTTTACACGACTCTTCTATCCCCAAAAAAGTCTCTCCTTCTAACTCCTAGCATGAGGAGTTGCCAACCCTCTTGCTGCTTGCAACGGCGGAGATTCCACTCCCTTAGCCTTCCCCTGCTAGCCCCAAGTCTTCACCCAAGACTTATGCAGAAACCCTTTCAAAAACGCTCAACATAAACTTTGGAGGACATGTAAGTTAACAAGATTTCCATGTGAATCGCCTCACACAATCCTTGAACACCCTCAAGGGTTCTCTCATACTCACCATCACTCCCAGGGATTTGTTCAAGCTACTCCCAAAGAAGATACATCCTTTCTCTCCCTAAGGACTCTCATAAAATTCCACATTGAGACTTTCCAAAATCACACCAAAAAAGACTTAGATTGGGCTATTTAAATGAAATCTTATTATGTTGTATTGTTTGTATAACGAGCTGTGATTCGTACTATCTGATTAGTTAAACACTCATTTTCGAGTTCTATTTGGTCGGATTGTATGATATGAACCGTACTGTACGATTAGTTATATCATATCAGGGATTGTCCCAGCTGGACTAATGTTTGTCCATCAAATGTTTTGTTAAATCGTACGGGACGATTTGGATCATACAACACAATTATCAATCAAGATTTGATCCTAATTCAATTGCTTGATCAACAGTTCAAATTATGTAATATTCATTAATAATCATACAGTATGAAAGATTTCATACAATACAATTAGATCAAATTTGAAAATTTAAATTTGCTTAAATTTGATAACTTAAATTCAATGATGGGGTTTTTATCAAAATAATTGATCGTCTTGTACGATTATAGGTCGTACAGTATGATTAGTTGTGTTGGAAATTAATTTAATTAAAACTTGATTTAATTTTTGAAACAGTTGATCGTATATTACAATTGTGATCGTATAATACGATTGGTATTGTACAATACGATTTAATAAAGAAAATTAAGTATTTAATTTTTTCATCCTTACTCGTGTTTGTTAGTCACCTTGCCAACATACACCTAATACAGAGTGAATCAAGAAAAAGAAAAATTTACGGACTCGATAATTTAATTTTGACATTTTCTCTTTTTGATCAGGCTTAGTGTTTGAAGTTGTTTCTTCTGTTTTACCTGAAACGTTAGTTGTACACAAAAGAGAACTATATATATAATGCAAAGATTAATAAATGACCAAACCAATAATATTTTTAATCATCAAAACACTAGTTCGGGCTCACGAATTTCAACATCTTGAAGTCTTAACTGTTATATAAGGTGGTTGCAAACATTCATATTGACCAAGGTAGCTAAAGATGGATGTAGGCAGCCTATTTGCCACTACTAAAGTAATAAGTTGGTTGATTGTCGATGTCCATGTTGTTAAAGGAGCTTAGTTATGGAAAGGGCTTGCTGGTATGAATGCTTCTCGAGCTGATGGCGCCATCCAATGCACCAGATAGAGCCCTCAAAGGGGCTACAATGTTAGTATTTGTAGTATGCAAATCACCATGTAATATGTCCATTCTTATGGATGCTGTACAATTGGTTTCAAAAGGTCCATATTATGGTCTAGTTTTATCTTTCGTTTGCAATTGCAGGAGGGATGTGTAAAATTGTTCTTGTTTTTTTTACTTGTGGACAGTGATATGGTCTTCAACTAGGAGCAATGAGTTGAGTGGTGGCCAAAAGCATCCCCGTTAGCTTGATTGACATTGTGTATAGGGAATTGGTTGTTGTAGCTAGATCCCACAAAAAAGAGCTGGGATCGAGATAGGAGTTCATGGTGCTCTTTCATCTATGATTCTCTATTTTTATTCCTTGCAATATTTGAAATCATAGCCCCTTTTTGGTGTTTAAAGGTTTCTATGGATTATATACAACCTTGCCTCAAGATCCATGATGTAGTATGGGACATTTCTATATTGTGAAGCCTAATTTTTTTGCCTCATGAATAAAATACACTATGTAGACTTAGTCATTGATCGACCTTTTGTGGTATGGTCGACATGGGGGTTGGAAGAGGGGTGGAGATCACCCTCTTAGATGTTTCAGGATGGAGCTCTCGAGAAGTATCAAATATTTGCTTATTATTTCATTATGTTTTTTTTAATATTGTATTTTTTGGCAGTAAGTTTTTTTTTTAATAAAGAGATGTTTATCAAAGGAATTTGGGTTGTAATTCTTCACAATAAAATCATAGTGAAGTTTGCATTAACAATTACAAGAAATGGCCATCAATTGGGTGAAATTTCACCTATTCCCCAAAATTCGGTTATGTAAATTATAATTGGGCTGTTGGATTAAGTATTTTTATTAGTTAAAAGTTCAAACTCCTTTTCAGTACTTATAGATAATGCCTGTTCTTTCCATTTGAAACACTTAAATAAATAATGTAAAATTTTAGGTACCCTGATGATCCATTTGATCGAATTTGGGAATCCGATTCTGTAAGGAAGGCAAACTATCTTGTTGATGTAGCTCCTGGAACTGAAAAAATATCTACCACAAAGCCTGTGGATGTTAGCTATGGTGAAAGGCCACCTGAGAAAGTGATGCAGACAGCTGTAGTAGGTCGGAATGGATCTTTGGGTTACCGCCTGGATTTGGATGGTTTTCCGGGATTTGGTTGGGCTTTTTCATACTTCGCTGAAATCGAAGATTTTCATTCTGATGAGACAAGGAAATTTAAGCTCTTTATTCCGGGCATGCCAGCAATAAGTAAACCCACTGTTGATGTCCAAGAAAATGCTCAAGGACGGTTCCGGTTATATGAGCCGGGGTACTACAATATCTCCCTCCCATTTGTCTTCTCCTTTGAATTTAAGAAGACAAATGATTCATCCATGGGACCAATTTTGAATGCTTTAGAGATATACAAGTATCTGCAGATAAACTTTGGCTCTAAAGATGGTAAGACTGCATTTGTCTGGTTTATATTTAAAATGTGATATTTAAGGTGAATTAGTCATGCTTAAGCTCCGTTCTATTTGCATGATTATATTTCAGCGTCTATCATGGCTAGTCTTGTTTCCCAATACGTACAAGCAGATTGGGCGCATGAAGGTGGTGATCCATGTCTACCAGCTTCCTGGTCCTGGGTGCAGTGTAATTCAGATCCACAACCGAAAATTGTTTCCATGTAAGAAATAATGATTCAATCAGTTTCGTACTTTCATATTTTTTTCTATGATTAAATTTATGTTGTGAAGATTTGCTTATGCTAACTCAGAATTTTATCTTAGCAGTAATTTGTCTGGAAAGAATCTGACAGGGGACATCCCTTTAGAACTAACAAAATTGACAGGATTAATTGATCTGTGAGTTTCAATTGATTTATTTAATGCAAGCATGCATGAACATCTCATTCTCACGGCCATCCTGTCTGCTGAATTTTGCAGGCGACTAGATGGTAATTTGCTTACTGGTTCAATACCTGATTTTGGGGAATGCATAAATCTAGAATCCATGTAAGAATGCAAATATTTTCTGTCACAGCATAGTGTTTTCTTCATGCCTAAGGTACCTTTGTTTTGTTTATTATTGTCGTTGTAGTCATCTAGAGAACAATCAGTTGATCGGGACCTTACCTTCAACTTTTGCAGACTTGCCAAACCTAAGAGAACTGTAAGTTTCTCTCTGTATATAGTTGACAGAATGTCAACTATAATCTTTATTTCCAGTGCGTGAATTGGAGCTTCAAGCTCTTTATTGTTAAGTTTTACACACTTGCAACCAACTAACCTAAATGGTCAACTTTTTATGACTTAGGAATAACTTAATATTGTGATAAAGTCCATGAGAGCCATTCTCATATGGCTTTCCACGCACGAGCAAGCATAGGCATAGAATAACTCATATATGAATCGTTACAGTATAAAGTTATTACATTTTGCAGTTGTGGCCCAAGAGTATTTACATGTCGCTAAAACCCATCAATTGTTAGCCATTTTAAGAAGTTTATCTCTTCAGAATTTCCCAAGGAATTGCATATGGAATTATTTTGCTGGCATTGATATGGAAGATGTGAAAGTGTCATTTTCCATTATGAATTTTGATTGTTAACAACCAATATTAAAGTTTTTAACAAATTTTTTTTCCTTTTGCAGAAATGTAAGGAATAACAAGCTGTCTGGAGTGATCCCACAGGGACTCATTGATAAACATATCTCCTTCAAGTAATTTGCAAGCTCGTTGAGTTGGCTACATAATTCATGCATTTAAGATGTATCGTCTTTTATAGGTTCAAACAATGTGCATATATCACATATACCTACGTGAAGTTCTCTTTTTCTTTCTCATCTTCAGATTATTCTTGATTTAACTAAATCTCAATCTAGTGGTGACAATGAGTTGAGTTTGAACAAGTTGGCCTCTACTCAAACTCAATGATTTCAACTTTTGGCTTGAGCTAAATTTAGGTCTAAGTGGAAAATGAACAGGTTTTAGTCAACTTTGAGTTGACTAAACCAAGCCTAATTATATTTTTCCTAAATTCTAAATTGTTTTAAGACATAATTATTTAGTTTAGTTCCACAATAGATTGTTAAAATATTGCTAAAACATATGTTGGTGTAGAATGTGGTTGGCCATAACTCATATGTTTTGATTCTTGGTTAAAAATGAATTTGAATATTAGTGTGATTGGCCCAACTTTGGCCTTCATTTGATTCCACACTCCTTAATAAATAGTATCATAATCAAATGTTTAGGTGGGATTAACTGGTTTATGTTGTTTATAGCTCCCATGATTCTTTAATTTCCTTAACGATGGTAGAGCAATATTCTAGAGTGTAGTACTCTCATGCTATATCTACATAGTTAAGTGGGCTTTTGGAGCATGATGTTTGATGATGTTAAAAAAATTAATTTAAGTGGAAGTGATGACTGGTATGGAGAGCTCTCATGTGATGGGGAGATTGCTAAGACATGTGAGAGTATTGGTTTATTCCTACTTCGGATAGCAAGTGATTGGATCTCACCATAAGCTTAAGTTTTTGAGTTGAAAATATGTTTGCCCCCCTTTAGTTTATTCTTCCCTAACAAATGGTTTTAGAGCCAGTTTGTAAAGTACAATAGGCCATGCTAAGCATAAAAAGCCATGAAGTTTGAGATAAATGATGACTTGTTGACCTGTACGAATAAAAAAAATAAATCAAAATCATGTCATACCTATAGCGTCGGACACAACACGTCGAGATTGTGCCCAAATCGCGAGTATCCCACGACCCGGACATCCCACGCACGTCGAAGCCGCATACCTTCGCACGATCTCCGCCACGATCCTCACCTTCTTTGTGTCGTTAAATAGAGAGAGAGAGAGTTGCACTCTTCCGTCACCAAAAATACCCTCTCCTCCCCACGCGAAAAGAGCCGCAAGCCCCCCATCTTTCTCTTTTTCCGAAATCCCTTCGCCTCTCCCGAAGCCAAATCCTCTCCTCCTCCCTGCCGACCCGACGTCCCCGCCCTAAATCCCGTCGCTGCCTCCCAATTCCTTGCAATCCAGAGAGAGAGAGATTCCCCTACCTCCTTCGTTGTCGCCCACCTTCCTATTCCTGTTGGGTCGAAAATCCCGACATTTTGATCGAAAGCAAGAATTGGAGCACGCTGCATTGAAGGTAACTTTTTTCCTTCGCATGCTTCTTCGACCAAATCCCATAAGACTGCCGAACCAGAGAGGATAATAGGAGATTTAACTTAGAATGAATCATGTATAAATCCTGTTATAGTTTCCTATGCAAATCTTATTTACGATTATTCATAATTATTATTTTTATTTAATTATAAGTAATTATAATTAATTATTAACAATTATAATTAATTACTGTTAAGCATAATTAATCATGATTAATTATGATTAATCAATTATTAATCATAATTTATTATAATTAGTTATTTTTAATATTCATTAATTAGCATCAATGATAATTAATTATTATTATTTATAATTAATTAAAATTAATTATTAATAATTAATTAAAATTAATTATTTTTAATTATGATTAATGACTTAAAAAAAAAGAGGGAGCCCCTCTCCTTCCACGAGCCAACACCACCAAACCTAACGAAGGTATGAATTCTCTAAAACTTATATTCTCTCCCTCGAAGTTCGCAGCGCACTGGAAAACTGCCTATACACACATTTATTGCGCGTGGTGGGATGAGACCCTGGTGCGGCGCCTACGACAAGGCGGGTAATCACCTAAAAGCCCCATTTCAAAGTTTGCGGAGCACCGAAAAACCGCCTATACACGCCTTTATTGTGTGTGGTGGGATGGGGCCCCGGTGCGACTCCTACGGCGAGACGGGGTTATTCATAAGTACTCTCGCGCAAGGGGAAAGCCAACTGTGTTTTCAAACAGGTACCCTCGAAGACCCCATACACGCCTTTATTGCGCGTGGTGGGAATGAAGATTATGGCCGTAGTGTCCTCGTCCGAGGACACCTACCATACACGCCTTTATTGCACGTGGTGGGAAGACCCAGTTTCTCATAGTTTTCCCCTAAACAGGGGAGACACCGGGAGGCTGCCAAAATTTCGGATGAATGTGAGACTTGACTTGGACATGATTTGAACTCAAAAGAACAAGCACTTGGACTTTAACAAATCATATGAAATCAAGGTTAAACCAAGGTGCAATAAGCCAAGCCTGATTCCAAATAACAAGACATTTTGAGTTGTACAAGCTAGAACTTATAAAGAATGTTGATGTAGAACGATCATGCAAAGTTGAATTACTTGAAAAGTTTGCACGCTTAAGTGTTAGAAGCCACAATAATCATATCTTTACAATGAATTTTCTAACGACAAGAGAAAACACTAAGAGCGGTAAAATACAAGCTTAGGCTGAATCACGCACGTTAAAGTTAATATCATAAAACATTCAAGTTAATCTAACGTTGCATACATGGTTGATTTTCAACAATAATCCCTAAGTTAACAATAAGAGCAGTACTAGGAGAGGTCCCTCACACAATTCTACCAAACACTAAGCTTAAGCGGAGAATAATTGGCATGATCGTCGTAAAACACATTAAAACTACAATTGAGGAGTAAACTAAGGAGATAAGAGAATTGGAGGGGAGTTTACCCAAGTAATCAGAAAATACGAAGTTCCCGCGGCTGTAGGAAGGCTTGGGAGGAAGTAGGTGGCATCTAAGAACCTTCCTGAATGTGTGATCAACAACCTAGAACGTCCGGGCATCGTTTGAAGTCCTTCCAAATGGCTGGACAGCAAGAAAACATGTGTAGACTTCCCTGGACAGCGAACCAAAACCTTCAGACAGCTGGTACGAAAGTTTGGACATCACACCTTGACCTTAGGAACCTTGGCAGCAGCTCTAGGGGTGATCGGATCTCAGGACAGTACACAATCTGTCCAGAAAAATTCTGGACAGCAGTTTGGAATGAAGAACTGCTGCATTTCGGTTTTCTGGATGCAGAAATTGAAAGAGTATAGCAGAAAAATTTGGGAATAACAATGGGAAGTAGTCTTGAGATTAATTTACTTGCTTAGGTGGCAAGATTAATTAAATCCTAAATCAATTTGGGGAGAGAGAATAGAAATCTGAAATTAATTTTAAGATTAAGTGGATTTGGTGGGATTGAATTTTAATGGGGAAAATTAAATTGGATGAGAGGGAATTGTGGGAGGTAATTATGGAGGCTTAATGAGGGGCTATTAATGAAATTGGAGAGAGAAAATGAGCATGGAGAGGGGCCGGCCATAGAGAGAGAGAGGGGAGAGGGGAATTAAGGCTAATGAAGTGGGGCCCACACACTAATCAAAGGTTTAAAGAAAATATGTTCAGATTTTATTAAGAGGGGGGGGGGGGGGGGGGAGGGTTCCTAATTTAAGTGCTAGTATTTGGAAAGCTTTTGAATTTCAAATTTGAATTTGAAATTCAATTAATAGCTTTACTTGGCCTTAATTTAGGGAAGCAATCAATGCCCTCTTGAAATTTGAATTTCAAACATGTGGGTTGGTGAGGGGGGGGGGGGGGGGGGGGTGGTGGATTGAGCAGAGGAGATGGTGGCCGGACGGGTGGCTGGCTGGAGGCCGGAGACAAGGGGAAGGACTCGGGTTAGGGAAAAATTACCAAGAAAAACTTAGTGTGTAATGAGGCCGACAGGTGGGAAGTTGGGAGGGAATTCGATGCAAGGAAAAATAAAAGAAAAGAAAGATAAGAGAACCGCGAACCTTGGAATCCACCAAGATTGACGGGTACTGCAAATCACTCTCCTCGGGCTTCTCCCCTCATGAACTCACTAAGAGACCAACATGAACTCACTAAGAGATCAACAAGAATATAAAATTTCATTATCAATAATTCATCATCCCCAAATTACAAGAAACTAGCCTATAAATAGGCCTCATGAAAAGAAAAGTGGTATCGACTAAAATGCCCTTCGGGCTACAACAATACATGACCACCCATAAGGGTAAAAAGGGAAAAACAATAAAATAAAATAAAACACATAAATAAATAGACTCAAGATCGTAGCCGTTTATCTCCGATGTCCTCATCAAATGTTGAATGAATTTTCAAGGCATACAAACGATAAATGATAGAATGACTTGGAATATTCAAGAAAAATCAACTTGCAGTTGCAAATGAGAACGAGTGATTTCCACATCGTCGTGCAAGCAAATTCAACTCCCCTTGTAAACAAAGAGATTTGATGGTGCATTATGGTTCATTACAAATGTAGGAGTGCACATAACATACTACAAGCGACATCGAAAGAGCTACAAGGAATGCAATGTCATATCTCTTATCAACAACAATTCAATTCCAAGAAGATATAATCACGAAGGAGATCAAATGCTAATGAGCAAATAAAAAAGCTTCTATGCAATGAACAATAAATGCAAGAGCAACATGCATGTCAATAACAACACACTCAATGAAATATGCATGAACTGTAACGAGGATATGTCCGCAAACAAAGTAAGGGAGAGGTAGGAGAAGTAGATTCTTTGCTATCAATGCGGACTAATGTGTAAGTGAGCACATAATGGTCTATTTTCAAATGAGAAGTATAGATATGTTATAAGAGACCCACACCACAATCAGCATGTCAGTTGCAACAAGAAAGATTCGACATGAGGTGGAATAGACATGGGGCAACTACGATGAATATTCTACAAACACTAGGAAGATAAACTGCTAGAAGGCAAAAGGTGGAAGATCATAGCTAAGGGAAATACTTACGGGTCCTTGTAAAAGACCCGCCATATGCACCAGACGCCATCTACAAGCAAAAGCAGATGACACATAGCAAAGTGCAAATACTTACGGGGTCATAGGAGACCCGTCATATGCACTGCATTCTATCTACAAGCAAACACCGGATGATATGCGATAAATGCAAGTGTCTACGGGCCCTTTTAGGAGGCTCATTATACATATTAAATGGCGTATACGAACTTTCAAGTAGAGCGTTACATTCAAATGATGGTTGCCCGCTCAATTGATCAAAGCTAAGTATCTGAAAATGCCCCCGCACATGCACCTTAGTTTGTATACACATAGGTACACAAAAAGGGTAAGTGCAATCATAAAACTCATATGGGCCCCGACGAGCGTGTTATTGATACACACGTGACGTCCAGGGATGCTTTGCGGGTCAATAAGTGAATTCAAGTCCGAACCTGATCCTTCTATGCAGATCAATAGGAGTCGACATGGTTCGAATCATCGAACAAGTATACTGTTGTGGCGATCAGTAATTTGTTTTAATACATTCATATTAGGCCTTCAAGGCCTATAATCAAAAGAATTCACCAACAAAGGCATGAAGCCTACGAAACTCTATCCTTTGTCGATAGCTCGACAGGGTCGACAAGGTTCATCCACAAAATACAAATATTTTTAAATGAAAATGACCCTACACCCCAATGATGGTCGTGTTGAATATAAAATCTCAACTGGAGGGGTCCATTCCAAATATTTCAAAATGCCATACCAAACTCAAAATTCCAAAAATCCCAAAGTCATTCAAATCCAGAATATTTAAAATTGAAACAACACATTCAAACACTTAAAACAAAATCCATTCACCCTCCGTAATAATTTGTCAGGGGTGGACAAATAGAAATTTACTTCAACTCACATAGATCTAAATGACTAGTCGAAAATATCACTATGATCCATTCTCAAACAATCTCCTTCCAATAAGAATGTGATACATGTCCTCTAACCGACAGTTTTTCCACTAAATGGCACTGCAGGATAAACGGTTATGACCTGGGGCCCTCTGAATCGAGTGGTTTTGCTGCCAAATAACACCACAAAATACTGGTTATGGCCATAACCAATACGCACCTTAGTGGCATCAAATTCTTGAGATTTGAATCAATAGGATATGATCGATAGGGCGCAAAACTCTCTGTTAGGTAAGGTGGATTCAAATTTGTTCCCTTAGACAAATACTCACCCCAGGTCTACAAGGTCCCCTTGGATGAAGCAACCCATGACTGCCGACAAGGATCCTTCTGTCAGGTTGGGCCGACTACCTCCTCTGACTAAGTAGACCAGGGACCGCGATGGCCCGGGACGACGGAACCATGGGATCTTGATCGGGCCCATCATCTTGTCCCCCACCATCTGCTTTAAGTACAAGATGGTGAAATTTCTAATTTTAAATATCAAATCTTCCAACCCTTTAAATTTCCAACCAAATGCCCATACTGCTACTATACACCTGATACAACGTATCTGACTGACGATTAGCCTTAATTGAAAGTTCTATCTCATTATCGAGAGGGGTAATTAACTATAGGGGCTTGCGCCTATAGGAAACCAGAACTCAGATCATAAAGTCCTCGCAAAATGAGTGTGGAATCTCTGGGTTGTGTCTTATCTACAAACCCATCTGCCTTCCAAAATTTATCCTAGAACTTAAATTCGTTAAAACTCCCTCCCCGAAGAAAAGCAACCGCGGGCGGAGGCCGTGGCTGAATTTTTGGAGCCCATATGGCTTTAGACTTCGATGAATCAGGATTCTTTTAGCGATCCAATCATGTTTAGCAATAGTCTTGGATGAAACAACCAAGGAGTGGTTATACAAGGAGTTCTAGAGGCTATAAGAGGTGATCTTTCATTGAGTTTTGTAATTTTTGGAGGCTTCTATGACATGCCTTTTTGTTAAGAGTTTCTTGGAGTGCTTGAAGATCTCTTTATTTGGTTTCTCTCCCGAGATGGTGGTTTGAAGGTTTTAGAATTAGTGATTAATTTAAGTTAGGGTTCTAGCCACCTTCATATTGGTGGTTGTTTTCTTGGGAGGATTAGATCTCTCCTCTCTAAGTTGAATCACAAATATCTTGGAGTCTATTTATTTACATTTGTCTTATCTCCTTTATATTTACTTTGTGCAGTGTCATGCTCATTGTTTGTGTGACATTTCTACTTGGATATATATATATATATATATATATATATATATAATATAAATAAATATTCAAAGTTTTGAAATGCATTTTACATTAACTCTCATTTTTTTATTTACTTGCATGTTTGTGCACATAGGTTTATGTATATATATATATAGCTGCACATAAAACTTTATATATACATATATACCTGATGGAGTTTGAAAATTCACGCCCCGGGCTCTCAACGCGTTCTTTTATTGGCGGGGAGAGTTTTAACGAATTGAAGTTACGGGTAAATTTTTGTAAGGTAGATTGAATTTTAGATAGGATACTACCTAGAGATTTCAACCTCATTGCGAAAACTTTATGATCTAAGTTCTGGATTCCTATAGGTGCAAGCTCCTATAGTTAATTACCCTTCCCGATAATGAGAGAACTTCTGATTAAGGCTAGTCGTGAGATAGACACTGAGTACCCATCATATAGTAGCAGGAACTTTAGGGATTGAATTGTAGAGTTAATGATTTGAAATTTAATCATCATAAACTTAAAACGGGTGATGGGGGGATGAAGACAAGCCTAATCAAGATTCCATGGTTTTGTCATCTCGGGTTGTCATGGTCCTTGGTAAACTTAGTCAGATGAGATAGTCTACCCAACCTGATAGAAAAACCTTGTTGACAGCCATGGGTTGCTTTGTCCAAGTAGTGCTGTCAACATTTGACCTGACCCGAAAACCCGACCCGAACCCGAACCGGGTCGGGTTCGGGTTAGAGATTTCGACCCGTTTGTAAAACGGGTCGGGTTCGGGTTGACCCGGCGGGTTGCCGGGTTGACACGCTAACCCGTTTTAACCTAACCACGCGTGACCTCCCCCGTTGCCGCTGCTGCCACGCGACCACGCGCGCGAGTCGCGACCAGGCCCCACTGCTGCAGCGCGCAACCCCGCCTGACCGCGCGAGACCCAGCGCGCGACCCAGCCCGACCCAGCCCAACCGCACGCGACCTCGCGCCCGCCCGACCGCGCGCGCCCCGCCCAGCGCGCTGTCACGACCCGACCCGACCCGAGATGGATCCCGTTCGCACCGGGCCGCGACAGGAAAACTAACCAGGATCTGGCTTTGGAATTTGCTTCAGAACTGATTCTTCCAAACATTTCAGACAAACACAGACACACACAAACACAGAGCTACTAAAAACATCAAATGCAGCGGAACAAAAGATCTATCTTTTCTTTTCCTCAAAACAATCATCTACAAATACAGTACATGACTTTTAGACAGAAAGAAAGACAGAACAGAAAAGCCATGACTGTACAAAAATCAAAAGGTATAAAACAATACCTATACTGATCAGACTCCGAAATCTATTCCTGGACTTTCTTCCCTTTCCCAGAACCTGAAAACCACCAGAAAGCAAGGGTGAGCTCAACAGCTCAGCAAAGCAACAAACCTCCAATCAAAATTCTCAGAATCTCAAAACCAACACATCAGACAAATCCGTACAGAAATCAGAACAGAATCGGACAGTTATCAAATCGGACAAATCATATCAAATCAGAAACAGAACAGATCAGACAGATCAAATCAGAAATGGAATCGTACAGAAATCAGAAGTTCAGATCATATCGGAACAGAACAAAATCGTATCAGAATCATATCAGAATCATATCATGCAGATCGGAATCGGATTCATATCGTACGGAAATCAGAATCAGATTTGCTTACAGAACAGATATTTAATTAATAGCTAAACTAAACTAAACAGAATCACTACGGATTCTGACCCTTTTGTCTCCCTTTGTGCTCACAGCACCAGAACAGATTGTGTTTATCGCACCAGAATACATATATAGTGCTTATAGCACCTAAACATATTTCCTCGGATCCGGAACATAACAGATATTTCTCCAACTTGAGCTCATCTAAGTTTTTCTTTATAGTATATACAGATAGCATATTAAATCAGAAGAATTCCGGAATAATCAGAAATTACCCAAAAATCGGGCAGCACAACGGCAGTATACATAATTTACACAATTTTTCCTGAAAATCAAAATTCACCAAATTTGCACAGAATATAAATAACAACATTTCAGAACACTTATTCTATTGCACAGAGAATTTCCAAGTTCACAGAAAAATCCAGTCGACTAAAAACACAGTCGAATCAAAAATACCCGGACAAAAATCTTCAGAAAATAACCAAAAGGTGCACACTCGGCACGTCAACAATATATAGAAAGTTACACGGTAAAAACTGAACCAATCAAAAGATACGGACGAAAATCGCTAACGGAAACAAAATCCGGACAGAAAAATACCGCCAAACACGACGGTTCTGAAAATTGAGAAAGGCGGAATGTGCCTTACCTTGCGTACAGCAATATCCTGAACAGTCTCGTCGGACGAAAATGGCTCCGCGTCGCCCGAAAATCAACTTTTCCACAAATGCCCTCGACTTTCTCTCTCCTCAAAAGATATTTTATAAAAATCTGATTTTTCTCTCTCTTCAAATGACAGAATTTCCTTAAGTAAACTTCAGATCGGCCCGGCCGATCGCCAGATCGTCCCGGGACGATCAGACCAACATGATCGTCCTGGACAGCTCCCAGGGCTATTGTCCGGCCGATATTATGAACAGTGCCAATCGGCCTGGCCGATGTCTCCAATCGGCCTGGACGATGCCTACAGGAAAACACCTGGAGCAAATCTGGGCAAATTCTGGAACAGCTTCTCAACTGATCGTCCTAGGACGATCCCAGATCGTTCTGGACGATCCTGGAGCAGATCTTGATATTACAATCTCCCCAACTCAGAAAAATGTCGTCCTCGACATTATCCAATCCAAACTCATTCAAAACAAGTACGGGTACGACTGTCTCATGTCCGACTCCTTTTCCCACGTCGCTTCCCGTGCAGTCCGATGCTTCCACTAAACTTTAACCATCGGAATCTGTTTATTTCTTAACTTTCGGACGTCGTACGCCAAAATCAACTCTGGCTCTTCCATGTACGCCAGATTCTCCTAAATCTCAACCTCATCAGCAGATACCTTCTTCCCAGAGTCGGATACCCACTTCCTCAGAGTGGATACGTGAAACACGTTATGCACATCAGGCATCGAATCAGAAAGCAACAGTCGATAAGCAGATTTTCCAATTCTTTTCAAAATTTTAAAAGGTCCAACATACCTTGGAATAAGCTTGCTCACCTGGCCAAATCTGCTCACACCCTTCATCGGGCTGACTTTGACATACACAAAGTCGCCAACTTGGAACTCGACAAACCTGTGCTTCTGATTGTAATACTTCTGCTGTCGATCCTGAGCGGCTTTCAATCTTTCTTTAATCAAACTGATCTTCTGAGCAGTTTCATCAGCAAAAGTGGCACCCAAAGCCTGTCTATCTCCGACCTCCGTCAGAGTCAAAGGAGTACGGCACTTCCTGCCATACAGAGCCTCGTACGGTGCCATACCGATATTGGACTGGAAGCTATTGTTATAAGTAAACTCAATCAGCGGGATATGATCTTCCCAGCTTCCGCCAAAGTCCAAAACACAAAGTCTCAACAGGTCTTCCAGTACCTAAATAGTCCTCTCAGACTGTCCGTCGGTCTGAGGATGAAAGGCTGTACTGAAATGCAGTTTCGTACCCAAGCCTTACTGAATGTCTTTCCAAAGTCTGGAAGTAAAACGTCCATCTCGATCAGAAACAATCACGCGAGGCACACCGTGCAATCTGACTATCTCCTTCACATAAATCTGTGCCAAGCGATCAACTGAATCCGTCTGTCTGATCGGAAGAAAATGGGCGGACTTCGTTAATCGATCTACAACCACCCAAATAACGTCGTGCCCTTGTCTAGATCGAGGAAAACCCATCGCAAAGTCCATCGTTACCTCTTCCCACTTCCACTCAGGGATAGGCAACGACTGCAACAGTCCACTTGGTCGTTGATGCTCTGCCTTCACCAACTGACAGGCTTCGCATCTCGACACAAACTCTGCCACATCCTTCTTCATCCCAGGCCACCAGAACAAAAGTTTCATATCAGCATACATCTTACCACTGCCTGGATGAACAGTGTAGCCTGAATGATGAGATTCGTACAGAATCTCCTGCCTCAAATCTCCAAACACAGGTACCCACAACCTGTTCTTACAGAAAATAGCACCAAAATCAGAAATTCGAAGTTCAGGAGTCTTACCAGATCCAATCTGAGCAATCAACTTCGAATAGTCAGAATCTTACTTCTGGGCTTCTCGAATCCTTGTTTCCAAAGTAGATTGAATGCTCATCTGAGCTAACTCCAATCCACTGGAGGAAATCACCTCCAACTGCAATTGCTCCATGTTTCGAATCAGGAAAGCATCACCAGTAAGCTGCAAACCTGCTAATCCAGAAGACTTTCTGCTCAGAGCATCCGCTACCACATTCGCCTTCCCAGGCTGATACTGAATGGTCAAATCATAGTCCTTGATCTACTCGAGCCATCTTCTCTGTCTCAGATTCAAATCCTTTTGAGTAAAAATGTACTTCAGGCTCTTATGATCAGTAAAAATCTCACATCTGACGCCATACAGATAATGACGCCAAATCTTCAAAGCAAACACCACTGCAGCTAACTCCAAATCATGTGTCGGGTAATTCTTCTCATGTGGTTTCAACTGTCTCGAAGCATAAGAAATTATCTGACCATGCTGCATCAGGACACATCCCAGTCCTTTCAGTGAAGCATCACTGAACACCTGAAAACCTTCCGTACCTGACGGAAGTGCTAGTACCGGAGCTGAAGTCAAACAATCCTTCAATCTCTGAAAACTCGCCTCACACTCCGGTGTCCAAACAAAAGGAACCAACTTCTGCGTCAGTCTCGTCAGAGGCGTCGAAATCTGTGAAAATCCTTTCACAAACTTCCTGTAATACCCGGCCATGCCCAAGAAACTACGTACCTCAAATACCGTAGTTGGCCTTGGCCAATCAGCAACTGCCTGAATCTTCTGGGGATCTACAGAAATGCCTTCTCCGCTAATCACATGCCCCAGAAATGAAATACTCTTCAACCAGAATTCATAATTGGAGAACTTGGCATACAGCTGATGCCTCCTCAAAGTCTCCAATACAATACTCAAATGTCTGGCATGATCATCCTCAGATGCAGAATATACCAGAATATCGTCAATGAAGACGATCACAAACTGATCCAAATACTCCCTGAATACTCGGTTCATCAGATCCATGAAAATAGCAGGCGCATTGGTTACCCCAAAAGGCATAACCAAGAACTCGTAGTGCCCGTACCGAGTACTGAAAGCTGTCTTCACTACATCAGCTTCCTTCACCTTCACCTGATAGTATCCGGATCTCAAATCAATCTTCGAAAATACTGAAGATCCGGAAAGCTGATCAAACAAGTCGTCAATCCGAGACAAAGGATACTTATTCTTGATAGTGACCTTATTCAAATCTCTGTAATCAATACACATACGAAGTGTACCGTCCTTCTTCTTCACAAACAAAACAGGTGCTCCACAGGGCGAAACACTGGGACGGACAAAACCTCTGTCAACCAACTCCTGAAGCTGACCTTTCAACTCCGAAAGTTCTTTCGGTGCCATCCTGTACGGAGCTTTTGATACGGAGCGGTACCCGGAAAAACATCGATAGAGAACTCCACATCTCTATCCGGAGGTAAACCAACCAACTCCTCAGGAAAAACATCAGCAAACTCCCGTACCACAGGGATCTCAGAAACAGAACCAACCTCCAGGTTCAGATCCTGCACCGAAGCCAAAAACACTGGGCATCCCTTCTTCCACATTCTGCTCACTTCCAACACAGAAACCAGACTGGAGAGAACACCTCGTAATCCCTGAAATACAATCTCTCTCCAACCATAAGCAAGCTCGGTTGCTTCTTCAGACAATCTATCTGGGCCTCATACTGACTCAGCCAATCCATGCCCAGAATCACATCATACGAAGAAATCGGCAACAGAATCAGACTCGATTTCCACTTCTTGCCAGAAATTTCAATCTCACACAAACAAAACTTCCGAGCAATCAAAGGATTCCCAGCTGGTAAAATCACAGACAAAGAAATCGGTAAAATCATCGAATCCGAATGTAAAGTCTCAAAACAGCGCTCGGACAAAAAAGAATGACTCGCTCCTGAGTCAAACAAAACACGACAGGGTTGATCAGAAATATAAATCGTACCTGTCACAACATCTGGAGCATCACGAGCCTCCTGCTGACTCAGACTGTAAACTCGGGGCTGAACTGGAGCAGGAGCTGAAGCAACAGAACTACTCTGCTCCCTCTGAACCGTAGGTGGTCTCCGTGGTCCAGAACTAGATCCACCACCTCTGCCAGCAAATCCCTCAGGGCGTGGAGGAACAGTCATCGGTCTCCCTGCTGCTGAACTGGCAGGTCTGACAAAGCCCTCAGATCGCTGATCAAATCCCATATGTGGACACTCTGCAATCCGATGTCCTGGCTGACCACATCGGAAGCACAGACCAGCCATCCTGTAGCACTGGCCAAAGTGTCGTCGTCCACAGTTCTGGCACACAGGTGCCGTACTGACTGATCCAGAACTCGTCGTACTGGTAGCAGTACCAGACGACCCTCCGCTCCTCCTGGAGTCTCCAGATCCTGAGCCAGAAACAACTCTCCTCTTCCCAGAGGAACCACTGCTAGAAGCCTCACCTCCAAATCTCTTCCTACTCGCAGTCCACCGCTGCTGAGTAGCCATCAGGTCATTCTCTATCAGACGAGCTCGCTCCATAAGCTCATAGAAGTCAGTGATCCGGAACGGTATCAGGGGCTGTCTCAAGGTATCTCGTAATCCCCTCAGAAATCTGTAACACCTCTCAGCAGAAGTGCTAACCAGCTGCGGAGCGTACCTGGCTAATGCAGTAAACTCAGCCTCATACTGCATCACCGTCTTGCTCCCCTAAACCAGTCTAAGAAAACTCTCCTGCATCTGCTGTCGTGCAGAAGGGGGAACAAACCAATCTCGAAACACTTCAGTGAACTCTTCCCAAGTGATCAAAGAGTTCAGTCTGCCCTGAAATCTGGCCTCCTGCTGGCCAACCCACCAGTGCTCAGCCTCTCTGTCTAACAGAAAAACAGCCAATGGAACATTCCTATCTGCAGGACACTGCATTCCGTCAAAAGTCCTCTCCAATCTCCTCAGTCACTCCTCAGCAGCTCTGGGCTCAACAGCGCCCTCAAACCTCGGAGGTTTCAATCTCAAAAACAACTGCAGATGTCTTTCAATGTCATCAGATCGGACAGTAGAAGCTCTGCTCTGAGACTCGCTCATCATCTGAGCAACAAGTGTAGCTGTAACAACCCCAAGATCCGTGTAGCGAAAGAATTCGTCTGACATTCTGATCGAACTCCATTCCAGTTGCCTTGCTCGGACCTGAAAATTTTAACCACATATAATGAGCTTACAAAGCCCAGCAGGTCACCAAAGCCTACAACTGAAATCAAAGCACGGCGATGCTATCAATATGCATGTCAGTCTATCAAATCCGTATCAGTCAATGGTCAATGAGTCAATGCAATCCAGAAATCAATAGTCAATAAAACCAGTCAATGCAGCGGCAGGCAAATCGATAAATCGACTCAATCAATCAATATCCGTCAATCAAATCGATGCTGTCGAATCAATACAATCTATTCAATGAAATCAATCGAGAAAAGCAATACGAAACAATGAATCTATTAAGCAGTCAATACGGTGCAGAAACAGTAGCGATGACGAATCTATAAAATCTATAGGCAGTAATATCAATGAATCTATACGATGTCCATATCCATGCTATCAATGCAATATCTATATCTATCCATGTCCATAATCAATAATCAATAGGGTCAATGCTCAATGATCAATCAATGAAATCAATGAATCCGTACGATAGTAAATCAATTCGATAAATCCATCAATATCAATAAATCAGTCGGAAATCGATAAATCAATGCATATCAGGAAATCCATACAATGGTCTTACTCGACAAGCACAAACACTAGTCATTATCAATGATGCTGTTGTAGAAATCCATATTGCTGTTGTAGATATCCGTATTGCTGTTGTAGAAATCCGCACGTTGGTTTCGATCAAGAAGAGTCGTCACTCTTTTCGCCCGTCGGCATATAAAACTCCTTATAACTCCCAATCGTTATATCAATGATCTGTGGTCTATGATTTAAAAAAAAGCCCGTCGGCCCACCATCCTGTACAGGTATCATCTCCAACCAACGTTCAACCAGGTTCCCACTTGTCTTTCAGTAACAATCAATTCAATGCAATAATCGATGCAATAAGAACAATCATATCAATAGTCATGCACATAACAAGTCAATCTATCAATTTCGGGAAAATCAGAAATCATACGAAAATCGGGCAGAGTAACGGTAGTCGGTCAAATTTATACAAAAATCATGCAAAAAGATACAAATTCCGAATCTCTCCAAATTACCAACGAATATCCACGACATCAATACAAGACTATCAATGTAAAGAATCCAAATCAATCAAGTCCTGATAATTTTCTATTCAAGTAAAATTGCGTTGAATCAATTCCGACCGATAAAATCTTCGTAGAATACAGTCAAATCGTGCACAATAGTCATATCTATAACATACTAGAAGTTGTGCGGTGAAAGTCGTGTCAAATCAAAATCATGTCTAAAAGTAGACTACGAAAACACAAAACAGTGCACAACTCGATCAAAACACAAGATCTTCGAAAACAGAAACAGGGTTCGGAGTCCTTACCACGAGATCTACACTTTCTCCAACAGCAGCGTCGGACGAAAAGCGCTCCGCGGTCTCCGAAAACTAGCTTTTCCTCTTTTTTCCTTTCTCTTTCTCTCTCCTCAAAATATCTGATTTTATAAAATGAATTTCTCTCTCCTCAAAACGAGCTCATTTCCTTATATCATACACAGATCGGCCTGGCCGATCGCCCGATCGTCCCGGGACGATCAGACCAATTCTGATCGTCCTGGACCATTCCCAGGGCGATGATCAGGACGGTATTGTGAACAGTGCCGATCGTCCTGGACGATCTCAATATCGTCCTGGACGATCTCAATATCGTCCTGGACGATCCTGTCCAGAAATAGCTCCAGAAATCAGCTGTTTTCAATGCACTGATCGGCCTGGACGATCTCAACATCGTCCTGGACGATCCTGGGAGGAAAATCCAATTCAGAGAGGAACAGTAAGGGAACGAGATCTCACAATCTCCCCACCTTAGAAAAATGTCGTCCCGACATTTTCCTACAGGTACGAAGCAAAACAAACAATGCAAAACAAATCGATCCAAATCCAAATCAAAATCAAAACTCGTCGAAATTCAAACAAACGCACAATGCAATCAATCACATGTCAATCACTTATGTATGCAGAATGAATTCATTCTATCAAACTATCAATCAAATCCTTTCACTACACTTGCTCTGATACCAATTGTAACGACCCCAAGATCCGTGTAGCGAAAGAATTCGTCTGACATTCTAATCGAACTCCATTCCAGTTGCCTTGCTCGGACCTGAAAATTTTAACCACATATAATGAGCTTACAAAGCCCAGCAGGTCACCAAAGCCTACAACTGAAATCAAAGCACGGCGATGCTATCAATATGCATGTCAGTCTATCAAATTCGTATCAGTCAATGGTCAATGAGTCAATGCAATCCAGAAATCAATAGTCAATAAAACCAGTCAATGCAGCGGCAGGCAAATCGATAAATCGACTCAATCAATCAATATCCGTCAATCAAATCGATGCTGTCGAATCAATACAATCTATTCAATGAAATCAATCGAGAAAAGCAGTACGAAACAATGAATCTATTAAGCAGTCAATACGGTGCAGAAACAGACGGGCAGAGTTCTAGTCAGGCAGCACCAGTGGGGAGTACAGCCCCAGTGGTCGGTGCTGACACGCTTTCTCAGTTTGCTACTGTGAGATCTCGTTCCCTTACTGTTCCTCTCTGAATTGGATTTTTCTCCCAGAATCGGCCAGGACGAAGTTGAGATCGTCCAGGCCGATCAGTGCATTGAAAACAGCTAATTTCTGGAGCTATTTCTGGACAGGATCGTCCAGGACGATATTGAGATCGTCCAAGACGATCGGCACTGTTCACAATACCGTCCTGATCATCGCCCTGGGAATGGTCCAGGACGATCAGAATTGGTCTGATCGTCCCGGGACGATCGGGCGATCGGACAGGCCGATCTGAGTATGATATAAGGAATTGAGCTCGTTTTGAGGAGAGAGAAATTCATTTTATAAAATCAGATATTTTGAGGAGAGAGAAAGAGAAAGGGAAAAAGAGGAAAAGCTTGGTTTTGGAGGCCGCGGAGCGCTTTTCGTCCGACGCTGCTGTTGGAGAAAGTGTAGATCTCGTGGTAAGGACTCCGAACCCTACTTCTGTTTTCGAAGATTTTGAGGTTTTGTAAAATGGTGCTCAGATTTGTGTTTTTGTAAGTGATTTTCGTACCCGGTTTAGTACTGGCGAAGATTTCACCGCATAACTTTTGGTATGTTGTAGATGTGATTATTCTGCACGTTTTGATTATTTATTGGCAGATTTCGTCCGGTCCGTTTTGGTTCTGCGGGGTTTTATTTTGACTGCAATTTATTATGATGTCCGAATTGGTTTGAGCAGTAGAAGAATAGTGTTATAATGTTGTTGTGCACGTTCTGTATTAATTTTGTGAATTGTGATTTTTGGAGATTTCTGTGTAAATTCTGTAGACTGCCGTTGCTCTGCCCGATTTTCGTACGATTTTTGATTTTCCCGGAATTGATAGATTGAATCAATATGTGTATGACTATTGATACGATCGTTCTAGATTTCTTTAATATTGCTATTGCATCGATTATTGCATTGACTATTGATTGAATTGATTGATTCTGAAAGACAAGTGGAAACCTGGTTGAACGTTAGTTATAGAAACCAACGTAT
Source organism: Dendrobium huoshanense (assembly GCA_016618105.1). Lineage (NCBI taxonomy): Eukaryota > Viridiplantae > Streptophyta > Magnoliopsida > Asparagales > Orchidaceae > Dendrobium > Dendrobium huoshanense. Next base: position 80,632,726 of record CM028358.1, read on the forward strand.
TGATAACTACAACAGCATCATTGATAACTACAACAGCATCATTGATAACTACAACAACATCATTGATAACTACAACAGCATCATTGATAACTACAACAGCATCATTGATAACTACAACAGCATCATTGATAACTACAACAACATCATTGATAACTACAACAGCATCATTGATAACTACAACAGCATCATTGATAATAGCCAGTTTAACCTGGTTGATCGATTGATAACTACAACAGCATCATTGATAACTACAACAGCACCATTGATAATAGCTAGTGTTTGTGCTTGTCGAGTAAGACCATTGTATGAAATTGCATGTATATGATATTGCATCGCATAGATTTCCTGATCTGTATTGATTTTATTGATTTCGGATCGATTTATTGATATTGATGGATTTATCGAATTGATTTACTATCGTACGGATTCATTGATTTCATTGATTAGATCGTTTTGATTCGATAGCATCGATTTGATTGACGGATATTGATTGATTGAGTCGATTTATCGATTTGCCTGCCGCTGCATTGACTGGTTTTATTGACTATTGATTTCCGGATTGCATAGACTCATTGACCATTGACTGATACGGATTGATAGATTGACATGCATATTGATAGCATCGCCGTGCTTTGATTTTAGTTGTAGGCTTAGGTGACCTGCTGGGCTTTGTAAGCTCATTATATGTGGTTAAAATTTTCAGGTCCGAGCAAGGCAACTTGAATGGAGTTCGATCAGAATGTCAGACGAATTCTTTCGCTACACGGATCTTGGGGCATCACAAGTGGTATCAGAACAAGTGTAGTGAAAGGATTTGATTGATAGTTTGATAGAATGAATTCATTCTGCATACATAGTAATTGACATGTGATTGATTGCATTGTGTGTTTGTTTGGATTTCGACGAGTTTTGATTTTGATTTGGATTTGGATCGGTTTGTTTTGCATTGTTTGTTTTGCTTCGTACCTGTAGGGAAATGTCGGGACGACATTTTTCTAAGGTGGGGAGATTGTGAGATCTCGTTCCCTTACTGTTCCTCTCTGAATTGGATTTTCCTCCCAGAATCGGCCAGGACGAAGTTGAGATCGTCCAGGCCGATCAGTGCATTGAAAACAGCTGATTTCTGGAGCTATTTCTGGACAGGATCGTCCAGGACGATATTGAGATCGTCCAGGACGATCGGCACTATTCACAATACCGTCCTGATCATCGCCCTGGGAATGGTCCAGGACGATCAGAATTGGTCTGATCGTCCCGGGACGATCGGGCGATCGGCCAGGCCGATCTGAGTATGATATAAGGAATTGAGCTCGTTTTGAGGAGAGAGAAATTCATTTTATAAAATCAGATATTTTGAGGAGAGAGAAAGAGAAAGGGAAAAAGAGGAAAAGCTTGGTTTTGGAGGCCGCGGAGCGCTTTTCGTCCGACGCTGCTGTTGGAGAAAGTGTAGATCTCGTGGTAAGGACTCCGAACCCTACTTCTGTTTTCGAAGATTTTGAGGTTTTGTAAAATGGTGCTCAGATTTGTGTTTTTGTAAGTGATTTTCGTACCCGGTTTAGTACTGGCGAAGATTTCACCGCATAACTTTTGGTATGTTGTAGATGTGATTATTCTGCACGTTTTGATTATTTATTGGCAGATTTCGTCCGGTCCGTTTTTGGTTCTGCGGGGTTTTATTTTGACTGCAATTTATTATGATGTCCGAATTGGTTTGAGCAGTAGAAGAATAGTGTTATAATGTTGCTGTGCACGTTCTGTATTAATTTGGTGAATTGTGATTTTTGGAGATTTCTGTGTAAATTCTGTAGACTGCCGTTGCTCTGCCCGATTTTCGTACGATTTCTGATTTTCCCGGAATTGATAGATTGAATCGATATGTGTATGACTATTGATACGATCGTTCTAGATTTCTTTAATATTGCTATTGCATCGATTATTGCATTGACTATTGATTGAATTGATTGATTCTGAAAGACAAGTGGAAACCTGGTTGAACGTTGATTATAGAAACCAACGTATTGATAACTACAACAGCATCATTGATAACTACAACAGCATCATTGATACTTACAACAGCATCATTGATAATAGCCAGTTTAACCTGGTTGATCGATTGATAACTACAACAGCATCATTGATAACTACAACAGCACCATTGATAATAGCTAGTGTTTGTGCTTGTCGAGTAAGACCATTGTATGAAATTGCATGTATATGATATTGCATCGCATAGATTTCCTGATCTATATTAATTTTATTGATTTCGGATCGATTTATTGATATTGATGGATTTATCGAATTGATTTACTATCGTACGGATTCATTGATTTCATTGATTAGATCGTTTTGATTCGACAGCATCGATTTGATTGACGGATATTGATTGATTGAGTCGATTTATCGATTTGTCTGCCGCTGCATTGACTGGTTTTATTGACTATTGATTTCCGGATTGCATAGACTCATTGACCATTGACTGATACGGATTGATAGATTGACATGCATATTGATAGCATCGCCGTGTTTTGATTTCAGTTGTAGGCTTAGGTGACCTGCTGGGCTTTGTAAGCTCATTATATGTGGTTAAAATTTTCAGGTCCGAGTAAGGCAACTGGAATGGAGTTCGATCAGAATGTCAGACAAATTCTTTCGCTACACGGATCTTGGGGTCGTTACAAGTAACGCCACTCATCGACCTGAGCATCCTCATCTCTGCCACACTTAACTTAGTATTATGCTTCTCTTTTAATGGCCAACATTCGGCACCATAAAGCATTGCAGGCCTCACTACCATCTTATAGAATTTTCCCTTAAGTTTGAGGGGTACATTTCTATCACATAACAAGCCCGATGCATTCCTCCACTTCAATCATCCAACTTGAATTCTGCTGATAATATCCCCATCTATTTCACCATGACTCTGAACAATAGATCCAAGATATCTAAAACGTATACTCTTTTTAATGACTTGATCGCCCAAAGTCACAATCCCCTCACTAGGTCTATTACTACTAAAATTACACTCCATATAATCCGTTTTAGATTTACTCAAGCGAAAACCTTTAGACTTTAAGGTTGACCTCCATAATTCAAGTTTACCTTCAACTCCCTCTCTAGTCTTATCAACAAGAAGAATATCATCAGTAAAAAGCATGCACCAAGGTACATCCTCTTGCAAATGTCTAGTGAGAACATCCATGACTAAAGCAAAAAGATATGGGCTTAAGGCTGATCCTTGATGTAACCCAACCGAAATAGGGAAATACTTGGTCAAACCACCTTGTGTTTGAACACAAGTAATAGCTCCTGCATACTTAGTCAAACCACCTTGAGGTCAAGAGTCAATTTATTAAAATCATCCAAATATTTTCTAAGCTACTTTGTTTTTTCCATTTGGAGCGTGTATATTTATTTCTTCAAAAATAGTCAATTAGTAAGTGATATTTTCATATAAATTGATTCAGGCTTCTGCCATACCTCTAACGCTGAGCCTTCCTCATTAACCTCTCTAAACACTTTGTTACCAAGAGAAAGGAGAATGGTACTATGTGCCTTCAGCTGCATTTCTCTAGCCCTGATCCTGTTAGTAAATGCAGCAAGATTCTTCTTAGAAATGGCATCAGCAAGGCCTTGATGAACCAATAAAACCTTTATCTTAATTCTCTATAGGCTGAAATCATTCTTTCATTGAACTTGTCAATTTCAAACCTTTGCTTCGACATGATCAAGAGACCAGAACTCAATCTGCGCCTCAACAACACCAGTCTGCTCCCGTTCAAAAGATCTCATCGAAAAATAGTCAAGAATCTCTCCTTACTGCTTGTGTCTGACTCGAGCATATACACAGAACCGCACCCTTCTCTTGCCTATATGCGATCTGCTTCAATTTTTTGATCGTGGAACCAAACCGCGTTTATTGCTCCCACCCACAGTCTTGGCCGCGATCACCCGTGCAAACAACACTCGAGCTGCTGCTTCCGCACGCTCGACCCAACTCTATCGGCGATTCCAACCGCTGCGACACTAGGACGCGCATGCGGCTTTGCTTGTTGAGTATGAACTCTAGGCAATTGCACCACTGTGATTTCGGCCGATTGTGTGCCCTCTTCCTGGCGAATGCAGTTCCCGATCCAACCAAGCACCTGCGTGACATGTTCACACTCCTGCACCGTGCGTAAGTCGCCTGTTGACGCTTGCGACACCCGTGTTACTCGCCTTTTGCTCCGCACTCACGACCCGTGGCTTCCCCTGCCGCACTGCGTCCCATGCGACCGACCCCGCTCATGCTCTTCGGTGCTCAGCCAGTGTGTTGACCTCTCTTTAGCTCAAATCCAACCTCCACTTGACCCAATGGGTCAGACCCAACCCATTGGGCCCAAGCTTGTGCTCTGGGTCAACCTGGGTTGACCCAGATTGACCTATTAGGCTCATTTGAGCTTTATTCAATTTCAAATCAATTCAAACCAATATCTTGCTCAAGACCATGACTCCTTTAACCTAATTGACTGTTGACTTGGTCAAACCAAACCCTTAATATGTCAAATTAACCTATTTAAACCAATGTTTAAAATTGCATATTCGGGTACTGAGGTGTTTTTCATTCGTGAGGCGAGGCGTAAGCCTCAAGACGTTTTGAGGCGTTAGACTCAAAATCAAAAGATTGCGTAAACAAAAAACAATAAATTTTTTATATACTAATGAGTAAATAATATAAAACATAAAAAAACATAAGATATGAAGTGAAATCAAAATATCCCAATAATAAGACAACATGAAATATAGTTCTACTCAAAATTCTATCTTTCCCAAATCCCATTATTCTTTTCATTAACATATAATTCAAATTTCTAAAAATAAATAGCAATGACACATGACATAAGAATTCACAAGTCATCAACACTGTCATCACTAAAAGGTTCTTCATTTGAATCATCATTACGATGAACTGCTCTCTCCCCTTCTTCCTCTCCTATAGAGTCCAATGTCGGGCATTTACTTCAAGATTTATGTAAGTTTTAATATATATAGCGTGAGGCGTAAGCCTCATGCCAGTGAGGCGAGGCGGACCTTAAGGCGGGCCTCAACCAAGTTGAGGCGCAAGCCTCATAATAAAAACTCGAGGCGTAAGCATCGAGGCATTTTTTACTGGAATTGCGCAAAGGCGGGCCTCAAGGCGAGGCTCATATTGCGCAATTTTAAACCATGATTTAAACTCATTAAGAGCCCATTCAATGCATTTAAAGCCCTATTAATGGTCTCTAATTCAAAACCACGGCCAATCTCTCTAATTTCCCTCCTATTTAACTCCCAATTCAATCCTTACCGTCCATACAATGCATGAGAGTATAAATAGAGCTTTTATGGTTTGTTTGAAGGACTTTTCTTTGCTTTCTCTCTCCCTAGACTTCCAAAAGCCCGAGAATTTCATGTGAGAGCTCTCCCCACCTTCCCTCATATTTTTCAAGTCAAACCCGCCGTTAAGACCTCGCCGGTGGCGAAATCTCAGGCCAACCGAGGATTAAAAGCTTCCAAAGCCTCTCTGTTCGATCCAAAGTGTTTCGAAGCTCGTGTTCTACTAGGAAATTATGCGTGGACAATCTACAAGTGCAACAAACCTAAGAATGCGAAAATTAAACGGTTAGATCTCTAAAAAATCCTTATAATAAGTTACTACACATAGGATAAAATAGTTTTCTAAAAAGCTGCTTTTAAGCCAAACAAATACCACCCCATGATTTTTGTTCATGTGTAGAGCTTATGTTTAAAATTTCATAAATTTTGTTGAGTCGTTTGCGAGAACGAAGGGAAATACCATTTTAGGGTTTCACTTCAGTGTTATTGAACTGCACAAAATCGCAGCCGTTGATTTCGGGATCAACGGCTGTGATCTCGCTATTTCGTGGTTGCCCGCTGTGTAGGATGGGTTTCCGTCCAACTTGATTATAGCCCTTCTTTTGGAATGGCAGAAGATCCGACGGCTGAAGGCGTTGCTGACTGGGTTAAGTGGAAAGCGCATGGACCCTGCCGTTGTCGCAATCATTGCATAATGATTGGCGGTGGCGCCAATGATTGTGAGCGGTTCCAGGATCCAGTAGCAGCCCACCACGTGTCGTTCGTTCGTCTTTTTGTGTTTAAAATTAAATTTAAATGCATTTTAAACCAGATTTCACTTAAAAATTCATTTTTGATTCGAAAAATACGTATAATGCATCAAATTGCTCGTATTTTAATACCTTTTAATTTAAAATTAATTTCAGTTAAAAATATTATATAAATTTTGAAATATCATTAATTTTTTTTTTTAACTTTTTTTAAATTAATTTATTATTATTTCTTTAAATTATATTTATTTTGATTATCAATAATTAGTTTAATTATTATTATTTTAATTAGTTTAGTTACTATTTTTTTATTATTACTATTATTATTATTATTATTATTTTAAAACTATTTTCACTATTATTATTATTATTATTATTACTAATATTTTTAATTATTTATCTTTTATTATTATTATTATTATATTATCTTTTTTAGCTTATTATTATTTTTCTGTTATTATTATTAAAGTGTGTTAATTATTTATTATTATTATTATTATCTTATTTGCATTATTATTATTATATGTAATGTATGATTACTTTTAAATTTTAGAAGTTTTGATTTTTATTTTCATTAGATTTAATAATTATTTTTAAATATTCTTTATTTTAAAATTATTTAAAAAATACCTTTTATTTATCTTAAACTTTGCAAATTCATACCTTATTCATTTTAAATCCGTTTTTTCCACATAATATCTTGTATTTTTCAGAAAATTATGTATTATTTTTTAAAAATATTTTCAAAAATTAAAATTTATTTTTCTGCCATATTTTATGTATTATTTAATTAGTTGATTATTTAATTATTATTTAAATAATTAATATTATAATTATTTTGAAACTAAAAACTATTTTCAAACCTTTTCAAAACCTCGTTCGGGTGGCCAGTGGATTTTTCCTATATTTATTTATTATAAATTGATCTATTTTTTAATTACATTATTTTTTTAAAAATTTCTATATTTATGGGTATTTTAAATTATTTTAAAATTAGTTATATTATTAAATCCTAATTTTGGGAGATCCATTCCATGAAATTTTAAACATAGATCATTCATGTGAATTGCATTCATGGGGGAGTGGATTAGTGAATGATTGAGTCTCAATCATTCACTAATTACATTGTTAATAATTTTAGTTGTTATTTTATCGTATTTTGCATGTGTAGGATGTACGAGCACTTAATTTAGGCTCTCCTAAATCTAAGGACATGGCGTGTTTACTATTTTTACATACTCCCCTGCATTGTTTCCTCAAGGGTTAGTCCAAAACTTTACTTTAAATCCCTCTAATGTAGTGACACCCTAAGGACAATAATTAAGGACCCGTCTAGTGAACTTAGAAAAATTCTAGGAGCTAGGATAGATCCCTGATTGACATAAAAACTTCAACATTTAAACTTAATGATATCTTGAACATCCCATAAATTTCTAGGAATTTTTAAGGCTCTTTAGACCTCTTAATTAACCAACCTTAATTTACCCGTTAAATAGGACCCGATACGTTCTAAAAATTATAATAAATCCATTTTAACTCAGAAAATTACTCATAATAATAAAAACAATAAAATAATAATAAGCTAATAATGATAATAATAATAATAATAATAAAAATAATAAAAGATAAACAATTGAAAATAATAGTAACAATAATAATAATAATAATAATAATAATAATAATAATAATAATAATAATAATAATAATTTTAAAATAATAATAATAAAAATAATAATAATAAATAGTAACTAAACTAATTAAAATAATAATAAGTAAACTAATTATTGATAATCAAAATAAATATAATTTAAAGTAATAATAATAAATTAATTAAAAAAGGTCAAATCACTGTTTTAATGATATTTCAAAATTTATATAATATTTTAATTGAAATTAATTTTAAATTAAAGAGGATTAAAATACGAGCAATTTGATATATTATACGTATTTTTCGGATCAAAAATGAATTTTTCTATCAAATTTTGATTGAAATCTGGTTTAAAATATATTTAAAATTAATTTTAAACACAAAAAGACGAACAGACGACACATGGCGGGCTGCTACTGGCTCCTGGAACCGCGCGCAATCATTGGTGTCATCGCCAATCATTATGCAATGATTGCGGCGGCGATAAGGCCCACGCGCTTTCCACTTAACTCAGTCAGCAACGCCTTCAGCCGTTGGATCTTCCACCATTCCAAAAGAACGGCTATGATCAACTTGGATGGAAACCCATCCTACACAGCGGGATGTGCTGTTCGGACCAACCACGGAATAGCGAGATCACAGCCGTTGATCCCGAAATCAACGGCTGCGATTTCGTGCAGTTCAATAAGATCGAACTGAAACCCTAAAATTGTATTTTGCTTCGTTCTCGCAAACGACTCAACGAATTTTTATGAAATTTTAAACATAAGCTCTACACATGAACATAAATCATGGGGTGATGTTTGTTTGGCTTAAAAGCAGGTTTTTAGAAAGCTATTTTATCCTATGTGTAGTGACCTATTCTAAGGGTTTTTGTGAGATCTAACATTTGGATTTTCGCGTTCTTAGGTTTGTTGCATTTGTAGATTGTCCACGCACAACTTCTTAGTTGAACACATGCTTCGAAACGCCTTGGATCGAACGGGAGAGGCTTTGGAAGCTTTTGATCCTCAGTTGGCCGGAGATCTCGCCGCCGGCGAGGTCTTGGTGGCGGGTTTGACTTGGAAAAGATGAAGGAAGGTGGGGAGAGCTCTCACACCAAATTCTCGGGCTTTTGGAAGTCTAGGGAGAGAGAAAGCAAAGAAAAGTCCTTCAAACAAACCATAAAAGCTCTATTTATACTCCCATGCATTGTATGGACGTTTAGGATTGAATTGGGAGTCAAATAGTAGGGAAATTAGAGAGATTGGCCGTGGTTTTGAATTGGAGACCATTAATAGGGCTTTAAATGCATTGAATGGTCTCTTAATGGGTTTAAATAGGTTAATTTGACCTATTAAGGGTTTGGTTTGACCAAGTCAAAGTTTGAGATTGATTCGAGTTGATTTGAAATTGAATAAAGCTCAAATGGGCCTAATGGGTCAATCTGGGTCAAGTCAACTAGGTTGACCCAGGGCACAAGCCTGGGCACAATGGGTTGGGTCTGACCCATTGGGTCAAGTGGAGGTTCGATCTGAGCTAAAGAGCGGTCAACACCGTGCTCGCTTGTGCACATGACCACTGCCCGTGTCCTTCCTGCGCACGCTTCATACACAATCCACCCCTCACGCCTCTTGCGCGCAACTTCCGCCAGACAGCAGACCCACGCAACCACCTCCGCTCCTCTGATTCTATTTCTTGGACAAGAAACTTCATCCACTTCCACCTAACTTTGATACCACTTGTAGGATCTTGGAGGAAGATGAAGGTCCTTGAGCTTTCTTGAATGAGAGGGAGAGGGAGAGGGAGAGGGAGAGGGAGGAAGGTGAGAAAGATCAGAACAATGCTAATCTTATTACTTAATGGCTTTCTTTTCAATTACAACCTATTGCATTTATTTATAGACATCAATGGCTACACAAATATGCACATACAATAAAACTAAAGAAAGTACAAAGAAAATTTAACTAAAATTTGGATCAATATCCTAATAGAAAGTAGATGTATAAGATTTGACTTATGTTAAGAAAGGTGGAGCTAGACCTAAAAAGACTTGGTTAGAGAATAATAGAAATGACATTTTTTTATTAGATTTAAATGAGAATTTAACTTTTAACATGACACAATATAGAAAAAGAATTTATATAGCTGAACCCACATAGTGGGATAAGGCTTGATGTTGTTGTTGTGGTTGTTAAAACATGAAAATCATATTTTCTTGTACAAAAAGAAATGAAAGCATTTTGTTATTGAATAAATAAAAAGCTCTTAGGGAATTTACCATTAATTCCAATGCCAATTGACTTGATTTATTTAGAAGAGCGAAGCCCATGGAGGGGTCATAGGCATCTTCAGCTCATGATCCTATTTTCTGGTTAGTACAGGGGTTTGAAAGGGTGTTAGAAGGGCCTCGTTGCTGTAGACGTGCTATCTCGCTCATTGCATAGAGCAGATGATGTTTTGCATCGATTAAAAAAGCATTAGAGGTTAGGTATTTGGGAAAGGAGGGCATGTGATGGTTTTTTTTTTCTGGTAACTAAGATTTTTGGCACCCTTAAAAAATAATCATGTAAGTTTCTATGTAAGCTTATTACATCTCAAGTGGATAGTTATTAAAGACATATAATTTGATTTGATTAATATGGAATGTCAAAGTTCAAGAACTGGATACTTAATATGTAGAAAAAAGAATCATTATGAAGAAAAAAAACCCGATAGCTCACCGTTTCATATAATTTCATATGTTGATGAAATACTGGGAGATGGAATTGAAACAGTGATTAGATTTTGTTCCATATAATATCATTGTTTCCTGTATAATTTTTACTTGACCTTCCGTGTTTTCACTTTACTACTGCTTCATTAATTTTGAGAGCTATTTAGGAAGGATGACACGCATAAATCGAGAAGTGGTCCAAATTTTTTGGTTGAGATATTAGATTTGACTTATGTTAATAAATGTAGAGGTAGACCCAAAAAGACTTGGTTAGAAAATATTAGAAATGTTATTTCTTTATTAGATTTAAATGAGAATTTGACTTTTAACAAAACACCATAGCGAAAAAGGATTCATGTAGCCGACCCCACATAGTGGGACAAAGGCTTGATGTTGTTGTTGTTGTTGTCTGTTTAAATAAAAAAGTTTTGCTTGGCCTAAAGCAGCATCCTCTTATTTTTTTTTCTCAGCTATGAGGGAAATGCAGATCTCGCCAGACAAAGGAATGGCCTTAATCACACTGTAATCATCATCATTATTGTGGTTCTTGGAGTTTCTGTGACACTAGCTGCTCTTGTTACTTGCTTCGCATTTGCACGTAAAAGAAATAAGAGCCGTCAAAATGGTAAATCAAAATATCTCATGTTTTGTCATGTCCTTCGATTCAAATGACCCTCATGATTCCTTAATGATCTTATCTTTCCAGGAAATGTTGCGACGATCCAACAAACTAAGAAATTGAGTACTTATTTCAGTGAAGTTGCGACAGAATCAGCACATAGGTATGCATTGTCAGAAATAGAAGAAGCCACTGGAAAGTTTCAGAAGAAAATTGGTTCCGGAGGTTTTGGCATTGTATACTATGGAAAGTTAAAGGATGGAAAAGAAATTGCAGTCAAAGTCCTTACAAATGAATCCTACCAGGGTATTCGTGAGTTCTTAAATGAGGTGAGACCTCTCTCTTGCTCTTGCACAAGAGCTTAAAAAAACATTTTCTGGATCTTGTATCATTCTTCTTGACAAGAAGACTTGTGCAATTTAGAATGAATGGCTTGCAGCTTCTTATTTGGGGTGCTTTTGGAACTTTGTTTAGCTAGATTATGCTCTTGAATCAGCTAGACACTTGGGGTTGAACTAATTTAGTCCTTTTGACTGTAAAACTCAGTGTAGCTCATTCTACTTCGTAAAAGACTTATTTGAGATCTCAGACTGATATGACAAGAAAGTTGAATTGGTTTTTTGGTTTAGTTTAGATTGATTTTTTGAGTAGGATTCATTGATGGTCAGTTGAGGCAAATGTTATAAATGAAAGATGTTGACTGAAAAAAAAGAAGAAGAAAAAAAAAACATCGAACAGATGAATCTTTCGACAATCTGGCCCCACTTCAAGTGATGCATGCCGAATGAGGCAATGTTTCGCTTCAATAACTATCATTCAGTGATTCAATCAATAAAAGGGTAGAAATCGGGGAGAAAAAAACTCACATTTAGTCCTGCTCTTTTCCTCTTGCGTGAAACAAGTCGATCGTGTGGCTTGTGCCCCCATCCGATTCGACAAATCCTGATCAAGCACTGTGCGTCCGACGGTCTAACGCAGTCTGACGTCAATCTTCGGCTTCATCTCCCGCACGAACAACCCCTCTCTCCGTCTCCATAGACAGAATCGAGCGTGAATCCCATTCCGACCTATCCTTCCGTGTTTGATACCCCACTTCAGACCGATCACTTGCAACCCAATGTTTCCGATCCACGTGAACCCTTTGAGCCTAGCCGCTGACTTGGATCCATGTACCGCCGAACCAATCTGCACAATGTCTCCAACTCACAATCTCTGTACCTGTTTCCTTCTTCAATAAGTGACCAGTCCATGTGAGCAAGCATTATACACAATCAACTTAGTCTTTGTCTCTGTTGTGTGAAGTACTATTCGCATGCGCGAGTATTCCATTGGGCTACGTGATTTGCTTCAAGTTGCTTATACCCCGAAACAGGAAGATCTAAAATTCTAACTATTGGGGCACGTATTACCAACTCCAGTCAATTATATTGGTTCAAGGAATAAAAAAATTTGATTTATATTTGTTATTGCAAGTCCATGTGAGCAAGCATTAACTTATGCGCCGTCTATTTTTGGGGTTAGTTGATTCGGCACATATTAGTTGTTACACACTTCTTAGCGAATTTTGGCTTCCATGACCATCGTCCTACTTTCTTAACGACCAATGTCCTTGTGGGTTCTAGGTTAGGGCGTAGTTGGGCACAGTAACTCGGTTTCTAGTTCATCCCTCATCATTAGTTCTACTTTCCAAAAATGACCCACTTGGAGCTCTTGATTCTACCTATTTAAACAATCTAGCCATCCTACCTATTTAAAGTGAGAGAATAGATCAAAGGCATTGTGCCTTCGATGCCTTTAATCATTGATTTTACTTGATAGAATTCCATGTGGGGTTCCAGCTATCATGAGGGAAGCTTCAAATGAAACCAACAACTAGATGGTTCGATTAATCTTTTGCCCCTACACCCGATTCAGACGAACGATTTGTGTGTGATATTGCTGCGGGCTTCCACCAGAGTTTCTTCTGGTTTCGCCTGCTCAAGCATAGTTCATCATCTTTCGGGTCCCGACACACATGCACTCACTCGAATCCTTCACATAGACCTGGATCGGTCGACGGAGTACTTGTAAAAGAGGATCCTACACAACAGCTTCCTTGCACCCATCGGGCTTCAACATCTGTCAGCTCGCACGCATGCCTTGTTGTTGTCATAAGCTTATGTATCTCTTATATTCAATATTGTGTCACAAAAATGCTATTAAAGAAGCCAAAAAATTGTTTATACAATTAAACACACTCACCTGTCATTCTCAAATCCAAAGTACACCCTCGTTTATAATAAAACAAGGATCTTTATAGAAATCTCATAAATAGGATTACCTCATCACAATATTCTTCTTCTCACATGCATTTTGAAGCCACCAATTTCATAATAACGCTAGCCTAGAAGAGAGTTCGTTAAATGAGGGCTCAAGAGAGATTCTGCACGGAACTCTTGAAGAAATCTTTCTGATATAGTTGCTTGCAGACATAGGTTTGAATCTCAAGATGAAGACCACATGAACTCTGAGGTGCTTAATCAGATCCTGAAGACTCTTAGGATTCGTAACATGGATCAGGAGAAGGAATGTTGTTCCGAAGCATCATGTGGATCTAAGTCCTGAATTGTGAAATTCGATGTAGAATCTCAACAATCAATCTCCACCTTGATATGATGAGGAATATTCTGGACATCTCTTTCTAAATATAGTCAGTAAAATAGGATACTTTATGCAGCTGGAATTTTAGATACTGTCCCAGTTAGAAATATCGAATTTGTAAGGAAAATTATCACAAGGATTCATTCTAAATATCAAGTATAAGTGTGATTTATCCCGTTTTATGATAAAAATACTATGGTTTTCTCCCTTTTATTTCAGGTAACGCTGCTTTCAAGAATACATCACAGAAACTTGGTTACATTTCTTGGATACAGCCAACAAGATGGAAAGAATATACTTGTCTATGAATTTATGCACAATGGAGCTTTAAAAGATCACCTTCGTGGTAAGTCTGATTTTTTTTTTTATAACATTATTTGAAGATCTATTTGCTTATTTGCTTATTTTGACAGGATCTGCAGCTCTGAAAAGAACTGTTAATTGGATTAACCGTCTCGAGATTGCTGAGAATGCTGCAAGAGGTTGTGCTTATGATTCTTGCAAGCTACTTTTGAATCCATTTTATACAAATACATATAATGCATAAGCGGTATTTATATTTCAGGGATCGAGTATCTTCACACAGGGTGTTCTCCAACTATAATTCATAGAGATCTAAAAAGCAGTAACATTCTTCTTGACAAGAACATGGGTGCTAAGGTCGCAGATTTTGGTCTTTCAAAACCTGCTGTTGATGGATCCCATGTTTCAAGCATTGTTCGAGGGACTGTTGGATATTTGGACCCAGAGTAAGGCTTCAACTTTAAAGAAGCAAAAAAAAAAAAAAAAAAAGAGAGACCCATCAGCAGCGAACAAAGAAAATATGGCTTTGTTTTTTTCTTCCCAAAATATTTTCGAATGCACTTTCTTTGAACATCAATGACATACTATTGTTTTCTGAGAATTAAAATTGTTGCTAATACATAGATGTTGGATTTGTTGACCATTTTCAATCAGATACTACACCTCTCAGCAGTTGACGGAAAAGAGTGATATCTATAGCTTTGGTATTATACTTCTTGAGCTCATTTCGGGGCAAGAACCGATATCAAATGAAAGATTTGGACCCAATTTCCGGAACATTGTTGCATGGGTTAGTTCACTAACTGTTCTTTCAGATCCTGTCCCCCTTTTCCTTTCAGTTTTGTTTATTTGGACTATTTCTTTGATCCTGTGGCTTAATTTCAGTCGTGGCTTTAATCGTTTGTTCCAATTTAGGCCAAAGTGAACTCTTTTGCTAGCTGAAAACTGCAATTGCAAACATTACATTACGTCATTTGGTTTGAAGGAATATGAGGGAATGCAAATTCGTTTTACTTTCCTATTTTATTTCTCATCAGTCAAATATTAAAATAAATAGTAAATTTTCAATTAATTTCTCCTTGTGAAATCTAATTTCAATTCAACTCCTATCCATTATATTTTCATTTTCTCTTTTAATTTCTAAAAGTCAAACAAAAGCCTAAGACTGTTTGGTATGGAGTTGAAGTCATACGCAAATTCATTTTACTTCACAATTTCACATTGAGTGTTTGTTTACAAGGTAATCGATATGTAACAAATTTATTTAGAAATTTTGAACAAATGTTTTTTTTTTTCCATTGGCAATTTCCACCCAAAAATAGTGAAAAATAAGAAGAAAATTTTATCCGATCATTGTTAGGACTAACATATCCTTCATTTCAAAAAACAAAAGCTTAATTTATCATCAATTAAATACAACAACAACATCAAATTTTTATCATACTACGTGGGGTTGACTTCACATATCATCAATTCATTTTAATTCACATATCATCAACAACAGCAGTGGACCTGATGATATTCCAATAGAGGTGTGGAAACGCTTAGGAGATGAAGGAATTTCTTGGCTTACTAAACTTTTTAATACTATTTTGAAGACTAAAAGGATGCCAGATGAGTGAAGAATGAGTGTGTTAATTCCTATTTTTAAGAATAAAGGTGATGCACAAGATTGTACGAATTATAGAGGTATTAAGTTAATGTGTCATACTTTAAAACTATGTGAGCGAGTTATGGAGCATAGGTTGCGGCGTGATACTAATGTTTCTCAAAATCAATTTGGATTCATGTCGGGTAGGTCGACTATGGAAGCCATACATTTATTAAGAGGTTTGATGGAGAAATATAGAGAAAATAAGGAGGATCTACATATGATATCTTTTGATTTAGAAAAAGCATATGATAAAGTTCCAAGAGAAGTGCTATGGAGAGTTCTTGAAAAGAAAGGAGTTAATAATGCTTATATTCAAATCATTTAAGATATGTATGCAGGAGCTATTACTTGTGTTCAAACACAAGGTGGTTTGACCAAGTATTTCTCTATTTCGGTTGGGTTACATCAAGGATCAGCCTTAAGCCTTTTTGCTTTAGTCATGGATGTTCTTACTAGACATTTGCAAGAGGATGTACCCTGGTGTATGCTTTTTGCTGATGATATTCTTCTTGTTGATAAGACTAGAGAGGGAGTTGAAGTAAACTTGAATTATGGAGGTCAACATTAGAGACTAAAGGTTTTCGCTGAGTAGATCTAAAACGGAATATATGGAGTGTAATTTTAGTAGTAATAGACCTAGTGAGGGGATTGTGACTTTGGGCGATCAAGTCATTAATAAGAGTACATGGTTTAGATATCTTGGATCTATTGTTCAGAGTGATGATGAAATTGATGGGGATATTATCAACAGAATTCAAGTTGGATGATTGAAATGGAGGAATGCATCGGGCTTGTTATGCGATAGAAAAGTACCCCTCATACTTAAGGGAAAATTCTATAAGATGGTAGTGAGGCCTGCAATGCTTTATGGTGCTGAATGTTGGCCATTAAAAGAGAAGCATAATACTAAGTTAAGTGTGGCAGAGATGAGAATGCTCAGGTGGATGAGTGGCTTTACCCTTAGAGATAGGATAAGAAATGAACATATACGTGAAAAGGTTGGAGTAGCTCCAGTAGAAGATAAGATTAGAGAGAGTCGCCTTAGATGGTTTGGTCACATAAAACGGCGGCCTTCCAATGACCCGATTAGAAGAGTAGAGGTATTAGATTTGACTTATGTTAAGAAAGGTAGAGGCAGACCTAAAAAGACTTGGTTAGAAAATATTAGGAATGACCTTTCTTTATTAGATTTAAACGAGAATTTGACCTTTAATATGACACAATGGAGAAAAGGATTCATGTAGCCTACCCCACGTAGTGGGACAAAGGCTTGATGTTGTTGTTGTTGTACGTGGGGTCGACTACATGAATCATTTTTCTCTATAATATATTAAATGATTCATGTCATAATTATTCAACACATTTTACACTAGCTGTCGACCATCTAATATAACCCTCCATTTTTCTCATCCAGGACTTCAGACTAGCAATGACAGTTTTTTCTCATTATTAAATAAAAAATTAAGAATATTTTTCACTAATTTCTCCTTAACTAATTAAGTCGGTGAAAACTAATTTCTATTAGATTCCTTTACCATTCGATTTCCATTTTTTTTTTTTTCTTTCTTTGAAATCATTCAAACCAAACGAGGCCTAAAGGTTCTTTCTCACTGTTTGTTTCACTACTCAAGAACTAGGAGATGCACTTTTTAAGTGCTCGAAGTTCTTAATAAAACTGCAACAACTACATTAAAGTCAAGACAACTGCTCTCTTCATAACACATTGTATAACTAGGGCCATTAAAATCAACTTAATTGTAACTGCATCAAAGTGTCTTCAACTCTAATTATATGCTGACCAACTTTAGGCTTCGTTTGAGACTGCTTTTTTTACAGCTTTTTAAAACAACTTTTTAGTACAAAAATTAAAAATTTTGTACTAGAAAACTGCTTTAAGAAGCAGTAAGAAAGCCGTCACAAACGAAACCTTAATCATAACAAAGATTCAACCATGGCTTTCTCCTGTGATGCAACTTCAGCTGCTAACAACTTAACCATCTTGGAATTCTGTTGCAGGCTACATCATACATTGAGGGTGGAAATATTCAAGCAATCATCGATCCGTCTCTTGAAAACGACTTCGAGCTGCAATCAATCTGGAAGATTGCTGAGATTGCTATCTTGTGCGTCAAGCCACAGGGAATTCAGAGACCATCAATATCTTTGGTTCTCAAGGAAATTCAAGAGGCTATTGCCATAGAGCGAAGTTCAGGTGTAACTAATGGAGGTATGATGATGACTGGAAACTCTCCAAGTTCTTCCTTGAATTTGGATTCA
The DNA here is from genome assembly GCA_016618105.1 of Dendrobium huoshanense. NCBI lineage: Eukaryota > Viridiplantae > Streptophyta > Magnoliopsida > Asparagales > Orchidaceae > Dendrobium > Dendrobium huoshanense. The sequence goes on from CM028358.1 coordinate 80,650,663, forward strand.
GTGGCCCTCACTGGATCTGAGACTCAGATGAATCCTTCTTTTCTTAAAGTTTTTTCCCAACCAGTTCTCAGATGATATTTAGGCGTTGTTTGGGACGGTTTTTTTTTGTTTTGTTTCTTAAAGCAGCTTTTTAATATAAAAAATAAAATTATTGTATTAAAAAGCTGCTTTAAGAAGCTATAAGAAAATCATCCCAAACGAAATCTTAATCTTTCATGAATTATATTACATAGGATCTCTTCATCTCATTTGGTATGAATTGATATGTTTTTCTAGGGATCATCCTTGTGTGTATTTTGTTGATAGGGTGAAGCTATATTCTGGAATGTGAAGTAGAAGTGTCATGATTTTGTTAACATGTGGCTTATTAGTTGAGAGGCCTTTTGGTTCATTATTATTTTATCTGTAATGTCAATATTTTGCATTTGAATTATTTAATTTAGTTAAATTTAACTGAGTGTAGGGTTAATTTAAATTGTTTTGAAATTAATTTGAAATTGATTTAGGATTAGTTTGAGACAATTTTTTGCTGATTTGTTTTTTAGAAATCAACCACAAAATTTTTTGGTTATTATATTCTTGTTAATTTTTCACTGCTGCTAAAAAATATTTAGAATGAAAAGTTATTTTTTGCATTCAAAATTGTTAAGTTTTTTCTCTACAACAATTTTGTCAACTTTATAAAATATTGTAGCTATCTCAAATAAACTTTTAATGACTCGATTGAAATTAGCTAGAAATCAACATGATAAATGGTACTTATGCATGTGTGCATGTTTCTTTTTTTTTTTTTTTTGGACATACCAGGGGATTCGAGTGTGGGTGAGATCAGGAGGAATTTTTTTTCTATCGATCAATTGTGGCCATACGACCCGTTCTCACATTTATCATTTTGAGTGAACTATCTTTAAGCTGGAGAAAATTGATTTTGCTTTTTAGGGAATATATCTAGAACCAATTCATTTTAATGGGCTTTTATAACATTTTAGATTTCTTATTATTTTTTTTATTTTTTATTATTATTTTTTTAATTTTAGATATCTTATAATAGTATATAAATCTTGAAGAAAAATATTTATTGACTTTGAAAGATTTAGATGATTAATTGACTTTTAGAAAATCTTATAGGAATTGTAGTAAATTATGTTCACAAATTCATCTCTTACAAGCAAAGGCTTAGAAGGAAATATTTGTTCTCACATTCATAAGCAAATAAATAGAGTATAAGAGGGGGAGGGGTTGGTTGTTAATAGCAAATAGAGTTCTTTAGATGCTTATAGGAAGAATATTTTATACTTTTGAAAGAAGATATTTGTTTTAGTTATTGAAGAAATTGATAAAAGACTATCTACATCTAAGAATGCTCTATAAGTTCTCAAAAGACTATCTACATCTATGATTTGACCAAATCATGAAAGAATATAGGAAGAAAAATAGGATCAAGGGCAAAAGAAACATAAAGAGACTATGTCATGGTATAATCAAGATGCATTGATACTTAGTGTGAAAGTCAATTAGAGACATGAACATTAGAGTTAATGTGTTTTTTTTCTTCAAATAAAGATCTAATGATAATATACTACATAAGAAATTATGACAATACAATTTTTGCTTATGATGATCCCTTAAATATTAAGGATATTAGAAATATAATAATGTAGATAATAAACAGAAACACCTAGAACCTGAATAAAGCCGGGTACATCCCTCGCTTGATAATAAACTTTCTCCACATCAAACAAATAACTATAGAAGCATGTATATATATATATATATATATATATATATATATATATATATATATATATATATAAAAGTTTAAAGTTAATTGAATTCACATTGCATGAAAAATATATTTGAGACATAGAGTCATATCAGTTTCTCTATGATCAGAAGAACTAAAGACAACAAAGTTAAAGCTAGGGCATACAAATTTATGTTAATTGTCTCCCATCAATTTCTTAACAGGATCATTATATTAAATCACTTTCATAAATAAAAGTATCATGAAGGTATAGGTTTATTTTATTAAGAATAAATTTGACAGTGTTTATCACTTATGTGAAATTAAAAAGCTTAATGAAAATTTAAAACTAGAGAATGAATGAAATGCATAAGATCTAATAATGTTATAATAATGAAGAGTATTAACTTTATATAACTAAAAAATTGTATTGTTGCACATACGATCAGGATGAATCTTTTTGTTGTTCATTTTGGATATTAATTTCCTCACTAGAAAGTAAGGCATAAAGAGCATCAAGATCTATGGGATTGAGAAATATTCTAATGGTAGTTTTGAAGGAGTTATATGAAGAGGGAAGGCCGTTCAAGATGTATAAGATGACATCTTCTTTGTCAATCTTTGATCCCGCAGTCGCAATATTGTCTACAAGGATTTTGATTTGAGCGAGATATTGATGCATGGAACGATCTCGCATTTGAAGCTGATGGAGTTCGTGTTTGAGCTGTATTACACGAGATCTGCTGGTCGGTTGGAGACGTTAATTTCTCAAGAATGGATCAAATTTCTTGAGCCATGGAGGAAGAGATAACATAGGGGAGGATTGAGGGAGAGATGGTAGACATTAGAGCGGAAATGAGATTTCTGTCAACAAGATGCCAAAGGTGAAAATCGAGATGAGAAGAGTCGGTCGGTCTTGGGGTGTCACCAGTGAGATGGCCGGCAAATCCATTTGCGGAGAAGTGTTGAAGAAGTTGAAGACGCCAAATGGCGTATGTGCTGACGGTGAGTTGGGTGGGAACCAAGTTCTTGAAATTTGATATCAAGAACTTCAACGAAGGCAGGAAGGTGAACTGAGATAGTGCCGCGGAGAGTGGATTGAGTTGGATGGGAGACTGCCGAATCTTGATCAGCCATGGATGAGCTCTGATACCATGAAGACCCTGTTGGTCAAGAGAATCGAAGAAGGAAGAAGAAGAAGTGAAGAATATTGTATTGATATCCTTATAAGAGTACATAATAATGTATATATAGACAACAGTGAAGTAAGATAATATAATGAAACGATTTAGCATAAGTTGAACCAGTGACCTATATACACACACTAACAGAGAGAACATGATAAATAAAACTCTCATGTCACCAAAGATATGCTTGATTCAAACATAATAAATAGTATTTCATTTGATATGATGGAGTTTAGCATAGTGAAAGAATTTACTATAAGATATCGTATTGATAAGATCTGGGGCCATCAAATTTTTCCCTTTATTGACTTTTTCACATAAAATATCTCGTATTTACTATAAGCTACTCTTGACTTATTTATTTGTGCTTGTAAAATTTTTAGACAATATTAAGATGATCAATTCATTCTCTCTCTACTACTTAGAATGTTCTAGAACAAACAACAATAATAACAATTAATATTAATAAAAAGCATACCAATTAATGAAAAATAAATTCATTAATTAATTAGGGTGAAAATAATAAATAATTTGATTGGTTAAACTAGATATAAGATAATTATTTATTTTAAAAACTAATTCTATTAATTTACTAGTGATTAAAATAATTGAGGTATTAATTAATCTAATTAATTTGATTTGTTAGGGATGAAATAACAATAAGAACTAATCAATAATGATATGATCTAGTGCAATAAAACAATCTGATTAATATGAGATAGACTACTTAACTGATAAGTAGTTATTAATTTACTAATTAGTAATCGCATATTGATTGGAAAATAAATAAAATAATTGTTTATTTATGCAAAGTGAATAATTATGACATAGAATTACCCTATAATAATATTAATATATCATACAACAACAACATCAAGCCTTTATTCCACTACGTGGGGTCGGCTACATGAATCCTTTTTCTCCATTGTGTCCTATTAAAAGTTAAATTCTCGTTTAAATCTAATAAAGAAAGGTTATTCCTAATATTTTCTAACCAAGTCTTTTTAGGTCTACCCCTACCTTTCTTAACATAAGTCAAATCTAATACCTCTACTCTCCTAACCGAGCCATCACAAGGCCGTCGTTTTATGTGACCAAACCATCTAAGGCGACTTTCTCTAATCTTATCTTCTACTGGAGCTACTCCAACCTTTTCATGTATATGCTCACTTTGTATCCTATCTCTAAGGGTAAAGCCATTCATCCACCTGAGCATCATCATATCTGTCACACTTAACTTAGTATTATGCTTCTCTTTTAAAGGCCAACATTCGACACCATAAAGCATTACAGGCCTCACTACCATCTTATAGAATTTTCATTAATCGAATAAAAAATCAAATAACTAGCATAAGTAATTGAACAAAACTTAATTAATCTAATTAAATAAAATTTAAATATCAAATAGTGGATGTAAGATAAATAATTTAAATCTTTACATTAGTAAATCATTAAAAAAATCAATAATCAATTATGCAAAATATATGATTGTGACATTAAATTACATTATATTCGTTGATTATGATAATAAATCAATTGAACACGCCATCAAGTATCATAATAATTATATAGCTGGTTTAATTAATAAAAAGTTTGTTAATTCTTAATAATTTAAATGTGAAATTATATCACTAATTAAGAAAATAAAATAATAATTAGAGTTAATTAAGACATGATATAAGTTATCTTAATTATGTGAAACTTGTTATAACCCAAATTAATTAACAATTAAATGTAGTTCTCTAAAAGTCATTCATAGCAAACATATAAATATCATTAAAATTAAACTTTAATGAGGTTGACTTTTGAAATTTAGCTTTAACCATTTTGAAAATTTAAATCAAAATAATTTAAACTTTTACTAAGAAATCAAATTTCTACCTATAATTCAACCCAAGCTCCTAAAAACAAATCTCAAGTCAAAAAAAAAAAATTTAAATTATATTTGACGTTTTCTCAGATTATTATTGCAAAGCAATAAATTCTTTTGAAAAAACATAAACCAATTAAAAAAAAAAACAGGCCTAATATATATATATATATATATATATATATATATATATATATATATATATATATATATATATATATATATATATATATATATAAATTATAAGTGATAGGGAGTTAATTGTTTGCTTTTTATAAGTTTCTTTCTTTCATGTGCTTTCGCTCGAATTTCGTTTAGTCTCTCAAGAATAAAAGACTTTTCTACACATAATTAAAAATAAAATTTAGGTGTAAATAACATAGAAAAAAAACCAAAGAATATTTAGGTCGCATGCATATTAACGCATTTTCTTTTATCCTTATTTTAGACACTTCCCCGTCTGAGACTAGAGTTCATATAATCTGACCTATGAGGATGATGTGTTGAACTTATGGAAGTCTAATATTCTAAGAAAATTATATTTTTAATCATTTTTCAAAAAACTTAAGCAATCATGATTTGTGGCATTTCAAATAGCATGCATTACATTATAATCAAATTAAAAATAAAATTGCATCACTTCTAAAAGCATATATCATTCATAAGTATAGGGTCACTTGTGATTTTTTCTAGATGTTAGCCTTGTTTCAAAAACTTAAACAATAGCTTACCCATCTTTCATATGACTGGACAACATAGTTTTGAGGTGATTAGGAGATTTAGCTGGCTTTCTTTTTCAGATAAGATGTAAGTCCAGATTGCACTTTTTTAGATAGGTTCATGTTACTTCATTATAATACTCAACTTAGATCTAGGTTCTAAGACAGCTCAAAAATCATGTCCTCGCCATCCGAAAATATAATCTCACCTTTCTAATAACATATCAACTTGAATAATAACATCTCTTAAAATATAAAGCCCAACATAAAGTAGATTGTGGTTTCTTCTAAGCCTTTCAGAATCTAACACCTCATATTTTTCTTCTTTAACTCGCTAAGAAATGTTTAAATATTAAACTTTCTCCTTGAAAAAATCAACTTTTTTATCATTGCCTTTAATCTTGTAATCAAATGATATGAAATCACTGTTTTAATCGAGAGTTCTCTTAGGAGTACTCCTCTTAGGATGAACTATAAGGGCTTGCCTTTATACAAAATTGAAAACTCTAAATTAAAATAAACAGATGTTTTCTTCTTACAATAGCAGGGACAAATCTAAGGGAATGCATATTGTCTTTTCAAACTCATTTTTATTTTTAAATATACTTGTATAATATCATTATCATCTCCCCAGATAATATAATATTCTCCTCGTTATATTTGACCTTATAAATGATGAATTTTATAAAACACTTTCGTATTTTTAAATGCCTTATATAATATTATATTCGTCTTTCAAGTTAATATATTATTCTCCTTATTACCTCTGAGTATAGGAATGACTAAATTTTAAAAACTCATTCCTCATTTCAAATACTTTCTATATAATTCAATGCTCATCTTTCAAGATGATATATTATTATTTGAATTGTGTTTGACCATAGAAACAATATTTTCCTAAAACTCTATTTTGATATTGAAACCATTGTATAATATAGCTTCAGTCTCCCAAGTTAGTGTACTTTATTCTTAATATAATATTTGATTTCAAAATAGGAAAACACCGAATCTACGTGACATTTATTTTCCCTACATTGATATGATTTTCTTATTTTTTATTAATTAATCTAAAATCTATTGTTATATACATATATATATATATATATATATATATATATATATATATATATATATATATATATATATATATATATATATATATATATATATATATATATAAGTGATAGGGAGTTAATTTTTTGCTTATTAGTTCATTTGTTTATGTAATCAATTGTTAGTGCAACACATTTGGACAAAAAATAGTTTGAAAATTTATAATAAATAGTAGTTTTAGTTTTCCATTTAGAATTTTAAACCAAAAAAAATTGTATTGATTTGTTATTATTTGATTTAATTCAAAGTTAAAATATATTTTATAAATTATAATTTTAAAATCAAGCCTTTTTTTCCAATTTTATGGGACCGATTATTTATTTAATAGTTATCTAATAATAATAATAATAATAATAATAATAATAATAATAATAATAATAATAATAAAGAGTAGAAAGAACCAAGATAAAAATATATTGAGTGTTTCAAATTTATAAATAAGGGAGGTGATCAAGTCTTAATAGAAAGAGCCATGAAAAAATTATATTGAATGTATCACAATATTTCTATATTGATTGAAGAATTTATAGTAACATTGAGACAATATTATTAATAAAGCCAATAGATTAGGTGACTAATTAACAATCACATATTGATTGGAAAATAAACTCTTAATGACTCGGTTGAAATTAGCTAGAAATCAAGTATTAAGTACTTATTAATTGACTAATTAACAATCACATATTGATTGGAAAATAAATAAAATAATTATTTATTTAAGCAAAGTAAATTATTATGACATAAAATTACCCTATAATAATGTTAGTAAATCATGAATATAATAAATTAATAAAATAAAAATCAAATAACTAGCATAAGCAATTGAACAAAACTAAATTAATCTAATTACATAAAATTTAAATATCAAATAGTGGATGTAAGATAAATAATTTAAATCTTTACTTTATTAATTCATAAAAAAATAATCAGTAACCAATTATACAAAATATATGATTATGATATTAAATTACATTATATTCATTGATTATGATAGTAAATCTATTGAACATGCCATCAAGTATCATAATAATTACATAGCTGTATAATTCACATTCTCTTCCTGCTGGGAATGCTAAGCCTCAAGCTTTGGTTGTCTCTTATTTGGATGTTAATGAGGAGAAGGTTGGGGAGGGTCTGAATGTTGTGGATCTTTCGGTGGAAACTTCAGTTATAAGGATTGTAGGCTGTGATATTGTTCCTATGGCTTTGGCTGAGGGTCATGTTGTTTCAGATATTGAAAATGTTAATGCTGGAGGTTTTAACGGGGAGTCTGGTAACCCTGTAATCAGTGTTGGTTCTAGTGGGTGTAAGGAAGGTGCTTGTATCAATTTGGATACTGTGGGTATGGATTCTACTGTTGTGGGTGCCATGAGCCCTATCTCTTGCTTGGTTAATCATGTTTATATCCCAATTCCATCTCCCACTAATGTTGATGTTGAGGAAGAATTTTTTTTCTAATTCTTTGATGCCAGTTTGTCCGACTCCTAACTCTATTGATGTTCTGGGTCATGATGGTCTTGTTAATTTAGCCTCTAATCCTTTAGGGCCGGTTGGTAATTGCAATTTTGTGGCTATTAAGGGTATTGAGGTTTCGGTTGTTCATGAAGGGACTCCGAGTGGGGATGTGGTTAGTAATTATGTTAACTTGGCTTTACCGACAAATTTTGTTGATATTCCTATTTTAGTTGTATCCAATGCGGAGTTGAAAGCCCATCTGGCCTTCTCAGTGAGTAAATCTTGTGTGAACCATTCGGATTGGTTAAATGTGTCCGACGATAACTTTGATGAGAATGAAAATGAGCTCCAAGATCCTAAAGATAAGTTTAATTCCATGGAAATTGTTTTGTTGATCAAGCTATTTCTAGTGGTGATGGGAAAAGGTCTAAAAATAAATCTAAGAAAAAACAGAGATTCCTGCTATGCTTGTTTGGCTTTTCTTTTGATTGCTGGACTATGATGATGCAATCTTGTTTAACCTTGGGTAGGCCTTGAGCTGGCAACCTTGGTGGTTAGTGTGGCTTGTGCCTTTTGTTGTTGTTTATTGAACTTCGGCTGGTTGCCTTGTGGCTTACTCAGCTAATGGATGGTCGTCTCTTAGCTACTCGGTGGGTGCAGGATTGCTAAACTGAGTCCTCTTGGTTGGCATTTTATACGGTGTGTTTTGTCTGCTTAGCTAGTTCTTTCGTAACATTGGGCGTTTTTGTTGTACGTGTGTGTTGTTGACTTTGTTTGTCTGTTGTAATTTTCCTTTATGTTCAATAAAATTTGGGACTTGTCCCCTTTTTTAAAAAAAAAAATAATAATACTAATTATATAGCTAGTTTAATTAATAAAAGGTTTGTTAATTCTTAATAATTTAAATGTGAAATTATATCACTAATTAAGAAAATAAAATAGTAATTAGAGTTAATTAAGACATGACATAAGTTATCTAAATTATGTGAAACTTGTTATAACCCAAATTAATTAACAAATAAATGTAGTTCTCTAAAAGTCATTCATATCAAACATATAAATATCATTAAAATTAAACTTTAATGAGGTTGACTTTTCAAATTTAGCTTTAACCATTTTGAAATTTTAAATCAAAATAATTTAAACTTTTACTAAGAAATCAAATTTCTACCTATAATTCAACCCAAGCTCCTAAAAACAAATCTCTAGTCAAAAATAAACTTTTAAATTATATTTGACCTTTTCTCAGATGATTATTGCAAAGAAATAAATTCTTTAGAAAAAAGCATAAGCTAATTAAAAAAAATAGGCCTAATTAATATATACATATGTGATGGGGAGTTAATTTTTTTTGCTTATTAGTTCATTTGTTTAAGACCTATAGGTATATTAATTTATACACAATATATATTATTTTTTGTAAAAAAAGAAAACATAATAAAGAGTAGAAAGAGCCAAGATATATAAAAATATATTGAGTGTTTCAAACTAATAAATAAGGGAGGAGATCAAGTCTTAAAAAAGATTGAGCACTCATATCTCACAATATTTTTATATGGATTGAAGAATTTATAGTAACATTTGGACAATATTATTAATAAAGCCAATAGATTAGGTTTTTCAATAAATGAATTTAAAATATTTTATTTTAATTTCAAAAGTGTTTTAAAATATGAAATCACTTCTCTTCCCAAAAACAAAATCAATATATATTTGTTTATTAGAGCAAATTTGGTTTGGTTGATTTTTGAACTCTTCCAAAAGATTAAGAAAATAAAATTTTTGTTTTGAATATGAATATGAAAAAAAAAAAAAATGTTGAACAAATCCTAAGATAAAACAAGCTCATGTACATGAATCAGTAATACATAGTAATGCTTTAAAAATCAAATTGGGTAAGTGGCCAGCCGGATCGATAAGTTCATTTGGTTCCCTATAAGTTCGATCGTGTATCAAAATCGTCTTATCATTGGACTTCTGGTGATCGAACAAGTGAATCATTTCTAATTTTGAAGATCTGCATGGTTTCTATTTTGATCAATTTAACCATTTTTTTTTAATTATATTGCTAGAAATAAAGAACTTTAACTAAATAAAATTATTTAATTCTTTCATGTTCTAATTCTCAACTCTTCAAACTTTTGATTCACTCATGTTCACACCTTTGAATTTCACTTATTGCTATGAGAGAAGAGATTAATCACTTAAATGTATAATTATGAGCTCAAATATAAAATTATAAAAGTTAGTTTTTTATTGTAGATTATATTTCATAATATAATTTTATTTATTTTTTATCACATATTTACATCATTATTATATCATTAAAATAAAATATAAAATTTTAATGTTTTTTAATTTATAGGAAAAATTACATATATACCATGAAAGATGATAATTTATAAAATAAGCATATCTAACACTAATCTTAGACTAGTTGCAAAAACAAGTAGTTGGATATTAATTTTATGAATAGCCAAAATTCAACTGCAACATATAAAAATTGCCCTTATTTTATATTATGTTGTGATATTATTGTTGTTCAAAATATTATAAGAATAAAGTTTGAGTGACTAAAATGATGCTATCATAAAATTAATATAAAGTTATTTTAGCATCCTAATAATAAATAATGCATAATTAAAACTATACTAATTTGTTAATAGACTAATGCAAGTGAACTTTCTTTTTTCTTCATTTTTTTCAGGATAAAAAAACTCCTCACCTAATCGACTGTCATCTCTGACTTGGAACACAAATCTTGAGGATATCAACAAAACACCAAATTGTCTAGTCATTTTGGTTAAATCAGTATCCAAATGAGTTTGTCTTAAAAAACTTCTAGCCATGTTTCATGTGTTCAAGAAAAATAAGTCTAATTTTTAATGATTGAATAGAAGTTTATCATGACCCTCCCTGTGGATTTCGGAAGAGGAGTTTTTGGCTTTGGCAACTTTGTTTCAGTTTTTTTGTTGATTGAAACTTTCCATGATCGTAGACCTTCAATTGATGCAATTTGTAAAATTTTTTTCAATCTTAAGTTCATCGATTCATTCTCTATGTTACTTTGTTAAATGCTAAGCATGTCTTGATTAAGCTGGCTAAGGATTTATATTAGAGTTGTATTTTTGCTCATCAGTCTTACTTCGTGAATAATTGCTTTATGAAAAATCTAAGTTGTTACCTCTTTTTGATGTAAATGTTGAATCCTCCGTGATTTCTTTCCCAAACTTGTGGCCTCATCTTCTTTCCCCGTGCATTCTCGTCAGATTGGGGTCGTTATTTGGTAAATCCCTTAAAATTGATAATGCTACTGCGTGTGGGTTGCACCTTTCGTTTGGTCGTGTCCTTGTCTAGTTAAACATAACCAAAAGTTATTCTGATAAAGTTTGGCTTGGTCCAGAGAAGTTTGGTGGATATGGAGGCCTTTCCTCATTATTGGGGTTAGTGCAAGTTCCTTGGACATTCTTCTTCGGAATGTCATAGTTTGCACCCTCCTCGTGCTGTGAATTAAGTAAATGCCTTATCTGGCCCTCATAAGATTGTTGTGGTGTTGCCCAATTCGTTGCCTCTTGTTTTTCCTTAGTGGTATCAGAGCAAATGCTGTTGACATTTTGGGTGCCAATAATCGTTCGATTCAACAGAATGCTTGTTCTTCCATGCCCCCTACCAGCCTTATGGGGGATGTGGGTTCTACTGTGGTTGCTTTAGATGTTCCATCTAAGGTTGTTGTTAAAACCCATAATAACTCTATGAATGTTTGTCCTTATGTTGATTTGGAGCCTATCATGAATTGTGGGGTGGATGCTACTACTGTTAACAATATGGATGATGGTTATGAGGGTCTTGTTGACCTTCCTCCTATTGGTCCTATGTCTGTTTTGGATCATACTGTCACCCTAGGGATTGATGACATGGCTTTAATTCATACTGATTTTCAACCACCTACTTCACCTATCGTTGTTGAGAAGGATTTTTGTCTTGTTAACTTAGCAGTGTTTAATGGATCTTCTAGTAATTTGAACGATGAGTCTCCTGATATGGACTTGTCGCCTATTTTTGCAAAACCAAATGAAATTGTATCCTTTATAAATGTTATGATCTCTCTAATCTCAACCGATGCTTTGAAAGCTCAATTGCCATTGAACATGAATGATTCATCTTTAGATAACTCTGATTGGCTGGATGGGGGTGCTTCCTCTCCTTGCGAGGGTATTGAGTAAGAATTGAATGATCCAGTGGTTGATATATATAGTTTGAATGTTGAACGAATTGTTTAAAAAGCCTTTTGTCATGGAGGTGGCAAACGGAGTAGGATAAAAGTCAAAAGAAGGTAATCGTTTTGTTTGCAATGGATTTTTTTTTGCTGTTGGCCTTCTTGTCCTCTCCGATTTGGGATTGTTGTTGGTTCGTCTAATGCCCGGGACTTGTGTTTTGGCTGGGTTATTTGTCTTATTGGCCTCCTCTTATATGGATTTCCTTTATTTTTCGGTTTGGCTGATGGGGTTGGTGGTCAGTTGTTTTTTATTTCTCAGTTCGTTTGGGATAGGTTGTGTGGTTGTTTGAGTCAGACAATGATTTCGCAGCTCTTATGTTTCTTTGGTCTTTTTGCTACTTCAATTTATGTCTCCAAGGGATGATCCTTGCCTGTCAAACCGGGTGTCCGTCATTTTGTGCAATTGTCGTTCCTTCTCTTCCATCCATGCGGTTTCTGGCTGAAACATTCAATCTAGAAAATGAGGAGACAAATAGACAGCCTTGCATTCCGTTCAAATATAATAAAGGTACCGTCTCCAAGTCAAAATGTCTTTTCCAATCTATTTTGAAATAATTTGATTTTTCTAAACTTAATTATGTAAATTAGATGTTGCTTGCAATTTCAGATAAATTTCCATCACAGCAACAAACATAAAAATTTAGATTTGATATGTAATTAGCTAGAAACTCCTACTTTTATTTAGGTGTGTCAAATTCGGGTCACGGGTCGGGTTCGGGTCGGACCCGGAACTGACCCGGATTCAAACGGGTCGATCCTAACCGACCCAATTAGGTAAACAGGTCGAAAATACGAACCTGGACTTAGTTCAATTAAACTCATAGCCTTGTGTTAGCTTTACGAGCGTTTAGATTTGATTATTTGGACTTAGTTCACATCCCTATGTAGATTATTAAATATAAAACTTTAATTATTTAGAGATAATCCATTTAATAAATCATAATTTAAACAATTACAAAATGCATATAAGTCAAAGTTTAACTAACAAATAATGAATAACATCCATTGAAACAAATTGAGTAAAAAGTTTAAATATAAATTAATTATATTCATTTGATCTCACAAATATAATGAAGTGCATAAGGTAAATATAAAATTTGATTTAAAAAAATAAAGAAAAATAAATATTTCTTTAAGTCAAAAATTGAGATGCAAGGTTTAAAGTAAAAAATTCAACCTAATAATGCACATATTAATTCAAATCAATTTATAACATATGCAATGGATTAAATAGGATAATCAAACTCAAAAGTTATAATTGGAAGTAGGGGTGTCAATTTCGGGTCACGGGTCGAACCCGGAACTGACCCGGGTTCAATCGGGTCGACCCTAACCCGACCCGGGTAGGCAAACGGGTCGAAATCCTGGACCCGAACCCGACCCGCTTCGGGTTCGGGTCAACCTGACACGACCCGGGCAGCGGCAGCAGCACGCGATTTTGCAGCTGTCGGGGCGGGCAGTTCCGCGCGGGCACGGGCAGCGGAGCGGGCTGCCAGTTCCGCGCGGGCACGGCAGCGGCGAGCACAGCGGTCGGGGCGGGCAGTTCCGCGCGGGCACGGGCACGGGCACGGGCACGGGCAGCGGCAGCGGCACGACGGCCGGCGGCAGCGGCGCGGCGGGCCAGCGGCAGCGGCGCAGACTGGTAGACGCGACGCGCGACAGCGGCTGACGCGATGCGAGTCGCGAAGCGACGCGGGTTAGACTCGGACTCCGCGCGGGCAACTTCGGTCAGCCCCGGTCAGGGCGGGCAGCGGGTCATTTTTGGGTTTCCGGGTCAACCCGAACACGACCCGGTTTTTCAAACGAGTCGAAAACTCGAACCCGAACCCGAAATTTTTGGGTCGGGTCCGGTTCGAGTTTTCGTGTCGTGTCAAATATTGACAGCCCTAATTGGAAGACAAATTAATTATAAAATCAAATTGAAATATAAAAATAATTTAAAATTAAATATTTTCTTAGAATAAAAACTAAAAATAAAGTCGAAAGAATAGAATAGAGAGAAAACATAAAGAAAATAATAATTCGATAGTTTATATAACTTAGATTTCATAAAAGTCATTAAAAATCCAAGAAATATTAAAAATGGAAATAATTTTCTATGAACTCCTAAAATAATAACGAAACAAAATCTACATTCATTGAAATAATTTTTTTTTTTTTTAAAAATCTCTTTTAAAATATAAAGCGCAACATATTAAAACTTTAGAACTTGTATTCAAACTAAATATCCATTGGCTTTAAACAAACAAAATTCAATTGTAAGAAAATTTTAAATAATAATAAACCTAGGACATAATCGAACGGCTGAATGACCCAGCCTGTCACATACACTTAGTATTGTTTGCTAGGACACCAACTCAAGCTTTATGTTAGGTCGATGTTATTTCATATACCATTTTTGAGATGTAAAAAACTTGCATGTGAACGAGTGATGGTTGTTATAATTTACTATGATGCCTATGTTTCGATTCTATCTTTGATGATATGTGTTTAGATTTTCTTAGGATAGGAGCGCTCTGCATATTTATTACTAATCAGATATTTTATAGGTGATCATGCTTATGAAGAGCTATTATTAAAAGGGGACTAAAAATTAATCATGATAAATATCTAATCAAATTTTGTGCATGTGCTTATGCTATTTTAGCCCCCAATTATTGAATGCATAGCCTATATATAGGTTGCTCATAAATGAGCAAAATGACAATTGATGATTTATTATTATTGTGATAATTATAAATTGTTTTATCATGTAGGGAGTTTAGAGTCCTTTTCATTTTTAAATGTAATTTAAATAAAAGAGTTGTGAAAGTCTTTAAAAACTGGTTTGTTTATTCAAGGATAAAGGAACAAAAAGCAAAAAAAATATCTTCCTCACATAGGAGATTTCTTTCTTTTGGAAATCTTTCTGGAGGATGATTGGTGATATAAAACTTTAAGACTAATAAACAAATCAATTTATCTTTGTTAAAAAGACTTGCATCATTCATAGGTTTAGAAATCCAAGTTATTTTTGGTGGAGCCTGATCACCTTTACTTTCAGCAGATTATGGGTTGTATATTAAGTGGCATTTGCCACATGGACTTTGAACATTATACTTTTCTCTGTGGTTGATTGATTACTTGTTTACATTAGTTGCACAATATAAATTATTTGTTTTTTATAAGTTTCTTTCTTTCATGTGCTTTCGCCCGAATTTCGTTTAGTCTCTCAAGAATAAAAGACTTTTCTACTCATAATTAAAAATAAAATTTAGGTGTAAATAACATAGAAAAAAACCCAAAGAATATCTAGGTCGCATGCATATTAAAGCATTTTCTTTTATCCTTATTTTAGACACTTCCCCGTCTGAGACTAGAGTTCATATAATCTGACTTATGAGGATGATGTGTTGAACTTATGGAAGTCTAATATTCTAAGAAAATTATATTTTTAATCATTTTTCAAAAAATTTAAGCAATCATGATTTGTGGCATTTCAAATAGCATGCATTACATTATAATCAAATTAAAAATAAAATTGCATCACTTCTAAAAGCATATATCATTCATAAGTATAAGGTCACTTGTGATTTTTTCTAGATGTTAGCCTTGTTTCAAAAACTTAAACAATAGCTTACCCATCTTTCATATGACTGGACAACATAGTTTTGAGATGATTAGGAGATTTAGCTGGCTTTCTTTTTCAGATAAGATGGAAGTCCAGATTGCACTTCTTTAGATAGGTTCATGTTACTTTATTATAATACTCAACTTAGATCTAGGTTCTAAGACAGCTCAAAAATCATGTCCTCGCCATCCGAAAATATAATCTCACCTTTCTAATAACATATCAACTTGAATAATAACATCTCTTAAAATATAAAGCCCAACATAAAGTAGATTGGGGTTGCTTCTAAGCCTTTCAGAATCTAAAACATCTCATATTTTTCTTCTTTGACTCGCTAAGAACTGTTTAAATATTAAACTTAGTCCTTGAAAAATTCAAATTTTTTATCATTGCCTTTAATCTTGTAATCAAAGGATATGAAATCACTGTTTTAATCGAGAGTTCTCTTAGGAGTACTCCTCTTAGGATGAACTATAAGGGCTTGCCTTTATACAGAATTGAAAACTCATTACTATTTTTAAATATACTTGTAGAATATCATTATCATCTCCCCAGATAATATAATATTCTCCTCGTTATATTTGACCTTATAAATGATGAATTTTATAAAACACTTTGGTATTTTTAAATGCCTTATATAGTCTTATATTCATCTTTCGAGATAATATATTATTCTCTTGTTACCTCTAATTATAGGAATGACTGAATTTTCAAAACTCAATTTTCTTTTCAAATATTTTTTATATAATTCAATGTTCATCTTTCATGATGATATATTATTATTTGAATTGTGTTTGACCATAAAAATAATATTTTCCTAAAACTATATTTTGATATTGAAACCATTGTATAATATAGCTCCAGTCTCCCAAGACAATGTACTTTATTCTTAATATAATATTTGATTTCAAAATAGAAAAACATCAAATCTGCGTGACATTTATTTTCCCTACATTGGTATGATTGTCTTATTCTTTTATTAATTAATCTAAAATCTATTGTATATATATATATATATATATATATATATATATATATATATATATATATTAAAATCAAAACGGGTTATCATGTTGGAATATAGTCATTCTGATTGTTAGCGGGTCGAGTTCGAGTCTATATTTTTTATCTATTTATTAAACAGGTTGTGTTCAAATTGACTGAATTCGGGTCGGATCTGAACTCGACCCATTGACCGTTTTGACATCCCTAAAAACAAGTCAAGACGTTATAACACAATGTTTTTTCTTGAGAAGTTATCCCATTGCATTGGATTCTACACATGGAAGATCATAAAGTAGGCAAGGGTTATTTGTGTTATCATGCTTGGTTAGGCTAATTTAATAGCACAATATTACGACAATATTTACTGAACTACATTATTAATTTTTTAATTATTCTCTGTAAACTGTTTAAACAATTTAGTATCATAACAACATATCATTAAAAAATAAATCTTAATCAAAGACATAATTAAGGAACTTTTATTTGGTCCGGTGAACGTACGTAGAGCTACGTAAGGCCGACACTAAGTCGCAAGCACAAAACGAGAAATACCGAGCAAATACCAATAATAATGAGAAATATCATTATGTGAAGACAAAATACCGAGTAATACCAAGCAATACCGAGTAATATCAAATAATACTGAGTTTTTTCTAGAAAAACTCGATATTTTTTGGTATTGCTCGGTATTACTCGGTATTGGTCTTCCCAGAGTGGTATTCCTCATTATTATCAAACAATACTTAGCAATACCGAGCAAAAATCGAGTAACAATCCTTTGACCGAACGTAGATCTACGTCCGGTCAGAGGACGACCGAACGTAGATCTACGTCCGGTCAGAGGACGTAATAAACTCGATTTTTGCTCGGTATTTGGTCGGTATTGCTAGGTATTGTTTGATAATAATGAGGAATTCCACTCTGGGAAGACCAATACCGAGTAATATCGAGCAATACCGAGTTTTTTCTAGTAAAATCTCGATATTTTTTGGTATTACTCGGTAATGCTTGCTATTAGTCGGTATTTTGTCTTCACATAATGATATTTCTCGTTATTATTGGTATTGCTCGGTATTTCTCGTTTTGTGCCTGCGATCTTAGTGCCGACCGAACATAGCTCTACGTACGTTCTCCGGACCAAATAAACCATAATTAAGGGAGTGCCTTAGAGGGCATTGGCTCTTTGAATGTTTTAAAATATTTTTATATATCATATATTTTATTTATATAAATATAATTTTTTAAAAAATATTGAATTAATATCTCTCTAAATTTTTATGATTTAGAATTACAAAATATCCTGAACAATATTAATGATTATTTAAAATTCTAAAAAAAAAAATTTTGAACCCGCAACTTATCTTGATGAATCAAAAGGCTAATTCTTTTTCATTTTAACTTCTTTTATTTCTATCTTAAAATAATCAAAAGGCTAATACAATAACGTATTCACTAATTACTTCCTAATTATTTAAACAAAATAATTTCTTTAGCTTAATCTTTCCTAATTAGTCTAATTAATTAAATCAATTTAAGATCAAAACCATTAATGAATTGATTAGCCTACCAAATCTTTAACTAAACATTAATAAGCTTAATTTAATACTTAATTACAATTAAATCTTAATTAATCAATTAGTCGACGCATTTTCAAAACAAGCGAACAATTAAACTTCATAAACAAAACTTCTTTTCTTTCTTCTTACGGTATGAAACTCTATAAATTTATTATTTTTTATATCCTAATTAAAATACAAAATGAAAAAAGAAAAAAAATGTAGCATAAACAAATAGGGCCAAAAAATTTAAATTGTTCAAATTATTACGCTAATTGTCTAAGTAAAATATGAATCAACCCATTAAATAAAAGATGGAGAGGATTAAATAATAAGTTTTATTCTACTTTTGTTATTTTTTTATTAACAAAAGGGAATTTATTTTAAAAAAACCCGAAAAGGTGGAGCACAGTAATTAAGATTTATCATTTATTATTAGGAAGAGCTTAGGGTGGGCAATTGCCCATACTGAAAACATTTTTTCTTAAAAAACTAAGCATATTAATTATTTTGTCCACTTTCAATAAATGCAGTTGCCCCATCTCTGTCACCACATCTCAATCGAAATCTAAATTTTACCGCCATTCATCAACTTGAACAAGGCCAAAGAAGGTATTGTACAAGAAATTACAACATCTGCCTTCCTCATACTAACCCGATCAGACCTATCGATTCAATCGTGTACATACTTCACTTAAACCTTCGTAGCATATTTGATATCTATCAGATCATTTTATGATCACTTGAGCATGAAGTAGGGGTGTAACCGAGTCAAGCCGACTCAAGAGCCGGTTCGGGCTCATCTCGTTAATGAGCTCGCTTTTCGAGCTTATTAAGCTCGCGAGTCAAGCTCAAGGAGGATTTTGAGCTTGTTGGGCTTATTGAGCTCGAGTTCGAATAGTCGTCAACTCGACTCGATTACTCATCGAGCGGATCATGGAAGGCGGAATGGGAGCGAGTGGAAGGCGGAGCAACAAGCGGGGAATTCGAAGCATGCGTCGTGCGTGCCAAATCTGAAGCGTTCGGGGGGGGGGGCACGAATATGAAGCGTTCGTGACAGAAGACGAGCTCGATTTCGGTGGTGAGCCGAGCTCAAGCTCAACTTTTGAGCTCGACTCGAGTTCGAGCTCAAGTTAAGCCTGACTCGAGCTCGACTCAACTTGTTTACACTCCTAACATGAATTCAATCAAATCGAGTTGATTCAAATTCAAAATTAAAATTGTGCTTAATGTACCAAAAAAAAGTCATATCAACAAATATAAATATAAAATAGAATGAAAAAAGAAACAAAACTCCAATAGAGAAGGTGATCCTATATAACTAAAGCATTACGTCTCATGCAGATTCTAAAGAGGCGTGCTCCTGCGAAGCAAGTGAGAAGCTTAGCCATATTTATAACGTTGTCGTCCAGCTTCAGTTGCGAGTTGGATAATCACTCATCTGTACATTTAATTGGGAAGTACATAAATATTAAACATAATTAAATATGTTGAATTAAAATTTATTTAACTGGCAAAAAAATATTAAGCATAATTAAATATTGAAACTTTGAATTCAAATTTATCCATAAATAATTAAAATATTACTGGCAAACACAAAGTGAGACTGTTAAAGGAAAAATTATTAGGTGTGGAGTGCACACCGTCCGCATAAGCATTGGATGTCTAGCGGTACCGAGCACCCGTCAATGCTTGTGGCGAACGGTTCTCCCCGCCCGCACTCCGCACCTAATAATCTCTCATGTTAAAGAGAGGGGAGAGAGAAACAAAGAACTAGAGAGAGAATATCTTAAACTTTTTTTTTAAAATTAAATTGGACTTAGGGTATGTTTGGACCAACTACGTTTTTTTTTATAAAATTGATCGTAAAGTTATAGCGGGAAAATAGCTTTTAGTTATTTTGATTGAAAAATAGCATTCCATGGCAGAAATTTTTGAAAAGCAATGAAAATAAATAAATAAAGTAGTAATCAAACAAAATATGTTTATTGTGCGAAAAGAAAAGTAGCGAACTATCTGATTCAACTTTTGAGCAAGTCTTTCTCTTAGAGTCAGCTCTGTTGTTCTTTGTTTGTGTGTCTGTTGAGTTAAGTATTTGGAAGATCAGTTCAGTAACCAAACTCCAAAGCCAGATCCTGGATAAGAAGGTTTTATCCGGCTCGGGAATCCGTCCCCGTCGGGTCGGGTGTGTGAAGCTTATGCACTATAAGGAAAAAAAGTTGATTTTTGGCCTATTTTTTCATCAAAAATTACAAATTCCGGCTATTTTTTTACGGGATTTTTTTCGTCGATAAAACACGCATAGGAAAATGATTTCGTATTGGAATAAGTTCCATCGGAACTTTTTCTGACAGTTTTCCTGCATTCTACAGACAAAAAAAATCTACGGCCATTTAAGGCAAACTCACACACACAACGCATCCTGCATTATAGTTGGACGCTCTCAACCAATAGGCCAAGGGGAGTTGTGTAAAAAAAAAAAAAACTAGTTTAATCGATGAATGAAAAGCTATGAGAAATTTTTGAAGCGACGGAAACTCTGATCTTTTTAATATCCTTAACAAATCATCTATTAGTGACTTTTTTCTTGATAACAATCTATTATACATTCGCAACCTCTGGCTTCAGATATACATGTATGATATGATTAAAAATGCCAAAAAAAAAAAAAATGAAAATATATGAAGGTACTTGGTCAATTTCCCCACATCCCCTCTCCATTATTATGAATCTTCTACTGCAATTAGTGAATATAATTTTGCTGTAACTCATTAAACATTTATAATTATAAGCATATATCTAATTCTAAGCCATCCAACATAAAAATATTATAATCCTAAAATAAAAATATATGAAAGTAGTTGCTCTCTTTCCCACATCTCCTCTCCAATCTCCACTATTAAGATCAATCTTCTATATTGCTATTAGTGAATGTAAGCATAATCATTCAAACATTATAATTATGAGCATAAATCAAATTTTGAGATCATTCAACATAGAAATGCGAAAACTCTAAATCTAACAATAACTCATTTTTAATAAAATATAGCCGAAGAAATCTATTTTTTTTTTAATGATTAAAGAGATGAAATTTTACCTTTCAAATCTTGAAAAAATGGAGCTAAACGGTCTAGATATGATGTTGAACGATGTCGGGCGACGGAGTGGCCGAGAGAGGTATTCGGAGAAGAAAAAAAATGTGAAATGAGAAAGGAAGACGGGCTAAGGGTGAAATAGGGCCTTTTCCGACAGAATTTCCGATAGATTTTTTTGTCAGAAATCAAATTAAATTTCTGACAAAAAATCCGTCAGAAATTCCGCTAGGTTCTTAATGACCGCCGAAAGGAGGGCGAGTATACCCCCTTTCCTTATGACTTATGTTTCGAGGCAAATTTAGGCTTCATTTAGGACGACTTTTTTTTATTGTACTAAAAAACTGTTTTGAGAAGTAATAAGAAAGCCGACCCAAACAAAACTTTATTCTTGTTGGTGCTTATTAGAATAAAAAATTTATTTATCTGCTTCACACAGATCAGCCAGCTGAGCCTTCAAGCTAAAGGCATATTATATAGAAATCCAAGTTGGAACCACTAACCCAAAAGAAAAGGTTCAAATAGTAATTGGAGGAACTGTCAAATATAATATTTCAGCACAAAGTGGACAAACTCATTTGGCATCATTAGACCACGCTGTATGCAATAACTGGCAGATAAAATGGGAATGGAATTCATTGAATGAGTCATTCAAACTCTCCTCACTGCCTTTAAAAGATATTTATATCTCTCCTTCGATGTTTAATTCAAGAAACTTTGCATTCCAATTGTAAGAGAACCTACAAGTTCTTCATCTCTTTTTGGTCCTGATGAGATCATAACAAAATTTATAGTTGTTTTTAGCTTCAGAATCACTTTTCCTACAAAGTTCCAGAGCCAAAGCTTAGCCTGCTCTTCCTTCTTCAATGGATTTCAAACTGCACTTAGTGGTTGAACATATGGAGGATTTACCTGTGGATAGCCATGACTGCAACGTGATTGCAAAGGTGGAATGGAGAGGAAACGAAAGGAAAGCTGGATTTTTGGCAAGAGGGTTTGAAAGGAAATATACAAGTCAGCAGAAAGTACAGGAAAAGGGCACTGTGATCTGGAATGAAGGATTTGATCATACTTGCAAGTTTAAGAGAGAAAGATCTGGGATTTATAGGAGTTGGTTTATTGCCATTCAAATTGAGGTAAGATGATCGATCATTGATAGTTCCACTAAATATAAGTCAACGGGGCAAAATTTATTTTACCTTGCAAATACTTTTCAAGTTTTTATTTGGTTGTCAAAATTTTGAACTTAGTAAATCCTGGAGTTGTTAGAATTTGAGAGATTTACATCACTTCTCATATTTTTTCTTCTTCTTCTTCATTTAAATCCTAAATCTTGAACTGTCACCAAATAATTTGATAGAATTTTACTAGATTTGATCTGTACCATGCCAAACAATTTTCAGATTCAATCATCTCCAGGATTTGTTAAATTTGGATTCACAATATTTACTAAATTCTTACTTAAATTAAATCCTAATTGAAGTCAAACAGAGCCTTACAGTATCTATGATCTTCATACAGGAAGTTCAGGAAAGAGGAAAGAGGAAAAATATAGGCAAAGCAAAGGTGGATATTGTTGAATTTATGTCAAACTTTGAGAATGATAAAAGCATCATGATTCCAATCGACTGCAGCATCGGTGGCCATATTTCCGAGGCCATGCTAAAGGTAAAATAAAAAAACCAAAGTTCTGTATACACAACTCTGCAAATCCTTCCAGCTCCATGAATCTAATTAGTCTATCATTCCAATTCATGTTTCAGGTCAAACTGCAGCTTATCAAAGTAGAATCAAAAGATAGAAGGCGAGTAACCCCAACACCTGCTCTCAGTCTATGCTTCGTTTCGCGCAGATTTCAACTGAACTCAAGCAGAAAAACGAAAAGCATCCTGGACTCATCGACCAAAACCATGAAGCAAAAAAAAAGATCTTTTGCTAGGCTACTTAGTTTGAGCACCAAAAAGCTAGACCAGGAAGGAATAATCAAGCCGAAAGGTCCACCTTTTCTAGCCAATGGATGTGCAGAAGATGGAGACGACATTGATAATGAATGGCACCAACAATCATGTATTCAATTTTTAACAGCGTTCAAGAAAGTGAAGGTGAGACCAGAAGAAAATTTAAAACCTAAATTTGAAGTTGGTAAATGGGAGAGGACAAAATTAGTAAGCAGAGACGAAAAATTCGAACTTGCCACTGAAGTATTTCTTGCGTCCATCGATCAGCGCAGTAAAAGAGCTGCAGGTGGGAGTGCCTGCACTGTTCTTGCAGCAGTCATTGCAGACTGGTTGCACAACAATCCAAAGTCTCTACCATTGCAGCGCCAATTTGATGAATTGGTACTCAAAGGATCACTGGAATGGAGAAATCTATGTTCAGAAGAGAATCACAAGGTGAAGTTCTCAGACAAGCATTTTGATCTCGACACAGTTTTAGAAGCCAAAGTCAGGTCTTTGACAGTAGCCACAGAGAAGTCTTATGTAGGTTTCTTTACCATGGACGAAATGCCTGAAGGTTTTGAATGGTTGCAAGGAGACATGTCTTTCGACAACATATGGAAAAACATCATAAGCACAGATGTATCAGAGGAAAGAATATATATTGTAAGTTGGAATGACCATTTCTTCGTTCTGAAGGTAGAAAGTGACGCCATTTATCTGCTCGACACGTTAGGAGAGCGGCTATCGGAGGGATGCAACCACGCATACATTTTGAAGTTTGATGCAGAAACTTCAATTTACAGGCATAATAAAGACGATAAGGAAAGGAGTTCACAGGATTTAGTCAGTGAAGGAATTGCAAGTTGTAAAGAATATATTAAAGGATTCCTCTCAGCAATTCCAATAAGAGAACTTCAGCAGGATATTAAGAGTGAACGGGCAAAAGAAGAGCTTCTGCACCGCCTGCTACAAATAGACTTCCACTACACTGCTCCAGCTTGCACTGGGAAGACTGACTGAAACTGAACAAGCTAGAGGATCAAAAACATATAAAAATTTGTTTTGGTATTCCTCTTCAACATCGATCATTCATACTAACCATATCTCAAAAGTTTTGTGGCTTGGTTTGTTAATTCTTTTTAATTTGTTCCTCATTACTTGAGTTCAGCAGCTGGTGCAATCCTATATTAGCCTAATTATTATACTAATGGATAGAGATGAGATGTTTGTTCTTGACACCAAAAATATACTAATAGCCTGAAGGTTCCTCTGGCTCAGTACTAATACTGAAATTCAAGCAAAAAAGTTTGAACGGCCTAAATAAAGCCTCTGGAATTGAGTCGAATTTTCTGTCCAGGATGAAAAAATTACTTGGAAAAAATATGTATAATAACCAAAGAATATACAACGAGTGGCATGGGGAGATAGTTAATCATGAAGGTGAACAAATTGCTAATCGAATATTGACTACAGAGAAGTGTGGATAAGACACAATGAAATAGGTAATAAGAAGAAAGAACCACATATCCCCAAAGCTGGAGGAGATGATGATTTTAACGTTCTGAAACTCAATTTTCTTGAAAGGCTAGGATTTGATGGAGATTAGCAAGACTGCAAGAAATCCAAGCTGACATTCCGATCAGATAAAATCAATTTCGGCACACCGTATAATATGATAGTATATTTAATATATATCCATGCTGACATTTCTACTAGATCAATCTATTGAATCAAAATGAAATGAGCAGACTTTATTAGTTTATCAACAACAACACAGATAACATCATGCCCCTGCCTCGATCTGGAAAAACCCAAAGCAAAATCAATCGTCACCTTTCCCATTTCCACTCTGGAATAGATAACGACTACAGAATATCACCCGGTCGTTAATGCTCTGCGTTCACTAACTAACATTCCTCACACCTCAAAATAAACTCCATTATATCATTCTTCAATCATGGCCATCAAAATATACTCTTAAAATCTCCATAAATCTTATTACTCAAAATATACTCTTAAGATTACATCAAATTATTATTAAAGTCTCCAAAATAATTCTCAAATATCTGACATAATCTTCCTTAAAAGCAAAATATTCCAAAACATCATCAATGAAAATAATAACAAATTGATACAAAAAATCTCTGAACATTCTATTCATCAAATCCATAAAGACGATTGATGTATTCGTCACCCCAAATGGCATAACTAAGCACTCATAGTGTTTGTACCACATATTGAAAGATGTATTCATCACATCAAACTCTCTCACCTTCACTTGATAATATCCTGATCACATATCAAAATTTTAAAATACTGAAGATTAAACAAAGCTGATGGAATAGATCAATAATCTGTGATAAAGGATATATACTTATTCATAATAGTGACTTTGTTTAACTTCCTGTAGTCAATACACATACGCATTATATTGTCTTTTTTCTTCACAAATAAAATAGGTGCGCCCCACGAATACACACTAGGATGAATAAATTCCTAGTCAACTAACTACTGAAGCTGAACCTTCAACTCCTGAAGCTCTTTAGGTGCCATCCTATATAGAACTTTAGATATCGAGGTCATACCAAAAAAATATATCAATATAGAACTCTGTCTCTGGAGGTAAACTAACTAACTCCTCTTGAAATACATATGAAAAATCTCGTATTGTTGGGACATCAGAAAGATAATCATAATATATACTCCCATCCCGGAATGAAACTAGAAATGACATGCAACACTTTTTCCCTATTATAAAACTTCTAGAAAATACTTAAAATATTTATAATCTTAATCTTTATAACATATAAAAAGCTATACGCACAGTGAAAGGTTTACCAGTACAATTTTTTTTTTATTTTTTTGCTAACAAAAAAATAAATTTAATTTAAAAAATGATAAAAATTAAGTATTTTTTAAAATTGAGATGGGCATAATGTAATTAACCTTGAAATGAACAAATTTTTTAACTGAATCATAGGACGAAAATGGCTCTACGACTTCCAAAACCCAACTTTTTTTCCTCTCCTTTCTTTTTTCTCTAAAACTTCCTAAACTATTCCCTTTTAAGTAAAAAATGGCATAAAAGAAAATGGAATTAGATATTTAAGTGCTTAAGGATTTTTTATAATATAATAATATTATTATTTATAATACTTTTAGTGTAAAATTCTTAAAAATTCTTTTGATAGAAATTGTTTTGAAATTCAAAAATTATAAAAAAATCTATAAAATAACTTATTTTGTTTAGAAAATTATGATGAAATTAGTTTGTAAAATGAGCACTTGACGGTCTTAAAATTCATAGTTGTACCGACAGGTGTCGAATTCTTAAAGAATTTCACCATTGCCGAAAAATTATGAAAAAAATTAGGAAAGCTAAAGCACAATACTATGTATGCTATGATTAGGATGATTTTTTATTTGGACTTATAATAATTCATGAAATAAATTTTGTCTATTACAGATAAAAAATATTCTTAAAAAATTAAGGGTTTTCACAAAAACACTCAACCTCTCATTTAAAAAAAATGAAGATGCTTTTGTATATAATATATTTTTATTTGAATACATATATTTTTCATAAAGAAAGTTTAATTTATTTTTCAACCAAATTTTAATTAATTAATCAAGATAAAATTTAATTATGAACCCATATGACTTATCTTTAGCATTCAATTTTATTATGACTCCTACTAAATTTCTTTTATATATTTTACTCTTGATATTTTTTAGTACAAAAAAAAATCATCTTATGAATATCTTATAACTCTTTTTATATAAATTATTTTAAAATAAATCCAAATCCCCACTAACCTCAGGAATCCCTCAATCCCTCATCGCCTGAATCCCCGATGGGGAGCCCAGTATAGCAGCCTCAGAGCTTCTCCAGCCGCACTGCAGTTGCGTGTATGGAGTGGCTTTTTGCTCCAATGGATCGCCAAAAAATACGTCAAAGGCATGCGGATGAACAATCCGATGCCAATATTGGCGGACTGTTCACCTACGTCAAAAAAATCGCTCTATTTTTTTCGCTTCGCGGGAAAGGCGCGAAACAAGAGAGCGCGGGAAAGAAGAGAAATGGAGTTCCATTGGAGATGAATTGCGGCATTTTAAAATTATCCGTCATTATAGAGTGAAAAATGGAGTTTTCGGTTGGAGATGCCCTCAGGCCTGAATCCCTAAAAGTCAAAAACCTCTAATTGCAGGCTTACAAGTCGCATTACGAGGTCGCCAACAGGATGGTTGAATCCCCAACTAGTTAGTCATCCGTGTAAGGATCACCATTTGTCAGCTCCCACAGATTCTCTTCAATGTCGTTGAATAAATTGTTGGAGGTTGGCATAAGCGAGGTCTGCCCCTATGGATTTTTCAGGACAATATGGGGCAAAGATGTCGTCGCCGGTGATTGTGAACTTCTTGTGGTTGGATTTACTCCCAAGATTAAAAAAAAAAGTCTCATTTTTTTTAATTCCAAGTGTCGACTTTATTAAAAAAATCCTATTTTTTTTCTATATTACCGTTCAAAATCGAAGTAGATCAAGTCAAGCGTAAGCTCAAATTGGAAAAAAATATGTATAGAGACTTTCAATTTAATTATTTTAAAGATTTTTAGCTGATGCAAACATTAGTTAGAACATTATCTTAATTCAAAATATTATTTCAATTCCATGAAGGCATCGGGAACTTCCAATCATGCAGCGTCAGAAGACGGTGATCGGAGATCCCAATGCCTCCTTTCTCTTTCTCTACCCGCTTCTTCTTGTCCTTTCTTATGGTCTTTCTTTGCTTCCTGTTTCTTTCTCTCTCGCTAGCTTTTTTTCTCTGATTCTCGAGTCTGCTGTTAGAACCGAAAACAAGCGGAGGGGAGAGATGTTTGGTGTGGGAAGGACGGGTTGTTTTCTTTGTTGCGAAGTTAGCTGTAAGGAGAGTAAGAAGGATCACATCTTACAGCCATCGGGTATTAGAATTTCTCTTCATCTTAATCCATTTTGAGATATTTTTTGGATTTTATTCTGCTTGAAGCCGAAATGTTGCGAACTTTGGCGAGGTTTTTGTCTTCAGATTACATCGATTCCAGTTTGGATTGATTTGGATTGAGCTTCGAGTGTTCTTTTGATCAAATGAAACAGTTTTTGGTTTTGATTGGTTTTCATTTGCTGCTAGGTTCTGATACTTTGTTAGGCTACACATATTTTGTGGTGGCTTTTCTTTGCTTCGAGTTGAAATGATTGCGTTGGGTTTTTTTGATGCATATGGTTTGGCTGTTTCCACTTGTTTTGGTTGTTGTTGAATTTTTCTTTTTTTCTTTCTGCTAGCTTGTTGCAGGTTTAATTATTTTATTTTTAGTGAACGATTGGGATATGACTCCTTTTAAATCAGCTTCATTATGTGCTTCACATGTCAGGCCACTTGGCTACTCCATTAGCATTCTGCACAAACAACAGGTTTTACTTAAGAGAGAGGGAATGTTCTGAGACAAAAATCTGCTAAGGAAACTGCTATTTGGAGGAGTAAATCAACATTGAAGATGTTAAGGGATGAGTGAATTGCATGAAGATATGTTTAAAATCAATCAAGATTTGCATTTCACTCATCTAAAACACCTTCGGTAGTGATTTAATCCCTTCTGATAGGAATTTTGCTTAGGACATCTTGACCCAAAAAGAAATTTTTTGAATTTTCTTCTTCTGTGAAGAGAATGACTATATTCTCCTCCCAATTTCACCCTTGCATCTACCATTTTATATAATTTTCAAACTCAAGGTAACCACCTTTGATCGTGATCCATAACATAAGAATTTTGTGTGGATCGAACTTCATTAATTGTCATGATAATTTAACTACTCATCAAGCATAGAAAAGATGCAAAGATAATTAAACAACATATAGATTCTTTTTTAAAGGGCAAAATTTACTTATGTATTTCACCAATAAAAAATTTTTAGTGCAAGCACGATATTAGTCTAAACTATGTGCAAGTATCCAACCTTTGAAATCACAACTATCTTATCATGTAAATTGAACTATTCATTCTTAAAAATTTTATGCTCCGATTGAATTTCAAATGATCTTAAATATTATTGAAACCTTGATGCTTTTGATAGATCAGTTGATTTGATTGTGAGGGAATTAAGAAGTTTTCTAATTAAGAGGGAGCTGTTTAGGAAGGTTCTTAATCAAAGAGAATTAATTAGGAGATGTTTCCTTATTGAAGAGAGTAAATTTGGGGGCTGATTAATTAGGAAATATTTTCTACTTAAGGAGGGCAGATTTGTGGGCTGATTTGGAGAGGATTAATTTAGAAATGTTCCCTAATTGAAGAAGACAGATTTAGAGACTGATTTGAGAGCTATTTTGAGAGAGAAATAATTAAGGAAACAGGAGAGAATTGGGGGAGGTCTGTTTGGGTATTTATTGTTTATTGTTTGCTTTAAATAGGTAATTTTCCTAGGGTTAGGAGGAGGTTTTGTTTGCTGAAATTATATTGTTCTTAGAGTGTTTGGGCTCTAGCCGGCTGCTAGAGATTTGGGAGAGCCGAATCTTTAGGATCTTCCTCTCTAATTGAAGATTTACTTGTATCTTGTCTTTTATTTCAAAAAACCTTCAATAAAAAAAGTGTTTGTGTGTTTTATTCATAATTTTCTTGTCGATAATTTTCTGAAATTGCTGAAATCAGATTTCAACTAAGGATTTTCCTAAATTTCTACAAGCACTTACTTCCTAACAGCTACTAGTTTTAATGATCTTAAAGAAAATGGAATGTTTTAATTTTGCACTTCAAAGTAATAATATCAAAATCTAATAGGGAGAATGATGGTGATTCTGCTAAGAAACTATTGTAGCTAACATGGCAGCTCATGTGCCCTCAACTTCAGAATTATTGTATAAATCCTTAAACAATTTTTATGATTGAAAACTGAATTCTCACGTTGAACTTAAGTAGAATGTGTAGAATTTTATAATTTACACCATGCTCCTACAATTAATAAGGATTATTGGCAGCTTAAACACTAGGATAATTTATTGTTTAAGTCTCATTTGATTTCTTGTAGATGGAAAAAATCATTAGAAAGTGGCGACATTATTTTCACTTATTTTGTATGTGAAATTGAAGTTCTCTTTTTTTAGAAATTTTGAAAGTGTTTGTAAAGCTTAAATTTCTTATTGTTTTCTAGTTACATCTAACCAAATGATGGAATCTAGCAAACTCATTGTTTTTCATAAAATTTTTCCAACTTCAAGCAACCAAATAAGCCCTCAGGTGAATTTCTTGATCGCTAATTAGTATGCTTGGTGATCCCTTCATTCACTCATCATTTGGGTGAATTTCTACTGAACACAGTATTCATGTATGTGGGAACTTTTTTTTTCCTTTATTTTTTTATTATTGAAGACCTTTAATAAACGTATACTACCCTCCATTAGTAAAACAACATCTGATCTTCATTTCTTGTTAATTTGCTTAGCAAAGAAGTCGACAAAGGAAAGCCATCCGGATGATGAAAATAAGGGTCCTTTGAAAGACATGGGGGTGTCGAGAAATGGGTCTCAACATATTTCTGCTCAGATTTTTACCTTCCCGGAGCTGCTAACTGCAACCAAGAATTTTAGAGCTGATTGCTTTCTAGGAGAGGGAGGGTTTGGAAAAGTTTATAAGGGTTTGCTGGAGAGCTCTAATCAGGTCAGTTTATAATTCTGTTTCTTGGTGTTTATCTTTTTTTTGTTGTTGCTAGAAAGCTCTAGATTTTTTTTTTTTTGAAGGAACATGAAAGTTTAAACTTAGAAGGAGCTGCTACGTGTTTTTTTTTTCTTTATGTAATTTGGATGCTTTACTTTTCTATAAGCAGACAGTTTTATTTAAATGAATTTTCACTTTATCTAAGTTGGCAAGTTATCTTTCATAACTTGTCGAAGACACAAATTGGATTTCTGTGTGTTGACCTCTGCTCAAATAGCCAAAAGAAAACAATAAATAAAATAAAAAAATTGCTTGAATCATAATGGAATTCCTCTAATTTCCTCTCAAACAGCATCCTTGAGCTCAAGAACTCTTATGCTACCTGCCTCTCCAATCTTCAAAGGGATCCTCTGAACTTGGCTTTAAACTTCCAGCTTAAGGTTACTAGTGACAATCTGGCTTTGCTCCAGTCTGCTTGGCACTCTTGGATTTCTCAGCGGGCTAAAGCCTACTGGCTTGCTCAAGGGGAGGATGATCTTGATTTTCTCTATGCAAGGATTAATTCGAGGAAAAATAGGAATGTTATCAAGGAGCTCTCCACTACTTCTGGGTTGCTTACTTCTCATAGTGACATTGCCAAAGCTCTCATTAATCACTTTAAGGCTCTCTTCAATGCTCCAACTCCTATTCTAGAAAACTCTCATAATGTTCCTGTGGGCAATTCAGTTCCTTCTCATCTTTTGGAGGGACTTGTGTTGCCGGTTACTAATGAGGAAATAAAAGGGGTTGTTTTTGAGGGGGTTCCTTCCTCTGCTCCGGGTTCTGATGGCTTCTCCTTTGGCTTTTATCAGAAAACTTGGCATTTATCTGGTTTCCTTCTTTGCAAAGCTGTTAAATATTTCTTCTCCATTGGGCTGCTTCCTAGAGGTGCCAAGGCCACTGCTATCACTCTCATTCCTAAGGGTACTCATTCCAACTCTATTTCTGACTTCCGTCCCATCTCCTTATACAATGTCTTTTATAAGATAGTGGCAAAGATTTTAGCTAATAGGATGAAAGATATCATGCCACACATCATCCATGAGAGCCAATCCGGTTTCATTGCCAAAAGATGTTCTACTGATAACATTATCCTTGCTTCTGAGTTGTTGAGGGAGTTTAAAGGTTCCAATAATTTTTTCTGTGCTAAATTTGACATTAAGAAGGCTTTCGACTCTGTCTCCCGCACTTTCCTGATTGGTAGGCTTATACATAAAGGTTTCCCTGAAGTTTTCATTTCCTGGATCAATGCTTGCATTTCATATGTTTATTTCTCCATCTGTCTGAATGACTCTTTAGAGGGGTTTTTCAAATCTTCGTCTGGCTTGAGGCAAAGTTGTCCTCTCTCTCCTCTTCTTTTCTGCATTGTTATGGATGGGCTATCTTCTAGCTTGGATTACATGGAGAATAACCCTTTCTTGGGTTTGAGATATCTTAATTTTAATATTAGTCATCTCATGTATGCTGATGATCTGTTGGTGTTTGGTTTAACCAATGTGGAGAATGCCAGATCTCTTAATGATGTGCTTGGGAATTTTTCTATGGCTTCTGGGCTGATTATTAATCCGTCAAAAAGCAGCATTCTTTTTTCTATGAACTCTCTTGTTGCTCAGCAAATCTCGGGTGTCCTTGGGATATCTCAAGTTCATTGCAATCTCACTTATTTAGGGATCCTTATTTCCACTAAAAGACTCAATTTATCTCACTTCCAACCCCTCATCAGTAGAATTTCTACTCTTCTTGAGGGTTGGAAAGTTAAATTTCTTTCTTTTGCAGGTAGAGTTCAATATCTCAAATTCACAATTGCTAGCACTATTGTGTATTGGATCCGTAGGGCAATTCTACCTAAAGCTTGTTGTAAATTCCTATCTAGAATTTGCTCCAAGTTTCTCTTCTTTGGCAATACTCTGGATAAGAAAATGCATCTTATCTCTTGGCATTCGGTTACTTTACCTAAAAAGAAAGGGGGGCTTGGTTTACCGTCTTTTGATTCTCTCTATCACAATATGGCTTGCTCCTTTATTTTTAGAATGTATAATCAAGACACGTTAATTGGTAACTGGTATAGAGTGAAGTTTGATTCTCCTTGGAAAATGCTGCCAGTCACTGCATCTAAGTTTTGGAAACTTTTTAGTAAAATTGCTGCTCTTATTAAACCTGCTGTCTCCCTTTTGGTGCACCGAAATTGTAAGCTTTCGTTCCTTTGGGATCCCTGGTGTAACAAAAAAGCGGTGGCTGAACTGCTAGACTTCAACTGGAATTCTAACCTTTCAGTGGGGAATTTTATTTCAGATAATGGTTGGAATTTACCTGATTTCATTCCTGGACAGGTCAAGTCCAGTATTTGCAACTCTGTGATTGTTGAAAATGGTCCTGTGTTAACCTGGGATTCGGCCTCATCTGCTATGCTTTCTAACAAGATTTTTTCTGATCATTTTCATTTTAATCTTGAAGTTGTCCTTTGGTTTAAATATATTTGGCATAAAGGCTTTGCCTTACGTTATGCCTCTTACTCGTGGATGGCGATCAAAAAGAAACTTAAGATGGCTGACATTTTGAACATTAGGGGTATTCCTGCGAACCCCAATTGCTCTTTCTGTCTTGGCAATTTTGAAACTCACTCTCATGTCTATTTCGAATGTGATTATTCCTTCTCGCTCCTCATTGCTCTTTTTCCTGATATGGTGAAATTTTATTTGAGGCCGAATCTGATACAAATATATGATTTCTTTGAAAGCTACCGCAATTATTCTAGAGCTGATAAAAAATTTTGTTATCTTACTGTGGCGGTTTTGGTGTATCACTTGTGGAGAGAAAGAAACAATAGGCGATTTTCTGATGTTTGGAGAAGTCCTGATGAGCTCAAGAGAGTTATTAAATTGGCTATTGTTGCTAAAGCCAGGAACTGGAGACATTATGATATGCTTAAAGATCATTTTAAGGATTTACTGGGATGACGGGTTGTCTTGCCCGTCTGTTTGGCTGACGTTTTTCATTAAGCCTGATTGGTTTTTGTTACTTTTGGAAATTTTGGATCCCATGCCTCTTCACTCCGACTTTGCTGGGAGGATCATTCTGTTGTTTTTTGGAACCTTTCTGCTGCTTATCATTTTCTGGTGGACTGGTGGTTTTTTCTTCCAGTCTCGGCACGTTGTGGCTTCGAAGGGTGGCTTGCAGTTTTGGACGATGATGTGTCTGATTTACATCTTATATGCATCCTTGGACGGTCATTTGGCAACCAGGATGCATTTTGGAAACTGTGATGGTCTTTATGTTCGTTTGGTAGGCAACCGGTGTCTATGTGGGCTTCGGGTTTTGGCTGTAATGATTGAGGCTTTGATGCCTTTTTGATGTAAATCTATTTTTCTGAGTCCGTTTTATCTGCAAGCTTTTCTTTTTTTTTGGGGTGGTATAGTTTTCTTTTACTTGTAAGTTCTTTACTTGTAATCTTTGGTGATTAATATAAAGGCTTTGCCCCCATTTTTCCCAAAAAAAAAAATAACTATCTAAAACCCTGTCCGCATCAACCGCTCTCTACAGCCGCCCATCTCCTGCAAACAGTGTCACTTCATGCCCCGTGTGCGATTACTTGTTCACGTCGTTAAAACGAGAGCGAAATCACACCTTCTTCGGTTCTGCCACAACCGAGCTCTTGCCACTTCCTCTTCTTTGTTTCTTTTTCCCAACTCCCGCAAGCCTCACGTGAGACTTGTCCGATCTCCCTCCACTAGGTCGAATCCACATGACCTCAAGCCCCGACCCCGTTCTTCCTCACGACTCCAATCGAACAGCTCTTCCCTTCTTTCCCATTTCACGACTTCTTCACTTCTTATCTCACGCACGTGAAATCCCCAAATAGCTGCATCTTCTCTGTCTAATCTTCCTCACGTGCACGGAGCCGAACTCACGCCTCTTCAACCTAATTGACCCCACTTCCTTGTTTGATCACATCCCATGCCAATCCAACCACTTGTGGGCTCCGAAAATTCGGCCCCGGCCTCCGCTCGCTTTTCTTATTCGGCGAGGGAGTTTTAACGAATTAAGTTCCGAGGTAAATTTTGGAAGGCAGATGGGTTTGTAGATAAGACACTACCCAGAGATTTCGCCCTCATTTTGCGAGGACTTTATGATCTGAGTTCTGGTTTCCTATAGGCGCAAGCCCCTATAGTTAATTACCCCTCCCGATCACGAGAGAGAACTTTCGATTAAGGCTAGTCGTCAATCAGATTCGTATAGAAATACATGTTATCTGGCATATAGTAGCAGCACAGGACATTTGGAAATTTAAAGATTTGGATTGGGAAATTTATTGGTTTTGAGAGATTTAATATTTAAAATATAAATTTCACCATCTTGCACTTAAAGCAGATGGTGGGGGAATTGATGATGGACCCGATCAAGATCCCATGGTTCCGTCATCCCGGTCCATCATGGTCCCTGGTCTACTTAGTCAGAGGAGGTAGTCGACCCAACATGACAGAAGGATCCTTGTCGGCAGCCATGGGTTGCTTCGTCCAAGGGAACCTTGTAGACCTGGGTTGGATGTTTGTCTAAGGGGATAAATTTAAATCCACCTTAGCTAATAGAGGGCTTTGTGCCCTATCGATCATATCATATTGATTCATATCTCAAGGATTTAACGCCATTAAGGAACGTATTGGCTCTGGCCATAACCGCTATCTGTGGTGCCATTTGGCGGTAAAACCACTCGGTTCAGAGGGCCCCGGGTCATAACCGTTTACCTGCAGTGCCATTTGGCGGCGAAACTGCCGGTTAGAGGACACGTACCACGTCCTTATTGGCAAGAGATTGTTTGAGAATGAATCCTAGTGATATTTTCGACTAGGCATTTCACTCTTTGTGAGCTGAAGTTGATTTTAATTTGTCCACCTCGACAAACTGTTGCGGAGAGTGGATGAATTTTGTTTTAAGTGATTAATGGTTGGATTTCATATTTTAAATATTTTGGATTTTGGGATTTTGAGATTTTTGTGGAGTTTTTGGGTTTTTGGATTTTGGGTGGAGCTTTGGATTTTGATAGGCATTTGGAATATTTGGGATTTTTGGAAATGTTTGGGAACCCTCCGGTTGAGATATGCATTCAACACGGCCATCATCGGGGTGTTTGGGGTCATTTCTATTTGTAGCTTTAACCTTGTCAACTCAGTCGAGCTATTGACTGAGGATCGGGTTTCGTATGCTTTATGCCCTTGGTAGTGAATTCGTATTGTTGTGGGCCTTGATAGCCTAATATGAATATTTTAAAGCAAATATACCAGTCACCACAACTTTATATTTGCTTAATGGTTCGAAACCTATCGACTTCTATTGACCCGTATAAAGAATCGGTTTCGAACCTGAATTCACTTGTCAACCCGCGCAGCATCCCTAGACGTCACGTGTGTACCCATAACAAGCTCGCCGGGGCCCATGCGGGTACTTGGGGGCATTTTATAATTGAACCCTGTCTACTCCTTTATACCTGCTTAGGAGGATCAGGTTTAAATTTAATAACCCGCGCAGCATCCCTAGACGTCACGTGTGCACCAATAACACGCTCGTCGGGGCCCATGCAGGTTTTATATATCCCCTTATGTGTACCTATGTGCATACAAATTAAGGTGCATGTGCGGGGAATATCTGGGTTTTCGATGAGTCTTTCACAGTATTTCGTGAAAGCTCAAATTTGTTATAACCTTTATATATCTTTCATATGAATAACATGAATTCTCTGCAGGTACTTATGCATATCATCATTTGTTGCAACTCTTTCGTATCTTCTTGTAGATAGTGTAGTATACATACAAAGAAATTCCTACAACAATCCACAGGAACCTGAAATTGTCGTAGTTACTTTGCATTTTCTTATGGGCAAATACTTTGGATGTGTAACAAATTTCCTACAGTAGCCCGTAGGGATTTGCATATTTGCCCTCCACCAAATAGTTGTCGATCATGAAGATATCATACATTGAGTGTATTAAAAAGATATTTCATTATTTGTAAGAAAATTTTGTTATTCGTGGGCGATAAGTTGAATGTGTTACGGCTCTACTATCAATGTTTGTAGAGAACTCATCACATCAATTATACATTCATCGCATGGTCTTTATATTTTCTTCATGAATATGTTAGGATGTTTGTTAAAACATCCCTTTCCCTTCCTCAAGCACGATTGTTATTGTACTTTCCACCATCTTCTTATCACTTGCAAACAAATTGAATATGCAAGTTTCTTTGTTTTCAAAGGTGATTCACAATAACCTAATGAATTCGACATTCATCATTTGTTTGATATTCCTTCCTCATCTAATCATGAAGGCTTTCAACACTTATGTGGGAAATCTCATGCTATTGGTTGTATATATGTCATTGCATTCATGCTCTTGCAATCATTACAATTACTCTAAATCATCCATATACATGATTGGGGTAGGTGTATGAATCATTCATAAACATGTTAAATTGAAATACATGAATCTCTTACTTATCCATTTGATATTCATTTGAATACATAATGGACTAAGTTATCACATGATATCTTGAGCTTAGTTTTTTTATTATCTCTTCAAATTAGATCATTTATGATTCATTCAAATTCTTATGTGTTTCAACTTGAGTTCAAGCTCAAGTGTAGTCCTCTATTAGTTCTCTTGCACTTAGTTCAATCTCAAGTTCGAGATTCATAGCCCTTGCATTTGTTCACTTGGATTTAAATTATGACAATCTCCTTTGCATTTTCTTGAATATGAGTCCGAGTAATCCAAGTTCCAATTGTTCAAATCTTGTTCAAATCAAGTCCATGATTTATCATTAAAATTTGTTCGTGCTCAAGCCCAACATGAGTTCAAGTTTTAGTCCAAAATGAGTCCTCTGCGTTTATTCATGTCAAAGTGCTTTGCACTTAACTCATTTAAATTCAAAATTTTTATTGATTACTTATTTATGCTCAAATTCATAGGTCATATGTTTAATGTTATTATATTAAAGTCCATTTGAGTCCAAAATGAGTCCACAGATATCCAAATAATGTCCAAGTCCTTGTCTTTTTCAGACAAAATTTCGGCAGCCTCCCGGCGTCTCCCCCGTTTAGGGGAAAACTACAGAAAACTGGGCCTTTCCAACGACGCTAAGAAAAGCGTGCATGGTAGATGCCCTCTTTCGAGGACACCGCGGCCGTGTAATTTTTCGATCCCCCACCACGCTAAGAAAAGTGTACATGGGTATTTTTTGTTTGTAAAAAAAAAGCATTTTTTATTTTTTTTTTAAAAATATTTTGCAAGAAAAGCAGATATTTCCCCGCAAGCAGGTACTTATGGGTATCCCCGCTTCGTCGTGTGCATCGCACCGGGATCCCTTCCCACCACGCTAAGAAAAGCATGCATAGGCGAGGTTTCCAAGGCGATACAAACTTCGAAGAAGGAATTTGGGTGATTACCCGCTTCGTCGCAAGCGTCGGGACGCACTCCCTCCCACCACGCTAAGAAAAGCATGCATAGGTGGTCGTTTTGTCTCGACGAATGCGTTGAAACGAGTTCTCGGAGTTTTAAGGTTTAGGAGTGATTATACCTGCGCGAGGTCGACGACGTTGGCACGAGAAAAGGGAGAGAAGTGCACTTTTTTTTTCTTTTTTTTTTTGAAACTGTCCACACCTCTCCCCTTTTTTTTGGAGAAATATTTTTTTTTTGTAAAGCCTTTTTCTCTTTTTTTTTCTTTTTTGAAAGACCACTTCTCTCTTTTTTCTCCTTTTTTTATTTCTTTTTTTTTTAGAACTAAAATAAGCAATTGTTCAATAATCATGCTCACACTAGTTAATAAAACTAATTACAGAAAGTGACAAAAGAAAAGATCACGAAAAGAAAAGATATTAATATATTTGCTATGTACACAAGCATGTCTCAAGTATATGTGTAAATGTGCTCACGGGTATGTGTATATACAAAAATAAATATAGATATCACCATTAATTAAAAAGAACTTTGACATTAATGCTTACAGCAATAAAGGACACTATTGATAAAATAAAACTTATTACTTATTATTATAGTTACTTTAAAATATTATACATATATGTATAAATAAAAACTAAGAGAGTATCATAAAGCAGAATTTATATGAATGTATATTTTATAGGCAGTCAATGGCAACACTTCAATTTGACTATAAAAATTAATTATGGAATCTCATGATGGCTTTTGTGTTTTTCCCTTTGAGTATGCAAATGGATTCACATGAGTGGAATATAGAGAAATCAGCAGATATTCTCTAAAAAAAAAAACTGATTTGTTGTATGAAAGTGGTTTAAACAGATTTAAGTTAGGGAAAAAGACAAGGATGCTACTGTAGCCGTAAGCCGAAAGAAACCTGCCTCTTACCCACGTTCTACCACCTGGAATTCCACTGATATAAGCCAAAATAATAAAAGGAATAAAAAAATAATAATAATAAAAAAAAGTGCGCAGCCATGAAAGCAAAACTTGCTATCACGTGCAAGAAAAGCCAAGGGAAGCAAAGTCTGTCACGACTTTTGCTGTATAAGAGAAAGAAGAAAGCTTTAGACCTTCGCTTAGCTAGCTTCGTCTCTTTACAAAGTGCAGGTCTTGTGCGGGAAGGGGAGGAGGACAAAAGTTGTGAAGTGGAGAAGTTCGGTCGATCTCGTGACTTAGAGAGAAGCTTTGGTCAGGTGGAGCTGTGCGTGGAAACGAAAAAAAGGGAAGAGAGGGACGCTGAGGGAGGCTTCAACAGTGCGTGGAGATTAGAGATTTGGCTGGAGATGCAGGAAAAGGATTGGATCGGAGGTGCTGGGGTGATTTCTCGTGAGCGAATGTAACAGAGAGCTCAAAGGTCCTCCTCTCTATTCATTTTAACGAAGAGAAGTTGTATTCAGACGAGGTCGCCACTACTATTGCGGGATTTCGGGGATATTTGCAGAGATTTAGCACAGGATTTGGCAGGCTTCGATTGAACGAGGTATGCTGCATTAAATGCGATTTTCAATTTCATTTGACATGTAAATGGTAATTAAATTTTTTTTTTCTGTCGTTATTAGAGTAAAATGTAGTGGGCTGATATGATTTTTTTTTTATTGGAAGTAGAAGAAACGTTATGGGCTTTTGGAAGTGGGCTAACAAAATAAGTTGAGAAGGTTGAATTGGATGCTTAGGCTGTGAAGGAAAGGAGGCGTTAGTAGGCTATTTGAGTTAAATTTGGTCGGTTATGAGCATGAGATGGCTATCTTTTTTTTTTTTTTACCTCCATTTATCAATCTTTTCCAAGAGAGATCGGATTGGAGCTCCTCATAATTATCATGTAACTTAGTGCCGTAAGCATTACCATTCCATTAGCTAGATTAAGCGATGAAATGTTTGAGTAGTCAAAGATCATTTACGTCTCAAGAGGGATAAAATCTAAATTGTCCCTTGATCGTGCACAATAAAGTAACTCCAATTTAATTTAACAAGGGAATAAGCATCCATCTTTGGTAGTTATCCCTGCCTCGAACCAATCCTTTGACACCTTCAATTGGAAAATATAATCCCTCCAGCAATGGAAAGACACGACATTCATCATTCCCATTATATTTGCCTTTGAACTATTTCATTTCTCGATCTAAAAATATAAAAAAATTTCGTTTTCCAAGCAACTTGTCAGTTTAGTTTTCTCTAAATTACGGCTCGGATTGGCAATGTTCATCCATATCGTAGACCTTGCACCAATGTATTTCTTTTCACTTAAATTCCCTAGACATTTAGGGAGTTGGAGGTTGTCGAGCACGCTCTTGGCGAACTCAAATTTTCATTTCTCGGCTCATAACTTGGTACTGCAAGCCTCCTCGGCATCCTTCACATTCTAAAGAAGTTTGATTCTTAACTGGCGAAGCTCAATC
This sequence comes from Dendrobium huoshanense, assembly GCA_016618105.1. NCBI lineage: Eukaryota > Viridiplantae > Streptophyta > Magnoliopsida > Asparagales > Orchidaceae > Dendrobium > Dendrobium huoshanense. The sequence goes on from CM028358.1 coordinate 80,691,836, forward strand.
ATATGCTCTAGCTCTATAATCTAAAGCCATTCTCATATTTAACACGAAATCCATATAGTTGTTGAAGATATTTTGGCTTTCCAATTCTATGCCTTCTAAAAAAATCATATCCCGTAGCAATTGCATGTAATGCATTTTGTAGAGTTATTCATGCCTCTTGATAAGAAATTGTGACGAATAAACTTAGGCATCATTTTTAGGCATGAAACTTGATTCAACCCACATTCGTACCATATCTTCTGTATCGAACCGATGATCTCAGGGGAATTATATAACAAAATGCAAAATAATTTTGTATATCCCTTGACGAAACTTTATAGCTCGGTCTTAAGATGAAATTAATAGAATTCTGACCCAATAAATTGTTTTCTAGAATTACCCTCCAATGCCTTTCATCCAAGTTGTCCTCCAAAACACACCGATGACTTTAATTGCCAATGGAGATCTCAAAAGAATTTTAACTATTTCTCCAACAATGACTTTTAATTAAATATATATTCTTGATGCCAATGACGTTCCGGATGCAATGGCACCATCCATTTTGTAATCGGATGTCATTTTGCCACTGACGAGGCTAATTCCCTTCTTAATGCGTGTCTTCGCAACACATTTGGATGGCCTTCAAAATTTGCGACACCATATCAAACGATTCAATTTGATCGAATAAAATGTAGATTCTGAATGTCGACGACGTTCCGGACGCAATTGTGCTATCCGTTTGTCAATCGGACGTCATCTGGGCATTTTCGAGGCCTCATTTTCGTCGTAGCGCAGGCTTTTATATCATATTTGCATCACCTAAAAATTCACCACCATCTTAGATGATCCAAATTTATCAAATAAAATATATTTTTTGAATTTCGACGACGTTCCGAACGTCATGGCGCTGTCCGTTTGTCAATCGGATGTCGTCTGAGCATTTTCGAGGGCTCGTTTCCGTCGTAACGCAAGCCTTTGAATCATATACGGATCGCCCCTTTAAAATTTGCGACGCCACCTCTAACGATCCAATTTAATTAAATAAAATATATATTCCTAATGTCGACGATGTTCCGGACGCAATGGAGCTGTCCGTTTGTCAATCGGACTTTGTTTGAGCATCGTCGAGGCCTTTGCAGCCAATGGAGATCCAAGAAGCTCTTTTTTTTGTTGACTATCTTTCCATCAATGGATCTTAATCCTCTATAATCATTAAGATTCTCTTCATCAGCAAATACATGAGAGTCAAGGAGTTGTAAACATTGATTTTCTTCGAGGCCCACTAATTTAATTATTTTTTTATTCTTTTTTTTTTTAAATACCTCTGCAAATATCAGTGCAACTGAGTTCGTCCGAGTTGTTACCAAAATTTTACTTTCCAAACTCTCATAAGTCAAAGGGACGAGGACCTCCCATTTACGTTTATCCTGCTTCCATCATTTTCCCAAAATGTCATTCAGCACAAGCAAGAACTTTTTTTTTTGGACATGATTTCAGCCCAAAGGCTATCTTGACGTGCCTTAAGCGTCTCCAAACGAGGTCTCTCCTTCTTAAGAGATTCGAACATATCTGTAATGACTTTTCTTCACATCAAAGTCGTTGACAACACAAACTCACATTTTAAGATCAAATTCCTTTGTCATTTCATCTTCATAAACATGTTGCAAGAGTTGTCTTTCCTATACCATCATGGTCAACTATAGACAGAAGAGGAATGTTTATGTACCAAGTAGTCCAAAGACTCATTTGATGGCTTCCTAAACCACTGCATAATGAACTCCTTAGCATAGCTTTTACTAATGAGATCATTTGTAGGCAAGGATCTTGTGGCAGGGGTCAACAAATGCCCCCCAACAAATGTGGTACGCACCCAGAGCGAATCACGTTTGTTGTATATCGGTTGACGGTCTTTAGTAGATTCCTCCTTTAGCATTTTTTTTTCATGTCATTATTACTGCTTTTTGAAACATTCTTCTTATTTTCCCTGTGCAGGGAATGTTTCGCTGGCAGAGGCCTGACGACCTGCCTCCGGGCGAGCCCAGCGAGGATGCCATCTGGGCGGCTATTGACAGGCATGACCCTCAGGACCGTGCAGATATCTGTGACGGACTAGAGCAACATCAGGACATGCTGCAGGGGCGGGACACCTTTCACAGTTTCTTTGTCCGCTCTCCCTTGCTGCCAGAGCTTTTTGAGGATGCTGTTTTGTTTGAGACCCCCGACAGGTGGGTTACCAGTCTTAGGCTACAGTGTGAGGAGTACCACCCACTCGAGAGTTCAGTTGCGCAGGTCGGTTGGGGCACCTACGATGTTTTAGTACCTGCCGCAGATGTAGTTGAGCCAGTTGGGCAGTCCAGTCTTCTCAGTCACCGTCAGTTACAGCCTTCACCCTTAGAGTGGCCGAGGGACTCGGCAGTTGGACAGGTCCAGAGCTCGGTCAGCGGGTATGTTCACTGGGCTCGGTACATACTTCAGGCACACAGGGGCACACTACAGCAGGCCGGGATCTACGAGGTAGTGTACGCCTCTTTGTTTGACTACGGATGCCTCCCCACTTCTTGGGCTCGCGGCTTGGTAGAGTTTTGGGATGCCAGCCGCAGTACTTTTTGGATCGGAGCAGAGGAGCTCACCGTGACGCTTTCAGACTTTTAGATAGTTTCAAGACTGCCAGTCTTTGGTCACCACTTTGACGAGTGTCTCCCTCCAGATGAGCAGTTGTTTCGGCGGATCCCTTCAGCAGATAGTGATAGGAGAGGGAGACTACTACTGCCAGACGTCTACCCTACAGTTTTAGAGCACTACCGACAGACATTCAGAGCTTCACGCTTGATGAGGCGTGTTAGGGCTTACATGCCTGTAGACGTCTGGATTCGTAGTTTTTTTTAGGAGGGGTACTTGTCTTGTGTTACGGCGTCACTACACGACCCGTTTGACTTTGGTTTACAGCGTGGTGCTCCATTGGCAGAGGAGACAGCGGAGCCTTCTTTTTCAGTTAGTTGTACTTCTCCAGGTTTGTCAGGGATTGACGAGAGTTTACTCTTGATCGGTTTCTTAGCTCTCTGGCTCAGTACCTTCGTACTCCCGCTCCGGGCAGGTTCCTTGAGGTACAGTATTTTGTTGGCAGCCAGCCAGTTAGCACATGGACAGAGACTTGCCTTAGCTCATGCTATTATCGCTAGAGTGTACAGGATTTTACGGACCCTGTCTGAGGCTAGCTCTTTAGAGGCACAGGATTCAGTTTTACCGTGGCAGTACCTGTACGCCTGGGTTCACTTACACGTCCGGGGTGCTTTCTCCTGTTTAGAGACTCCAGCTTACTTCTTACAGAGAGGGTTCCCCACAGTTTTGCAGTTGTCTCAGGCATCCTCCATATTTGAGTCTGGGAGGATCCGCCTCTTCTTTTTTGCTCCTCAGTTAGTCACAGACCGGTTTTTGCTAGTCCACCAGTCAGAGGACGTTGGGTTACCACCTCACCAGAGAGGTACTGTTGTTGTGGATGGAGTTGACCACAGGGGGAGGCGCGCTTTACTACTGAGTAGTTTTTCCGTTGCTGAGTACTTTATCAGCATGCGGCCCAGTTGGTTGTGTTATAGAGCAGGTGCCTCAGTGGTTTTGGAGGGCTATCAGCCCAATAGGGTAGCCAGACAGTTTTGGTTGTACCAGGCCACAGTCTACGATGGACGACCGCCAGTCCCAGGAGTTGTTGATACGCTCCGCATGGACGCTGTTCCCATGGAGACTCGACTTTACACTGCAGCTCTGACCTGGTTACACTTGCTGAGGCTGGGGACGGGCTCTAGCTTTCTTTTGGCCCAGCCGTCTGCTCCTACAGGGGTGAGTTACACACGATTGTGCTGGGTACGACAGTCTTTTGGACCTGCTTTGGAGCATGGCGCGAGGAGGTACGAGCGCCGAGTACGAGAGCTTGGGTTGCCGAGGCGACAGAGGTCTCGTCGGGGTCCTCCAGAGGCTGCTGGTGACAGAGGTACTTCTCTACCCCTTCTCTTTCTTTCTTTCTCTCCTTTCTTTTTTTTTTTTAGCATCTAATAATTTTGACTCTTCTTTCTCCTTTTTTTTTTACAGGAAAGGATGCTGAGGCTTGTACTAATATCAGAGCTGTTGTTCCTTCTCCAGTTAGAGTTCCAGACGTGGCACCTTCGTCACCTCAGGCAGAGTCTTCCCGATCTTCCCGCCGGCGAGCCAGCTCTCAGCTTGTTACCTCTTCCAGAAGGTCTGTAGACGCTCGCCCCTCTCCTAGGGACCTTGGGGAGGATGCATAGGAGCCGAGGAGGTCAGACTTTACAGGCTACAGTACACCAGGATCCTCCTACGACTTTTCTTTTTCGGTGGACCCCTACGGGTCGTTCTGTCCCGGTGAGTCTTCTGGTACCGGTGCCACTTTACTTTCGGAGTTCTTTGGAGGGCCTCCACACACACTGCCGCCGTTAGGCTTGGTGTCCACGGAGTTCTCCTTCTTCTCTGAGGGCCACCCGATCGACTTTGCGAGCTCTTCTCCTGTCCCTGTCAGCTACTCGACCGACCTCGTGGGACCTTCTTTTACTTCAGCCAGTGACCCAACCGACCTTGCGGGTCCTTCTTCAGTTCCAGCCAGTTACTCAGTCGACTCTGCGAGTCCCTCCACGGGTATGTATTTATTATAAGTCAATTTATTTTACATGCATTATTATAATATTTTCTCCATATTAATTGATTCCAATCTTTTGTACAGTTCCTGCGGGATATGATTACACTTCAGAGATAGACTGCCTAGTTCCTCTACCTCCGACCTCCATGAGCACTAGGATGTGTAGTGATTTGGTGCTGCCTCTGAGGACGTTAATTTTCAGTGTTGACCCTAGGTCTCCAGAGTCTTGGCGCGACTTTTCTTCTACTGCCAACCAGCTCCTTGGCCTACTTGCCAAGTATGGGGTGAGCACCACTGAGCTACTTTTTTGGGAGGCGGTGTGCCGCGAGGTAGAGTCTTGTATCTGGCAACTGAGCTCCCTCTCGATCACCGGGTCTATAGTTACACTTCCAGAGATAGAGGGGATGGTTGTCAGCTGCAGAGCGAGGGCTGATGGTGCTCACGATCTACATGACCGTAGTGTAGAGATCCTGAGGAGACACCGTCAGAGTACTTCTGACATGACTAGGGAGGAAGACGGGGTGACAACCCGTATGTGGAACATGTGGAGGGACATTACGCAGGCGATGTCTCAGAGGCTTCACATACAGGACAGACGTAGACGAGGGGATCGTCTCATTAGGAGGGAGGAGCAGCATCAGAGAGCTTTGCAGCAGGAGGTGCTGGATGCAGACGCTTCACTAGCACGTGCCGTGGAGCAGTTTCAGGTTGCCCAGTCAGAGTTTCAGACTTTGGCTACGATCACTGACAGGCTGGAGAATTTACGGGCTCGCCTTTTCTGACACGTTCTCGTTCGTTGTTGTTTTGGTCTGTACTTTTTGTAGTGACTTGAGTCTCCATGTATTTGTAGGTTCTTGGATTCAGTTGATAGTATCAGAAAAGGATGAAGTACAAGTACATGGAGACTCAAGTCACTACAAAAAGTACATACCAAAATAACAACGAACGAGAACGTGTCAGAAAAGGCGAGCTCGTAAATTCTCCAGCCTATCAGTGATCGTAGCCAAAGTCTGAAACTCTGACTGGGCAACCTGAAACTGCTTCACGGCACGTGCTAGTGAAGCGTCTGCATCCAGCACCTCCTGCTGCAAAGCTCTCTGACGCTGCTCCTCCCTCCTAATGAGACGATCCCCTCGTCTACATCTGTCCTGTATGTGAAGCCTCTGAGACATCGCCTGCGTAATGTCCCTCCACATGTTCCACATACGGGTTGTCACCCCGTCTTCCTCCCTAATCATGTCAGAAGTACTCTGACGGTGTCTCCTCAGGATCTCTACACTACGGTCATGTAGATCATGAGCACCATCTGCCCTCGCTCTGCAGCTGACAACCATCCCCTCTATCTCTGGAAGTGTAACTGTAGACCCGGTGATCGAGAAGGAGCTCAGTTGCCAGATACAAGACTCTGCCTCGCGGCACACCGTCTCCCAAAAAAGTAGCTCAGTGGTGCTCACCCCATACTTGGCAAGTAGGCCAAGGAGCTGGTTGGCAGTAGAAGAAAAGTCGCGCCAAGACTCTGGAGACCTAGGGTCAACACTGAAAATTAACGTCCTCAGAGGCAGCACCAAATCACTACACATCCTAGTGCTCATGGAGGTCGGAGGTAGAGGAACTAGGCTGTCTATCTCTGAAGTGTAATCATATCCCGCAGGAACTGTACAAAAGATTGGAATCAATTAATATGAAGAAAATATTATAATAATGCTTTTAAAATAAATTGACTTATAATAAATACATACCCGTGGAGGGACCCGCAGAGTCGACTGAGTAACTGGCTGGAATTGAAGGACCCGCAAGGTCGGTTGGGTCACTGGCTGAAGTAAAAGAAGGTCCCACGAGGTCGGTCGAGTAGCTGACAGGGACAGGAGAAGAGCTCGCAAAGTCGGTCGGGTGGCCCTCAGGGAAGAAGGAGAACTCCGTGGGCACCAAGCCTAACGGCGGCAGTGTGTGTGGAGGCCCTCCAAAGAACTCCGAAAGTAAAGTGGCACCGTTACCAGAAGACTCACCGGGACAGAACGACCTGTAGGGGTCCATCGAAAAAGAAAATTCGTAGGAGGGTCCTGGTGTACTGTAGCCTGTAAAGTCTGACCTCCTCGGCTCCTGTGCATCCTCCCCAAGGTCCCTAGGAGAGGGGAGAGCGTCTACAGACCTCCTGGAAGAGGTAACAAGCTGAGAGCTGGCTCGCCGGCGAGAAGATCGGGAAGATTCTGCCTGAGGTGGCGAAGGTGCCACGTATGGAACTCTAACTGGAGAAGGAACAACAGCTCTGGTAGTAGTACAAGCCTCAGCATCCTTTCCTGTAAAAAAAAAGGAGAGAGAAGAGTCAAAATTATTAGATGCTAAAAAAAAAAAAAAGGAGAGAAAGAAAGAAAGAGAAGGGGTAGAGAAGTACCTCTGTCACCAGCAGCCTCTGGAGGACCCCGACGAGACCTCTGTCCCCTCGGCAACCCAAGCTCTCGTACTCGGCGCTCGTACCTCCTCGCGCCATGCTCCAAAGCAGGTCCAAAAGACTGTCGTACCCAGCACAGTCGTGTGTAACTCACCCCTGTAGGAGCAGACGGCTGGGCCAAAAGAAAGCTAGAGCCCGTCCCCAACCTCAGCAAGTGTAACCAGGTCAGAGCTGCAGTGTAAAGTCGAGTCTCCATGGGAACAGCGTCCATGTGGAGCGTATCAACAACTCCTGGGACTGGCGGTCGTCTATCGTAGGCTGTGGCCTGGTACAACCCAAACTGTCTGGCTACCCTATTGGGCTGATAGCCCTCCAAAACCACTGAGGCACCTGCTCTGTAACACAACCAACTGGGCCGCATGCTGATAAAGTACTCAGCAACGGAAAAACTACTCAGTAGTAAAGCGCGCCTCCCCCTGTGGTCAACTCCATCCACAACAACAGTACCTCTCTGGTGAGGTGGTAACCCAACGTCCTCTGACTGGTGGACTAGCAAAAACCGGTCTGTGACTAACTGAGGAGCAAAAAAAAAGAGGCGAATCCTTTCAGACTCGAAGGTGGAGGATGCCTGAGACAACTACAAAACTGTGGAGAACCCTCTCTGTAAGAAGTAAGCTGGAGTCTCTAAACTGGAGAAAGCACCCCGGACGTGTAAGTGAACCCAGGCGTACAGGTATTGCCACGGTAAAACTGAATCCTGTGCCTCTAAAGAGCTAGTCTCAGACAGGGTCCGTAGAATCCTGTACACTCTAGCGAGAATAACAGGAGCTAAGGCAAGTCTCTGTCCATGTGCTAACTGGCTGGCTGCCAACAAAACACTGTACCTCAAGGAACCTGCCCGGAGCGGGAGTACGAAGGTACTGAGCCAGAGAGCTAAGAAACCGGTCAAGAGTAAACTCTCCTCAATCCCTGACAAACCTGGAGAAGTACAACTAACTGAAAAAGAAGGCTCCGCTGTCTCCTCTGCCAATGGAGCACCACGCTGTAAACCAAAGTCAAACGGGTCGTGTAGTGACGCCGTAACACGAGACAAGTACCCCTCCTGAAGAAAACTACGAATCCAGACGTCTACAGGCATGTAAGCCCTAACACGCCTCATCAAGCGTGAAGCTCTGAATGTCCGTCGGTAGTGCTCTAAACTTGTAGGATAGACGTCTGGCAGTAGTAGTCTCCCTCTCCTATCACCATCTGCTGAAGGGATCCGCCGAAACAACTGCTCATCTGGAGGGAGACACTCCTCAAAGCGGTGACCAAAGACTGACAGTACTGAAACTATCTGAAGGTCTGAAAGTGTCATGGTGAGCTCCTCTGCTCCGATCCAAAATGTACTGCGGCTGGCATCCCAAAACTCTACCAAGCCGCGAGCCCAAGAAGTGGGGAGGCGTCCGTAGTCAAATAAAGAGGCGTACACTGCCTCGTAGATCCCGGCCTGCTGTAGTGTGCCCCTGTGCGCCTGAAGTACGTACCGAGCCCAGTGAACATACCCGCTGACTGGGCTCTGGACCTGTCCAACTGCCGAGTCCTTCGGCCACTCTAAGGGTGAAGGCTGTAACTGACGGTGACTGAGAAGATTGGACTGCCCAACTGGCTCAACTACATCTGCGGCAGGTACTAAAACATCGCAGGTGCCCCAACCGACCTGCGCAACTGAACTCTCGAGTGGGTGGTACTCCCCACACTGTAGCCTAAGACTGGTAACCCACCTGTCGGGGGTCTCAAACAAAACAGCATCCTCAGAAAGCTCTGACAGCAAGGGAGAGCGGACAAAGAAACTGTGAAAGGTGTCCCGCCCCTGCAGCATGTCCTGATGCTGCTCTAGTCCGTCACAGATATCTGCACGGTCCTGAGGGTCATGCCTGTCAATAGCCGCCCAGATGGCATCCTCGCTGGGCTCGCCCGGAGGCAGGTCGTCAGTCCTCTGCCAGCGAAACATTCCCTGCACAGGGAAAATAAGAAGAATGTTTCAAAAAGCAGTAATAATGACATGAAAAAAAAATGCTAAAGGAGGAATCTACTAAAGACCGTCAACCGATATACAACAAACGTGATTCGCTCTGGGCGCGTACCACATTTGTTGGGGGGCATTTGTTGACCCCTGCCACAAGATCCTTGCCTACAAATGATCTCATTAGTAAAAGCTATGCTAAGGAGTTCATTATGCAGTGGTTTAGGAAGCCATCAAATGAGTCTTTGGACTACTTGGTATATAAACATTCCTCTTCTGTCTATAGTTGACCATGATGGTATAGGAAAGACAACTCTTGCAACATGTTTATGAAGATGAAATGACAAAGGAATTTGATCTTAAAATGTGAGTTTGTGTTGTCAACGACTTTGATGTGAAGAAAAGTCATTACAGATATGTTCGAATCTCTTAAGAACGAGAGACCTCGTTTGGAGACGCTTAAGGCACGTCAAGATAGCCTTTGGGCTGAAATCATGTCCAAAAAAAAAAGTTCTTGCTTGTGCTGAATGACATTTTGGGAAAATGATGAGAAGCAGGATAAACGTAAATGGGAGGTCCTCGTCCCTTTGACTTATGAGAGTTTGGAAAGTAAAATTTTGGTAACAACTCGGACGAACTCAGTTGCACTGATATTTGCAGAGGTATTTAAAAAAAAAAAGAAGAATAAAAAAATAATTAAATTAGTGGGCCTCGAAGAAAATCAATGTTTGCAACTCCTTGACTCTCATGTATTTGCTGGTGAAGAGAATCCTAATGATTATAGAGGATTAAGATCCATTGATAGAAAGATAGTTAAAAAAAAAAGAGCTTCTTGGATCTCCATTGGCTGCAAAGGCCTCGACGATGCTCAAACAAAGTCCGATTGACAAACGGACAGCTCCATTGCGTCCGGAACATCGTCGACATTAGGAATATTTATTTTATTTAATTAAATTGGATCGTTAGAGGTGGCATCGCAAATTTTAAAGGGGCGGTCCGTATATGATTCAAAGGCCTGCGTTACGACGGAAACAAGCCTTCGAAAATGCTCAGACGACATCCGATTGACAAACGGACAGCGCCATGGCGTTCGGAACGTCGTCGAAATTCAAAAAATATATTTTATTTGATAAATTTGGATCATCTAAGATGGTGGTGAATTTTTAGGTGATGCAAATATGATATAAAAGCCTGCGCTACGACGGAAATAAGGCCTCAAAAATGCCCAGATGACGTCCGATTGACAAACGGATAGCACCATTGCGTCCGGAACGTCGTCGACATTCAGAATATATATTTTATTTGATAAATTTGGATCGTCGGAGGTGGTGGTCAATTTTTAAGCGATGCAAATATGATATAAAGGTCTGCGTTACGACGGAAACGAGGCCTCGAAGACGCTCGGACGACATCCGATCGACAAACGGACAACGACATTGCGTCCAGAACATCGTCTCCATTAAGAATCTACATTTTATTCGATCAAATTGAATCGTTTGATATGGTGTCGCAAATTTTGAAGGCGATCCAAATGTGTTGCGAAGACACGCATTAAGAAGGGAATTAGCCTCGTCAGTGGCAAAATGACATTCGATTACAAAATGGATGGTGCCATTGCATCCGGAACGTCATTGGCATCAAGAATATATATTTAATTAAAAGTCATTGTTGGAGAAATAGTTAAAAATCTTTTGAGATCTCCATTGGCAATTAAAGTCATCGGTGTGTTTTGAAGGACAACTTGGATGAAAGGCATTGGAGGGTAATTCTAGAAAACAATTTATTGGGTCAGAATTCTATTAATTTCATCTTAAGACCGAGCTATAAAGTTTCGTCAAGGGATATACAAAATTATTTTGCATTTTGTTATATAATTCCCCTGAGATCATCGGTTCGATACAGAAGATATGGTACGAATGTGGGTTGAATCAAGTTTCATGCCTAAAAATGATGCCTAAGTTTATTTGTCACAATTTCTTATCAAGAGGCATGAATAACTCTACAAAATGCATTACATGCAATTGCTACGGGATATGATTTTTCTAGAAGGCATAGAATTGGAAAGCCAAAATATCTTCAACAACTATATGGATTTCGTGTTAAATATGAGAATGGCTTTAGATTATAGAGCTAGAGCATATGATTGAGCTTCGCCAGTTAAGAATCAAACTTTTTTAGAATGTGAAGGATGCCGAGGAGGCTTGCAGTACCAAGTTATGAGCCGAGAAATGAAAATTTGAGTTCGCCAAGAACGTGCTCGACAACCTCCAACTCCCTAAATGTCTAGGGAATTTAAGTGAAAAGAAATACATGGGTGCAAGGTCTACGATATGGATGAACATTGCCAATCCGAGCCGTAATTTAGAGAAAACTAAACTAACAAGTTGCTTGGAACACGAATTTTTTTTTTATATTTTTAGATCGAGAAATGAAATAGTTCGAAGGCAAATATAATGGGAATGATGAATGTCGTGTCTTTTCATTGCTGGAGGGATTATATTTTCCAATTGAAGGTGTCAAAGGATTGGTTCGAGGCAGGATAACTACCAAAGATGGATGCTTATTCCCTTGTTAAATTAAATTGGAGTTACTTTATTGTGCACGATCAAGGGACAATTTAGATTTTATCCCTCTTGAGACGTAAATGATCTTTGACTACTCAAACATTTCATCGCTTAATCTAGCTAATGGAATAGTAAGGCTTACGGCACTAAGATACATGATAATTATGATGAGCTCCAATCCGATCTCTCTTGGAAAAGATTGATAAATGGAGGTAAAAAAAAAAAAGATAGCCATCTCATGCTCATAACCGACCAAATTTAACTCAAATAGCCTACTAACGCCTCCTTTCCTTCACAGCCTAAGCATCCAATTCAACCTTCTCAACTTATTTTGTTAGCCCACTTCCAAAAGCCCATAACGTTTCTTCTACTTCCAATAAAAAAAATCATATCAGCCCACTACATTTTACTCTAATAACGACAGAATCTAAAAAAAAAAAAAAATTTAATTACCATTTACATGTCAAATGAAATTGAAAATCGCATTTAATGCAGCATACCTCGTTCAATCGAAGCCTGCCAAATCCTGTGCTAAATCTCTGCAAATATCCCCGAAATCCCGCAATAGCAGTGGCGACCTCGTCTGAATACAACTCCTCTTCGTTAAAATGAATAGAGAGGAGGACCTTTGAGCTCTCTGTTACATTTGCTCACGAGAAATCACCCCAGCACCTCCGATCCAATCCTTTTCCTGCATCTCCAGCCAAATCTCTAATCTCCACGTACTGTTGAAGCCTCCCTCACCGTCCCTCTCTTCCCTTTTTTTCGTTTCCACGCACAGCTCCACCTGACCAAAGCTTCTCTCTAAGTCACGAGATCGACCGAACTTCTCCACTTCACAAATTTTGTCCTCCTACCCTTCCCGCACAAGACCTGCACTTTGTAAAGAGACGAAGCTAGCTAAGCGAAGGTCTAAAGCTTTCTTCTTTCTCTTATACAGCAAAAGTCGCGACAGACTCTGCTTCCATTGGCTTTTCTTGCACGTGATAGCAAGTTTTGCTTTCATGGCTGCGCACTTTTTTATTATTATTATTATTTTTTTATTCCTTTTATTATTTTGGCTTATATCAGTGGAATTCCAGGTGGTAGAACGTGGGTAAGAGGCAGGTTTCTTTCGGCTTACGGCTACAGTAGCATCCTTGTCTTTTTCCCTAACTCAAATCTGTTTAAACCACTTTCATACAACAAATCAGTTTTTTTTTTTAGAGAATATCTCCTGATTTATCTATATTCCACCCATGTGAATCCATATGCATACTCAAAGGGAAAAAGACAAAAGCCATCATGAGATGCCATTGACTGCCTATAAAATATACATTCATATAAATTCTGCTTTATGATACTCTCTTAGTTTTTATTTATACATATATGTATAATATTTTAAAGTAACTATAATAATAAGTAATAAGTTTTACTTTATCAATAGTGTCCTTTATTGCTGTAAGCATTAATGTCAAAGTTCTTTTTAATTAATGGTGATATCTATATTTATTTTTGTATATACACATACCTATGAGCACATTTACACATATATTTGAGACATGCTTGTGTACATAGCAAATGTATTAATATCTTTTCTTTTCGTGATCTTTTCTTTTGTCACTTTCTGTAATTAGTTTTATTAACTAGTGTGAGCATGATTATTGAACAATTGCTTATTTTAGTTCTAAAAAAAAAGAAATAAAAAAAGGAGAAAAAAGAGAGAAGTGGTCTTTCAAAAAAAGAAAAAAAAAATAGAAAAAGGCTTTCAAAAAAAAAAATTATTTCAAAAAAAAAAGGGGAGAGAGGTGTGGACAGTTTCAAAAAAAAAAAAAATGAAAAAAAAAGTGCACTTCTCTCCCTTTTCTCGTGCCAACGTCGTCAACCTCGCGCAGGTATAATCACTCATAAACCTTAAAACTCCGAGAACTCGTTTCAACGCATTCGTCGAGACAAAATGACCACCTATGCATGCTTTTCTTAGCGTGGTGGGAGGGAGTGCGTCCCGACGCTTGCGACGAAGCGGGTAATCACCCAAATTCCTTCTTCGAAGTTTGTATCGCCTTGGAAACCCCGCCTATGCACGCTTTTCTTAGCGTGGTGGGAAGGGATCCCGGTGCGATGCACACGACGAAGCGGGGATACCCATAAGTACCCGCTTGCGGGGAAATATCTGCTTTTCTTGCAAAATATTTTCAAAAAAATAAAATAAAATAATATACTTTTTTTTTACAAACAAAAAATACCCATGCACGCTTTTCTTAGCGTGGCGGGGGATCGAAAAATTACACGGCCGCGGTGTCCTCGAAAGAGGGCATCTACCATGCACGCTTTTCTTAGCGTGGTGGGAAAGGCCCAGTTTTCCGTAGTTTTCTCCTAAATGGGGGAGACTCCGGGAGGATGCTGAAATTTTGTCTGAAAAAGACAAAGACTTGGACATTATTTGGTTATCTGTGGACTCATTTTGGACTCAAATGGACTTTAATATAATAACATTAAACATATGACCTATGAATTTGAGCATAAATAAGTAATCAATAAAAATTTTGAATTTAAATGAGTTAAGTGCAAAGCACTTTGACATGAATAAACGCAGAGGACTCCTTTTGGACTAAAACTTGAACTCATGTTGGGCTTGAGCACGAACAAATTTTAATTATAAATCATGGACTTGATTTGAACAAGATTTGAACAATTGGAACTTGGATTACTCGGACTCATATTCAAGAAAATGCAAAGGAGATTGTCATAATTTGAATCCAAGTGAACAAATACAAGGGCTATGAATCTCGAACTTGAGATTGAACTAAGTGCAAGAGAACTAATAGAGGACTACACTTGAGCTTGAACTCAAGTTGAAACACATAAGAATTTGAATGAATCATAAATGATCTAATTTGAAGAGATAATAAAAAAACTAAGCTCAAGATATCATGTGATAACTTAGTCCATTATGTATTCAATTGAATATCAAATGGATTCATGTATTTCAATTTAACATGTTTATAAATGATTCATACACCTACCCCAATCATGTATATGGATGATTTAGAGTAATTGTAATGATTGCAAGAGCATGAATGCAATGACATATCTACAACCAATAGCATGAGATTTCCCACATAAGTGTTGAAAGCCTTCATGATTAGATGAGGAAGGAATATCAAACAAATGGTGAATGTCGAATTCATTAGGTTATTGTGAATCGCCTTTGAAAACAAAGAAACTTGCATGTTCAATTTGTTCGCAAGTGATAAGAAGATGGTGGAAAGTACAATAACAATCGTGCTTGAGGAAGGGAAAGAGATGTTTTAACGAACATCCTAACATATTCATGAAGAAAATATAAAGACCATGCGATGAATGTATAATTGATGTGATGAGTTCTCTACAAACATTGATAGTAGAGCCGTAACACATTCAACTTATCGCCCACGAATAACAAAATTTTCTTACAAATAATGAAATATCTTTTTAATACACTCAATGTATGATATCTTCATGATCGACAACTATTTGGTGGAGGGCAAATATGCAAATCCCTACGGGCTACTGTAGGAAATTTGTTACACATCCAAAGTATTTGCCCATAAGAAAATGCAAAGTAACTACGACAATTTCAGGTTCCTGTGGATTGTTGTAGGAATTTCTTTGTATGTATACTACACTATCTACAAGAAGATACGAAAGAGTTGCAACAAATGATGATATGCATAAGTACCTGCAGAGAATTCATGTTATTCATATGAAAGATATATAAAGGTTATAACAAATTTGAGCTTTCACGAAATACTGTGAAAGACTCATCGAAAACCCAGATATTCCCCGCACATGCACCTTAATTTGTATGCACATAGGTACACATAAGGGGATATATAAAACCTACATGGGCCCCGGCGAGCGTGTTATTGGTGCACACGTGACGTCTAGGGATGCTGCGCGGGTTATTAAATTTAAACATGATCCTCCTAAGCAGGTATAAAGGAGTAGACAGTGTTCAATTATAAAATGCCCCCAAGTACCCGCATGGGCCCCGGCGAGCATGTTATGGGTACACACGTGACGTCTAGGGATGCTGCGCGGGTTGACAATTGAATTCAGGTTCGAAACCGATCCTTTATACGGGTCAATAGAAGTCGATAGGTTTCGAACCATTAAGCAAATATAAAGTTGTGGTGACTGGTATATTTGCTTTAAAATATTCATATTAGGCTATCAAGGCCCACAACAATACGAATTCACTACCAAGGGCATAAAGCATACGAAACCCGATCCTCAGTCAATAGCTCGACTGAGTTGACAAGGTTAAAGCTACAAATAGAAATGACCCCAAACACCCCGATGATGGCCGTGTTGAATGCAGATCTCAACCGGAGGGGTTCCCAAACATTTCAAAAAATCCCAAATATTCCAAATGCCTATCAAAATCCAAAGCTCCATCCAAAATCCAAAAACCCAAAAACTCCACAAAAATCTCAAAATCCCAAAATCCAAAAATATTTAAAATATGAAATCCAACCATCAATCACTTAAAGCAAAATTCATCCACTCTCCGCAACAGTTTGTCGAGGTGGATAAATTAAAATCAACTTCAGCTCACAAAGAGCGAAATGCCTAGTCGAAAATATCATTAGGATTCATTCTCAGACAATCTCTTGCCAATAAGGACGTGGTACGTGTCCTCTAACCTGCAGTTTCGCCGTCAAATGGCACTGCAGGTAAACGGTTATGACCCGGGGCCCTCTGAACCGAGTGGTATTGCCGCCAAATGGCACCACAGATAGCGGTTATGGCCAGAGCCAATACGCTCCTTAATGACGTTAAATCCTTGAGATATGAATCAATAGGGTATGATTGAAAGGGCACATAGCTCTCTGTTAGCTAAGGTGGATTCAAATTTGTCCCCTTAGACAAACATCCAACCCAGGTCTACAAGGTCCCCTTGGACGAAGCAACCCATGGCTGCCGACAAGGATCCTTCTGTCAGGTTGGGTCGACTACCTCCTCTGACTAAGTAGACCAGGGACCACGATGGCCCGGGATGACGGAACCATGGGATCTTGATCGGGTCTATCATCCATTCCCCCATCATCCGCTTTAAGTGCAAGATGGTGAAATTTCATTTTTTTAAATATCAAATCTCCAAACTTTCCAAATTTCCAAGATTTCAAACATTCAAATTTCAAATTCCTAAATCCAAATCCAATTTCTACCAATATCAAAATCCATTGCTGCTACTATATGCCAGATACACGTATGTTTCTACGTATCTAATTGACGACTAGCCTTAATCGAAAGTTCTCTCTCGTGATCGGGAGGGGTAATTAACTATAGGGGCTTGCGCCTATAGGAAACCAGAACTCAGATCATAAAGTCCTCACAAAATGAGGGCGCAATCTCTGGGTAGTGTCTTATCTACAAACCCATCTGCCTTCCAAAATTTACCCCGGAACTTAGTTCGTTAAAACTCATCGTCGAATAAGAAAAGCGAGTGGAGGCTGAGGCCGAATTTTCGGAGCCCACAGATTGCTGGCGACTCCACTGGGCCTCTGGTATGGGAGGAGTCCGCGTCTGTTACGGCAGAAAGATACAGACGCATATAAAGGTATTGGATTCATCAAAAGAAAATTCCTCCGGAAAGAGACTTGTCAGGCAATCACATACATGGAAATTGAATCCGAGGATGATATTGCTGAAGAGACATACGAAGCTAATGATTATGATGAGCAGCCCGTAGAAGCTGAGCCTGCACCAGAAGAGCTTGAAGATGGTGGACAGGCAGTCACTATGGATGAACTAAAAGAAGTCAACTTGGGGACTGAGGAAGATCCTCGCCCAACCTTCATTAGTTCTCTTCTACCCGAGGATCGGATAGAAGAAATAAAAGAACTTCTCTGTGAATTCAGGGACTGCTTTGCCTGGACATATGCTGAGATGCCTGGCTTATCCCCTGATGTAGCGGTTCACAGATTAGTAATCAAACCGGATGTAGCACCCGTCAAACAAGCTCCAAGGAGAATGAGATTGGAGATTGAAGAACAGGTGATCGCAGAAACGAAGAAGCTAATAGATGCAGGCTTCATCCGAGAAGAAAAGTATGCCGATTGGATTGTCAATATCGTCCCAGTGAAGAAGAAGAATGGACAGATTCGTGTCTGTATTGACTTTAGGGACCTCAATAAGGCGTGCCCAAAAGACGATTTTTCACTCCCTGTATCTGAACTCCTAGTTGATAACACTTCCAACTACGACATGTTCTCCTTCATGGATGGATCGTCAGGATACAATCAAATCAAGATGGCGCCCGAAGATGAAAAGCATACATCGTTTAGGACTCCTATCGGAATTTTTTGCTACACAGTCATGCCCTTTGGCCTAAAGAATGCTGGTGCCACCTACCAACGGGCAATGACTCACATATTTGATGATTTGATACATCAGAAAGTCGAGTGTTATGTAGATGACCTTGTTATTAAGAGTCTTGGCCGAATGATCATTTAAAAGATCTCAGAATCATATTTGAGAGAATCAAAAGGTTTGATCTGAAGATGAATCCTCTTAAATGTGCTTTTGGAGTTTCCTCCGGCAAATTTTTGGGATATGTTGTTCGTCATCGAGGAATAGAGATCGACCCCAATAAAATTAAGGCAATCACGGAGATGCCACCACCAAGGAACCTTCGACAGCTTCGCTCGCTGCAAGGACAACTGGCTTTCATTCGGAGATTTATATCAAATCTATCGGGTAGGTGCCAACCATTTTCAAAGCTAATGAAGAAGGATGTTCGTTTCAAATGGGATGCAGAATGTCAGGAGGCATTTGACAACATCAAAAGATATTTGTTGAATCCACCCATTCTCGCAGCGCCAATTTCGGGGAAGCCTCTTATACTGTATACAGCAGCACAAGAAGAGTCCCTCGGAGCACTATTGGCCCAGAATAATGAAGAAGGCAAAGAAAATGTGCTCTACTACATCAGTCGAATGTTGATTGGAGCAGAAAGCCGTTATTCCCTAATTGAAAAGCATTGTTTGGCGCTGATTTTTGCAGTTCAGAAACTCCGCCACTATATGCTATCCCATAAAATCACACTGATATCAAAGATCGATCCGCTGAAGTTCTTGATGACAAGACCAACGTTGACAGATCATCTAGCCAGGTGGGCAGTATTGTTATTGCAGTTTGAAATCATATACATGCCACAGAAGGCGGTGAAAGGACAAGCCTTGGCAGATTTTCTTGCTGCACACCCAATCCCGGCTGACTCTCCACTCAACGATGATTTGCCCGATGAGCAAATGATGCAGGTCGAGGAAAATGAAAAGCTACCATTTTGGGAGATGTACTTTGACGGTGCATCATCTATTAGACCTGTCCGACCTCCAAATATTGCAAGAGTCCGAGCCGGCATTGGTCTCATTTTCATAGCACCTGAGGGAGGCATAATGAGGTTTTCATTCAGTTTGACTGAACCTCGGACCAACAACGAAGCCGAGTACGAAGCTCTATTAGCAGGATTGGAAATTGCAATCGATGTCAGAATCCAACATCTCCAAATCTTTGGTGATTCTCAACTTGTGATAAATCAGGTCCTTGATATTTACAAAGTTTGCAAAGTTGAATTGGCCCATTATCATCGGCGAGCCCTCGAGCTTCTGAAGCAAATACCAAATGTTGAAA
Organism: Dendrobium huoshanense; assembly: GCA_016618105.1. Lineage (NCBI taxonomy): Eukaryota > Viridiplantae > Streptophyta > Magnoliopsida > Asparagales > Orchidaceae > Dendrobium > Dendrobium huoshanense. The sequence continues at coordinate 80,711,077 of CM028358.1, forward strand.
TAGCTCGAGTTCCTCGAGGACAGAATGCTAAAGCAGATTGTCTGGCCAAATTAGCTAAAGAAATGACGAACATCAACGAGGAGAGGCCTATATTCATCGGAGTTTACACTCGTAGGGTCTTGGAACCCGCTCTATTACAATTCCTGATGGCAGAAGGAATTTCATATTCAAGTCAGCAGGATGAAACTCCAGTTGACCCTCAACCTCTCCATCAGATCATTATGGAAAATTATCCGGAAGGATATCATACGGCCAAGAGACATAGAGCTAGTCAAGCTTCAGAATCGTGGTGGCATTGTTTAGATATTGAAGTCGAAAATGATTGGAGACAGCCATTCATTGACTACTTCAAAAAAAACAAACTCCTGATAGAAAAGTCTATGGCCGCACAAATTCGAAAAAGGGCGTTGAGATACGCATTTGTTAATGACAAGTTGTACAAACGAGCCTTTGATCAAATGTGGCTGAGGTGCCTAGGGACCAAGGAAGCTGATAAAGTAGTAACAGAAGTTCATGAAGGGCTTTGTGGAGCACATCAGTCAGGTCCCAAGATGGTCGCTAAAATCAAGAGAATGGGTTATTATTGGTCAACTATGGTCAGAGATTGTATTGACCACGCTAAGAGGTGCCACGAGTGTCAAATCCATGGTGATGTTATACATCAGCCTCCAAATCCATTGCACCCAACAATAGCATCCTGGCCATTTGAATGCTGGGGTACTGATATTATCGGACCGATAGATCCACCATATTCAGCGGGACATCGCTTTATTCTAGCAGCAACAGACTACTTTTCAAAGTGGGCAGAAGCAGCTCCTTTCAGAGAGTTCACATCGGAGCATGTGATTAATTTCTTTACCCATAATGTCGTCTACAGATTCGGTGTGTCACGCTGAATAATCTCAGACAACGGTACTGCTTTCAAAAGTACAAAAATTTATAAGTTCGTTGATCGGCACAAAATCGATTGGCGATATTCCTCCATATACAATCCAAGGGCGAATAGATTGGCGGAAGCCTTCAACAAGACGTTGGTGAAATTGTTGAAGAAGATCCTCACCAAGAACAAAAGAGAGTGGCATACGAAAATGGCAGAGGCACTGTGGGCGTATCGTACAACCTATAAAACTCTAACCAAAGCCACTCCGTATTCTCTAGTGTTCGGTGTTGAAGTTGTATTACCATTGGAGATTGAATTGCCGTCACTCAGGGTAGCAATTCAGAATGATATCACTCAAGAATAAAATGCCCGCCTCAGAATGGAAGAGCTCGACGCACTTGATGAACTCAGGTTATAAGCTCAACAAAACCTGGAAATCTACCGAGGAAGGATGACAAAGTCCTTTGATCGAATGATGCGTCCTCGATCATTTTAGGAAGGGGAGTTGGTCCTGGTGCTGAGAAGACCAATCATCCCACACCGAAGAATCGGTGGCAAATTTGTATCAAATTGGGAAGGCCCTTTCGTTATCGAGAAGGTGTACCAGGGAGGAGCTTATCAGCTGATCGATCTGAACGGTCAGAGGCCCATGCCACCTATCAACGGTCGACATTTAAAGAAGTATCATGCATAAAAGTTTCATAACTGATGTATTTTGTGATGATTAAAATTTTATATGCATATTTATTAATGCATGTTTGCTCATATTTTGAAATTCTCTTGTAGAGCAAGAATGCATTTCAAAATCCCCCATCAGACTGGAGGCATTTTAAATATTTATTTGGGTCAACATCGCGCTGCGTGCCGAGATCCCCAAATAAATATTTAAAATCTCAAAGACAAAAAGCTATCCAAAATGTCCCTGCGAGACAGGGGGCATTTTAAATATTCATTTGGGTCGACATCGCGCTGCATGCCGAGATCCCCAAATGAATATTTAAAATTTCATATTCCAAATTTATTCCATTCTAAAATATCCATGCAAGACAGGGGGCATTTTAAATATTTATTCAGGTCGACATCGCGCTGCATGCCGAGATCCCCGAATAAATATTTAAAATCATCAGCCTTCAAATGTTCTTTTATGCTAAAGAATACAAATATTTGTTTTCCAAAGTATATGTAGGTGGTCTTTCAAGAGTTAGAGACAGCACCTTCTACAATAAACCAAGACTCGAAAGTCAAGAAAGAGACTTTTGTGGCTACACACTCCTACAAAATTGAGCTGAAAAAGCTTGAAGTCTTCCAACATCTTGAAGCTTAAGGTTCGAATGAGTGTAAAAGGTCGGATCCAACGCGCCCAAATATGGCCGGATCGCTGGCAACTCCGTCTACTCAACAAGCCATAAGAAAGGCCGTAGTAGCGGAACCCCCACTTCGTCAACCCGTCAGTAGGGATTGTAGGAAGCACGAAGGCAGATTTGACTCGACCAGTTCAAGTGATCGTAGTCTACAAAATTCTCCTAAATGACTGGAGAATCAAAGTTCTAAGGGAAGATGAGTCTCGAGCAACTATTGAATGTTTGTAGGCTCCAAAATCTAAAACCACGAAGGATGACTCCATGTCTGTCAACTTCAGCAAAATCAGCATTGGGAAGCGCAATCCCCATAGCTCAAGTCTGAAGCCTGAATGGGTGTATGAGGTCGGATCCAACAAGCCCAAATATGGCCGGATCGCTGGCAGCTCCGTCTACTCAACAAGCCATAAGAAAGGCCGCAGTAAAGGAACCCCCATTTCAGCAACCAGAGGACGAAGAGCTATCAAATCCCAGCTCTCCTGATCTGATAAACTCAAGTGATTCAGATTAAAGTCTTCTCAAGTGGTTAAGGATCAAGATACTACCTACGTTCGGTACCATCAACTGAATCCAGAACCTGCAAATCCTTCAACAAATCCGTAAAGCACAAAGCGAGGATCGAATGAATTTTTCTTCAACAAGTCTGCCAAAGCACAAAGCAGAGGACCGAAAAAAATTATCCCAAAGTTCGTGAAAAGCCTGTGGCTGAACTAAGTGGATTCTGTCATCAACAAGTCCGTAATGCACAAAGCTCTGGACCGATGACCTTTTGCCACCGATCTAATACAAACCTAAGGGTTTAGGTCACCGGCATCTACCCCTTCATCAAGCCCACCAAAGCTAGAAGCATAGGGCCGAAGGTACAAAAACCATCTGACGAGTCATCAAAGACAAATCAGGTAATCCTCCATCAATGTCCGCAGCACAAAGAACAGGATAAAAGAAATTAGTATCTCAACCATCTATTGATACATCTAAGAGCTCTATGAAGGAAAGTTTTAGTGAGACATCCAAGCAAGATTTTGGAGATCCACTAAATGAAAATTCCAGTGTGACATCCAAACAAATTTTTGGAGATCCACTAAATGAAAACCCTTGTGTGACATCTACAACAAATATATAGAGATCCACAAGGTCAATCAGCGTACAACAAACGTGATTCGCTCTGGACGCGTACCACATTTGTTTGGGGGCATTTGTTGACCTCCGGATCAAAGCCAATAGAAAACAAAAAAAATGTATAATAGAGCATACCTTGTCCAAGGGATCCACGAAATCTGCCCGATATGCTGCCCGAAATCCCGCCGAGGCACTGCTCCTTCGGCGCCACTCACATCGATTCCCAGGAATCCTGCGACGTCGCCTCGATCGGACCTCACGCGCGTCGTTAAATACCAAGCCCGTGGAAGCCTTCGGGATTACTCTTCTCCCAAATCCTCCTCTCTGCTCCCGAACTCCTCTCCCACGAGCTTCTGCCGGGTTCCCATTCGCAGATCCCGATCTCTCCCATCTCAGCACCTCCCACCTTCCTTTCCCACTGCTGAGCTCAAGCCAAGATCCACAACCAAACTCCACCTCTGCCCGAAGCCTCCTCTAGCCGAGCTCTTGCTGTAGCCTCAGAACCCCATCTCTTCCATCGGCTTAGAGAGAAAGAGAGAGAGAGAGAGAGAGAGAGAGAGAGAGAGAGAGAGAGAGAGAGAGAGAAAGAGAGAAAGAGAGGAGAGCACCTTACCTGTCCCGATTCCTCCCTTCCCGTCGCTTCTTCGACTTCTCCCTGGCTGTTCGACTTTGCGCCCTAGACGGCTTTCCCTTCCAGTTGGAAAGGAAGTTGCAACATTTTGATCAAAGCAACAACGGGAACTCACTTGCCGTGAAGGTAATTTCATCCCTTTCACGCTCTATTTCAGCCAAATCCCGTAATTTTGCTAAAACAGAGAGAGATAGGGAGGAGGAGAGGTTAATTAGTCTTAATTAAAGTTAATATTAATTGATTTTAATTAAAACTAATTTTAATTAGTTTTAATTTTAATTAATGTTTATTAATTTTAATTAATTATATTTATTTAGAATTAATATTAAATTAATTTTAATAAAAGAATATTTTTAATTAATTATAATTAATTAACTATAATTATTAAATTTAATTATAATTGTTACAATTAATTATGATTAATTTTAAGTAATTAATCCTAATTAATCTTGACTAATTATGATTACTTTTGATGGAAGTTAGTATTAATTAATTATGATTAATTATTATATTTTTTAAGTTAAGATTAATTAATATTGATAACTTATAAATAATTATAATTATTAAAGTAAATAATAAAATCATGTCCTTCTCTTACCTCGATCCGTGTGCCAACCCCGACGACGACCGCTAAGGTATAAATTCTAAACCCTAAAACTCCGAGAACCCGTTTCAACGCATTCGTCGAGACAAAACGACCACATATGCACGCTTTTCTTAGCGTGGTGGGAGGGAGTGCGTCCCGACGCTTGCGACGAAGCGGGTAATCACCTAAATTTCTTTCTTCGAAGTTCGTATCGCCTTGGAAACTCCGCCTATGCATGCTTTTCTTAGCGTGGTGGGAAGGGATCCCGGTGCGATGCGCACAACGAAGCGAGGATACCCATAAGTACCCGCTTGCGGGGAAATAACTGTCTTTCTTGCGAAATATTTTTTTCAAAAAAATAAAAAATACTTTTTTTTTTACAAACAAAATACCCATGCACGTTTTTCTTAGCGTGGTGGGGGATCAAAAAAATTACACGGCCGCGGTGTCCTCGAAAGAGGGTATCTACCATGCATGCTTTTCTTAGCGTGGTGGGAAAGGCCCAGTTTTCCGTAGTTTTCCCCTAAACGGGGGAGACGCCGGAAGGTTGCCGAAATTTCGGGTGAATGCAATGCTACATTTGGATCTCATTTGAACTCAAGAGAACAATTTGAGACTTGGACTTGATTGCACTCGAATGACATGCAAGAACGACGAAGGACTTGTACCTGGACTTTTGAACAAGATCTAAATGACTTATTAAACATCTGAAACCAAATAAAAAAAAATGTGTGCAAGAAGGTTCAAAGTGAACTCAAAATCAAACTTGAACTCAAATTAGAAGAACAACAGAAGACTTGAGTTGGACTCAAACTGAACTGCACTTGAACTTGAAAAGAATAATAATACGAACTCAAATTGGAGCTCAAATACAATGAACTTGGTACAAGAGGACTTAAATGTGAACTTGGACTCAAATTTGAGCTTGATCTATACATCAAGTGAACCAGATTGAATAAAAACATTGAACTTGAGTTTGATACTTGAATTCAAACGGATGATTTGTGAACAAGGCTTGGACATGGTTGAACTCAAAGGACAAGGATTTGAACATTAACATATTAAATACAAACTTGAACAAAAGATTTAAAATCAACGCTTAATCAAGTGATGTTATAATGAATGAGAACTTGATTCAAGCTTGGACTTGAATTGAGCATGCATAAAGAACCATTCCTTGAAATTGGATAATCTTTGAATGATGAACAATGAAATTTAGATGATTCAAAGTGTCCAACCAAGTTGATTTGCAAATGAGAGCAAGTGATCATACAATCAAAGGTTACTAGAAGGATTTTGCATGAAGTGTATGACGAATACGGTGACACTTTCATAATCAACATATGTATGCAAACAAATTAGTGGAAATCCACAAGGAATGAAAGTGTAACCAAATGGCAAATGTTCATCATAATGGTTTCATAAAGGATTTAAGTCGCTCATCATAACACACACAAGCGAATGTTACAAGTTGCCAATCAACATGCATGGGGAGATTATTGATGAGTTCAATCCATTCAACAAGTCAATGTTAATATACAAAGTGAATGTGCTAAGTCTACCTACAAACAACAATTTTAGTGGTGTCTCATAGATGATGAATCATTTATGAATAATAAAGATTGGTATACACCTGGATACGGTAATTCTTCAATAAGAGACATTATAAATGTGATGATTTGCTAACCATCATATGCAACGCAGTAGGTCTACAAGCAAAGAGAGAGGAATGTTAAAGATATAACTTCTTTCCAACCAATGCTTAATGTAGTCCATTGGGAATCATGCTTGATATAGTCCATTGGGAAGATAACAACTAATGAGTTGCTATGAATACGAAGGATCACAAGTAAAACATAGAAGAATTTATGACAAATGGAGGCATCTACAAGCTATGTAGCAAAGGGGAAGTGGGTACAGAGGGATCCTACAATCAATACTTATCAAGATACATATGAATGCATCAGTCTTCTATGATACAAGGTTGATATACAACAAGCACATTGATCTACATGCCAGCAAAGGTAAAGATCTACAACACATACGATCTCTCTACGAAGACAGATATATGTGCCACATGCCACTGATGGGTAGATGTAGAAAGACTCAAGTAGGTGCAGTATCATGAAGTCAATTTCAGTCTGAGAAGGAAGACATCTACCTGTCCACTCATAACAATGACGGATGTACTACATAAGCCAAACAACTACAATGAATACAAGCATCTACGAACCAAGGCAGGAGATTAGTTAATGCACTATGACCTGCCTACAAAAATCAATAAGTAGTGCACGACAGTCTACTTGTGCAAAGCAGCGAACAAGTCTATTCAGAAGCTGCTACGCCACGCCACCGGATCCGCAACTTCTATGCAAGAGGACAGAAGGCGTCTACAAATACTTTCAAAGAACCCCCACGTGCACTATAGTTTGTATACACATAGGTACACTAAAGGGGGTAAAAAAATTATAAAACCCGTATGGGCCCCGGCGAGCGTGTTATTGGTGCACACGTGACGTTTAGGGATGCTGCGCGGGTTATTAAATTTAAATCTGATCCTCCTAAGCAGGTATAAAGGAGTAGACATGGTTCAATTATAAAATGCTTCCAAGTACCTGCATGGGCCCTGGCGAGCGTGTTATTGGTGCACACGTGACGTCTAGGGATGCTGCGCGGGTTATTAAATTTCTGTAAATGCCCCGATGATGGCCGTGTTAAACGTAGATCTCAACCGGATGAATTAATTTCAAATATTCAAAATGCCACCCAAATACTTGCATGGCCCTGACGAACATGTTACGGGAACTGGGAACACATGATTTCTAAGGATACTGCGCAAGTCAAATGATAAATTTAAGTTCGAGTCCGATCTTTCTATATGAGTGAATAGGAGTTGACATGGCTAGAACTATCAAAGAAATATATGATCACGACTTCGACCGAGATCTTTGTTTTAATATGTTCATATTATGCATTTAAGGCCGATAACAATAAAAATTTACTAACAAAGGCATAAAACCGACGAAGAATCTGATCTTTTGTCGGCAAGTAAACAGAGTCAACAAGATTCAATCAACAAATAAAAAATTCCCCAGTATTATGTGGTGCAACCTAGGAATCCTAATCCAAGTAAGAGAACACTAGATATGCAAAAGAAAAAACATCAAACTAGAATTGCAAAAAAAAAAAGACATTAATTTCAATATGACAAATACAAACACTAAACATAACACAACAAAGCTTTCAACTTCTAATATAAACCACTTACAAGTTATATTATAATAAGACACGACACAACTTAAGACTTATAATAATTTAAGAGAATAAAGATATAGATGGGGCGGGAACCGTGGAGAGGGAAGAAGAGGTAGAAAATCGAGACGAAGTTGTAGTGGGAAAGGGGGAAGAAGGCTAACTCGCAAGCTAGAAAAACCCACAGGTTTGTAAACCAAAAATCATTCCATTCTCTTCTAAAAACTGCAGCAAAACAGCCCCATTTATAAAGGAAAAAGAGCCAACCAATTACATTAATGAGCCACCCCAAACATCCAATAGGAGCCAACACAAAACTTAGGAAATAGCCTAGGGAAAGGGAACGACCAGCATAGGAAATTAGCAAAAGGCAGTCCTAAAAAGCATAGGGAAGGGGAATGGTCAGCAAAGGAAACCAGAAAAAAATAAATTCCAAGCATTTGGGAAACTGAAATCTATATAGAAACTCAGCACGAAATCCGACAGCCGCCAAACAATCCGAATAAAGCATAGAACATCAAGCAATCCGATGACGATTGCAAAGGATGAGCTCGAACATAATTCACAATGACTGGAGACTATCCATTACTGATTAATACTTGGTTAGAGCCTTGATATTATTGAACTTGTTGTAGCTTATTTATATCAGATGTGACGCAAGCCATGGAACATGAGTTTAACTACCATTGAGGAGTTGCAAAAGCCTGAGTTGCAATGAAGGCCTATTGTGGAGTTATAGGAGCAATGTAGTTGAGATTAGCTTGATGCTCACACTATCATAACCTAAGCCAATATACGCTGCAGTCTAGCTGGGCTGTGAGCGCAATGGGAATGGGCTTCCCAAAAAGCCAACCCGGGTAACTTACAAACATAATAGATTATACTATGTTGGATGATGACAGACCAAGTCTAAGATATAATTTGGAGAATTTTTCAAAAATTTTTAATTATTAACAGACAGCAGAGCTACTAATTAGCTTCCAGTGATCAAATATATTCATAGACAGCCTCTTTTTTCATTTATAGTTAAAATATATATACAACAAAATCTCTATAATATAGTACATAGCTACAAAAAAAAAGAGTAAAAAATAGCCATGACTATACAAAAGAAAAATAATAATAAGAACATGTTAGATGCATTTCTTCACTTCAACCATCCAACTTTAATTCTACTAATAATATCCCCATCTATTTCACTATGACTCTAGACAATAGATCCAAGATATCTAAAATGTATACTCTTATTAATGACTTGATTGCCCAAAGGCACAATTCCCCATTAAATCTATTACTATTAAAATTATACTCCATGTATTCAATTTTAGATCTACACAAACGAAATCCTTTAGACTCTAAGGTTGACCTCCAAATTCAAGCGTACCTTCAACTCCCTCTTTAGTCTTATCAACAAGATAGAGGAATGCATAGGGGTTATTGTGTGATAGAAAAGTATCCCTCAAACTTAAAGGAAAATTTTATCAGATGGTGGTGAGATCAGCAATGCTTTATGGCGCAAAATGTTGGCTATTAAAAGAGAAGTATAAAATTACATGTTGCAGGGATGAAGATGCGTAGGTGGATGAGTGGCTTTACACTTAGAAACATAATATGAAACAAGTATATAAATGATAAGATTGGAGTAGCTCTAGTGGCATAAAAGATTAAAGGGATTTGCCTTAGATGGTTTGGTCACATAAAACTCATTTTCTGATGACCATGTTAGGAGTGTAGATGTATTAGATCTTGCCTATGTTAGGAAATGTAGAGTTAGACCTAAAAAGATTTGTTTAGAAAGTATTAAAAATGATCTTTTTTATTAGATTTAAATAATAATTTTACTTTAGGGCACAATGGAGTAAAATGATTCATGTAGAGTCGTAGACAACCCCACGTAGTGAGATAAAGGCTTGTTGTTATAAATTATCTTTTGGGACGATCAAATTGTATATTGTCCTTACATTAGAAGTGATGAGTTTTACCTAAAATTATAAGTTTATAATATGTGGATTTTATTTATTTATTTTTTTTTTTGGTGTTTTCATCTTAGATCTCATCCTAGGTTGTATGTGGAACCCTAACCATCCAGCATCAAAGGGCAGCAGTATGACACTTATTGCCCCACAAAGAGTTGCAGGAAGCTGCAAGTCACAGAAGGGAAGGAGTTCCACAGCACCAACTTTTACATCAATTGTCTCAGAGTTCTTTTTTCCTTCAATAAAATTACTATTAATTTACTTTAGAGATACCGTTCAAAATGCTTTTTATGCTAAAAAATCATGATATTTAACAGTGAGATGTTTTGCTTTTCCAAACTCTTTCTTTACATTATTTTTAAAGTATATATTCTTCTAATAAATTTACTAGCAAAACTATTATGGTCCTGCCCAAAATTCTTAGATTTACTGGAAAATTAAGACGTGACAACTAATTGCTTTGTATTCCTATCCTATTCAACCCGTTTCTAAGTCTTATTCTACTGTGGATATTTTTCCTTCAGATTGTAGCTGTAAAGCAACTTGATCGAGACGGTTTGCAAGGAAATCGGGAGTTCCTTGTTGAAGTATTGATGCTAAGTTTATTGCACCATCCTAACCTTGTTAACTTAATTGGTTATTGTGCGGATGGCGACCAAAGGCTTATGGTTTATGAATACATGCCGCTGGGATCCTTAGATGTCCATCTTCATGGTATGCTATTCGATACCTCTTTAGTGTATATTGCAACATGTCTCTGATAAATCTTGTGTGCATTTAGGGGGTTTGGTTTGTTGACATCTGCCATGTAATTTTATGTCATTAAAATTGTAGTTTTGTCAATGACATGTCCTAACTACTAGATGCTACCTCATGTGATAGTGAAAATAAATATCACAATTCATGTTAAGCATCCTAGTTAACATAGACTAAACACATTAGATTTGATAAATAACATGGTGTTATGATATTGAGAGTATTGGATTTAATCCCACATCGAATAGGTGAAAAATATTTGTGTAAAAAAATAGAGTTGTTAGTTTCTTGTCATAGACTTAAACTTTGGATTGAAATTGAGTTTGACTGCCGGTATTTAAGATTTCGTTTGGGACGACTTTCTTACTGCTTTTTAAAGCTGATTTTTTAGTATAACAAATAAATTTTTTGTACTGAAAGGCTGCTTTAAGAAGCAGTAAGAAAGTCATCCCAAATGAAACCTAAGTTTAAACATTAGGGTCCATTTTGGGGCAGCTTTTTTATTATTTTGCTGTCTAGTGAACAATTATAGTTTTCTTTGTCTACATTAAATGGAAGCATTCCGATGACCCGGTTAGAAAAGTTGAGGTATTAGATTTTAATAATGTTAAAAAAGGTAGAGGTAGACCTAAAAAGACTTGATCAGAAAATATTAGAAATGATCTTTCTTTATTAGATTTAAATGAGATTTTGACTTTTAACCAGACACAATGGCGAAAAAGGATTCATGTAGCCGACCCCACGTAGTGGGACAAAAGCTTAATATTGTTGTTTGACTACTATTATATAGCTGTTTTTCAGAATTTTCTACTTTGTGAAGTAATTTTTTATAACTAGATCTATGGAGTGCGTCCATTAGTCCCTCTTTGATCCACAGGCTACAACCAACACTGCTATCTAGATAAAATTGAACTTAGTGCTTTCACATGTTCCTTCCAGGATGCTAATCTGTATGTCATGCATCTACTGCTATAGATCTTACTCCAGAAACACGACCACTGGATTGGAATACAAGAATGAAAATTGCAGCTGGTGCGGCAAAGGGGCTAGAATATTTGCATGATAAAGCCAGTCCTCCCGTTATATACCGTGATCTGAAATGCTCCAATATCTTACTGGATAACGGATATCATCCAAAGTTGTCTGATTTTGGCTTGGCAAAGCTTGGTCCTATTGGTGATAACACTCATGTATCTACTAGAGTGATGGGTACATATGGATATTGTGCTCCTGAGTATGCAATGACTGGGCAGCTAACAGTAAAATCAGATATTTATAGTTTTGGAGTTGTGCTGTTGGAGATAATCACAGGAAAGAAGGCTATTGATAATTCCAGAGGATCTGGGGTGGCGCAGAATCTTGTTGCATGGGTAAGCAGCTTTGCCGCCCTCTCAAATTTATTATGGTTTCGTTTGGGACGGCTTTCTTACTGTTTCTTAAAGCAGCTTTCTAGTAAAAAAAAAAAACTTTTTGTATTGGAAAATTGCTCTAAGAAGCAATAAGAAAGTCGTCCCAAATGAAAAGCCTAAATCTAAGGCTTCGTTTGGGATGACTTTCTTTCTGCTTCTTAAAGCAGTTTTTTAGCATAAAAATTTTAATTTTTATACTAAAAATTTGTTTTATGAAGCAGTAAGAAAACCGCCCCAAACGGAGCCTAAGTCTTTCAATGTACCAGGGATATGCTTTCTTCCCGAATTTGTTCATGTAATCATGAAATTTGAGATAATAATCATGGAGTTTATGAAAAGGGCTGAAAAATACTAAAAAAGCAGTCCCTTAATTTTTGTACCATGGCTCCGTTCGGGACTGTTTTTTTACTGCTTCTTAAAGCAGCTTTTTAGTAGAAAATTTTTAATTTTTGTACTAGAAAGCAGCTTTAAAAAGTAATGAGAAAGTCATCCCAAATGAAATCTAAATCTTTCAATGTACCAGGAATATGCTTTCTTCCAGAATTTGTTCATGTAATCATGAAATTTGAGATAATAATCATGAAGTTTATGAAAAGGGATGAAAAATACTAAAATTTGTTGAAATGTTCTCTCATTTGCAGGCGCGACCTCTATTCAAAGAAAGAAGGAAGTTTGCTCAGATGGCTGACCCAATGCTTCAGGGTCAGTATCCAGTAAAAAGTTTCTACCAAGCACTCTCTGTGGCAGCCATGTGTGTCCAGGAGGAACCAACCACAAGGCCTCTCATTTCCAACGTGGTAACTGCGCTAACTTTCCTTTCTTCGCAAATCTATAACCCAGAAAGCCAGCCTGCTGAGAGCACTTCTACAGCAAACAAATAGTGTATTTTTTGTAAATCCTTCACCGAACAAACTGTTATCTAGTTTTGTATCATTTGAAGATAACAGCCATTGAAAGTCTTGAAAGGTGATGGTTCTTTTGTTGTTGTAGATTTTAGCTGCTGTACATTCATCAAATCTGTTCATTTCTATTTGGATTTGTCTGCTAAGTGGAAAGAAGCTGTCTTTTTATTTTCTTTTGCTGATTCAGAAGATTTCTAGCTCATTTTTGAAGGCGCAAAGTGAGGAAAAAAAGCTCTCATTGGAAAAAGTCTAAAGCTATGAAAAATAAATTTTATTTTTTTTTTTAATAAAATTCTCGGCAGTACATACGCGTTAATACTAATAAAAAGTATAAGTCCTTAGAGGATCAGCAACTTGTTAAAAAGTACACTATTTGAAACAAAATTTAAGAACTTTTGATCTTACCTAGTACATGAAAATAAAAACCAAAGCAAAGAATGATGAGGACATCGACAGACGCTACAGACATGTTTATCGCCGGCGAAACCGCAGATCGACGGCCACGATTCAGCGTCTCTACTTTTGATATAGATGTTATGATTATTATCTTAGTTTATTTTCTGTTTTTCCCATTTTACCCTTGTGGGGAGTTATCTGTCTTGTAGCCCTTGAGGGCATTTAAGTCCTTTTATTTTATGTCTTTGTTAGAGGCTATATATAGCCTTCATATTGTAATCTTGAGGCTTAATGAATATTTTGAATGAAAATCTAGTTTGTGCTTCTTTTCTTCTTCTTGCATGAGAGCGTGAAGAGAGAGAGAGAGAGAGCTCAAGGTGAGCAAACCGCAAGGCCCACCAGTCGTTGGAAGCGTCCGCGGCTCGTGGTTAAGTTATCTTTTATCTCGTCGCAAGTTTCTCCATCTCCTTCCCCTCCCCCATCCGAAATCAGCCCAAGCCTTCATTGCCGCCGCCCCTTGCAAATCACCGCCAACCTCCACCACTACCCCGAGCCGATCACCCTGCCGGCCATCTTCCCCACCTCCTTTTCCTAGTTCCCATAGGAATTTGAATTTCAAATTCAAATTCTTTCCTAAGTTGGAAATTCCATTTATGGAAATATTTTCATGAATTCAAATTAAAATAAAAGATTTGGATTTATTTAAATATCATCCTAGTCATCATTCACTTTAGGAAACTGTTTTCCTCCTCTCCCTAATCCCTCTCCCTTCATCCATGCCGCCGGCCTCACCATTGGAGGAGCCCAATTAATGCATTCATTAAGGCATTAATTACATCACGATTTGAAGCTAATTTCAAATCCTTCTCCCTCCTAATTTCCTTCCCAAAACTGAAATCCACATCAGTTTATTTGTTTAAATTTCTCCCTCTCCCCTCCACATGACCCGCCGGCCACTACCTATTAATGGGTTCCATTAAGGGCTCATTAATCCCTCCTTGATTGCACTTAAAATTTGAGAGGAGTTTCAAATTTTCCCTCCAAATATACTAAAACTGAAATCAATTCAGATTTTAGTAAATAATCCTCCTCCACAACTACACCTAAATCCCTCTCTCTCAGCCCACCCGTCCCCTCTCTCTCTCTCCTTGGCCGAACACCTATTATCCTTGGAGATCCCGCCGTCTACCCCTCCTCTCCTTGAAGAAATTTCCACGCCAAGCATGTATGGCGGATCCGGAGCTTGAGTGGGGTATAGTTTTCCAAGCCGACGGAAGCGTCGACATCCTACGGTTACCTTGCTTCGACGTAGGGTTTGAAGACGAAACTACCATGGAGGAGTACGTGGATAGAGTCGTGCCAATTATTGAAAGCATCTACGACCGAAGACTTTCAAAGCACACTTGGAGCCTCAACGGTCGTCTACGACTTCCATCCCAACCGGCAACTTTTCCTTCGACGAAGTTCTTTGGCGCCCTCTCCCTAGTGGTAGCTTCTTTCATCTCTTGGATCTTCTATCTCCGCCAAAAGTCCACGACCTCTTGAGTGATACGGCCCCAAGGTGAACTTCTCATTGCTAAACGTTGGGCTTTGTTGTTGTACTTTGCATACTAATTCGCCTAGAACTTTGAAAGAATCGTTTTGGTTAATCTAGTTTGCAACTCTTTCGCCTAAGCAAAGTTAACGTTTCGACATCTTAACTCAATCTTGCATGATCCCATAAAATTATAAAAGCAAACTTTCACAATTCTCTTTTTAATTTTGAACGTAACTCCTAGTAGTTTTACATCATATTTGGTATCAGAGCATGGCTAGCATGCTTTGATCATGCTAGATGCATCCTAGGTGTCTCCTTTAGGTTGTCTTTAAATGTCGCATGCATAACATCATTTAAACTAGTCTAACCCACTGTTTTCTTTTGCTGTCCTTAAATTCCTGCAATAAAATTTTCATCTTACATGCTCATATTTAAGTGTTTAAGTGCTGCCATCACTACATTCACATTCATAATAGTCTAGGCCACTTAGACTCTTGCTGTCCACTGTTTTTCTACACTTGGTTTCACCCTTAAAGTGAGTTTCAGGTTGTGTTAGGTTGCTGTCCACCATTTCCTGCAGCGGTTAAGCACCCGTTAGTGACCCTACATTCACTGTTTAGGTGCTGCCTTCACCCGAAAACATTGCCTAGACAATTAGGTGACTTCACCCATCGTTGTGTTTGCTGTCCAGCACTTTACAGCTGCTGTAAGTGCAATTCCAGCAAGCATTTTAGGGAGTTTAGCTGCTGCCTTGGACCTAGAAACCTTCCTAGTGATCCCTAGAACCCAACCATGGATCTCACTCACATTCAAGCAACCTTAGACATGATTGTAGGCCAGTTGGGCACAATGTCGCAGCAAATTAGAGACACCCAAACGAGTGTGGCGGACCTTAAGCGTCATACTGGAGAGAGAATTGACAACATTGAACGAAGCGGACACCCGGCTATCTACACGCCCTCTAGACCTCAATCACCTTATGGCGAGGATGCCCGAACCGAGTACGGACCTCCTAGGGATTACTACCGACCCAACCACCGACCCCACCAAGAACCGGTAGGTCGTGACGCGCCTTGGAGAGACAATGACGCCCAGCTCCTTAAGAGCATTAAAATAGATGCCCCAACTTTTGACGGAACGTTAGAACCCCAGGTTTTCCTCGATTGGATTAAAGGGATGGACAGTTACTTTAAATGGTATAACATTTCGGAAGAAAAGAAAGTTAGGTTCGCCGAGATGAAATTGACGGGTAGAGCCAACCAATATTGGACTAATGTGGAGCACATGAGAGAGACCCGAGGAGAGTACCCCATAGCTGACTGGGGAGCGATGAAGCAAGAACTGAAAAGGAAATATCTTCCTCCCTCGTACTACCCGAGACTCCTAGATCGTTGGAACAGGCTAACCCAAGGGAGTAAACCCGTTAAGGAATACATCTCCACGTTTGATGACTTCTTAATCCGTTGTAACGGGGAGGAGACCACCACTCCCACACAACTTTTGTCCATGTTTAGAGCCGGACTGAGAGAAGACCTTAGGAATGAACTCTTTGCTCGAGGAATAACCACGTACGAAGCTGCCTGTAGTCTTGTACTAGACTTGGAAGAATCTAGAAGCCACACCACCAGGACCCAAGACTCTAGACCTAACCCTTTTAAGCCTTCCTCTAGCCAACCGTACAACAAACCCACTGGACCCTCTGGTAGTCGACCTGCTCCTAACCAAGCCCAACCCCGATCAGACTATAAAGGGAAAACACCAGAACGTGAGACACCCAAAACCATTGCCGGCACTAAATGTTTTAGATGCCATGGGTACGGACACATTGCTTCTCAGTGCTCCAGCCCATTTAAGGTCACAATAATTGAGGAAGTGACGGAGGAAGAGAATGAACCAGAGACTGACTTGGTCCACCATATGGACGACGATGAGGAGTTTTTCGACGAAGAAGATACCGCAGTTGTTCACTGCCTTCAAAAGATGAACTACTTAGACCTACAGGTTGTTAGGTGTGCCTTTTCCCAACCTAAACCTAGAGACGACTGGTGAAGAACCTCGATCTTCTACACTTTCACTAAGATTGGAGACAAAAACTGCAAGGTCATAATAGACAGTGGAAGTTGCATTAACGCTGTATCTTCAGCAATGATTTCAAAACTGCAATTGAGAACCACCCCACACCCGAACCCCTACAAAGTTGCTTGGATAAACTCAACTACCTTGGAAGTTAAAGATAGGAGTCTGGTTCCTATTGAGTTCGTGGGATACAAGGAGAAAATCTGGTGTGATGTTTTGACGATGGATGTGGGTCAAATCATCCTTGGCCGCCCTTGGCTGTTCGACAACGATGTACACATTTATGGACGATCAAACACCTGTGTGTTTGAACACGAGGGCAAGAAGATTAAACTGTTACCCACTCAACCTAAGTCTACTAAAGAAGAAGTTAAGCACAACTCCCTGAAACCCAACACGGGTGTAAACTTGATAACTGCTAAGGACCTAAATGTGGAACTGGAGTCGGGAGCCCCTCTTTACGCGCTAGTCGGCCGAGAAATAAGTGTAGACCAAGAAGAACCGATTCCCGAAGAGGTTAAACCCCTGTTAGAAACTTTTTCTGATGTCTTTCCCGACGACTTACCCAACCAACTGCCACCTCTAAGGGACATTCAACATGCTATAGACCTAGTGCCCGGAGCGTCCCTACCAAACCTACCCCATTACCGGATGAACCCCACTGAACACGAGGAGCTCAAAAGACAAGTGGATGAATTGTTACAGCCAGGGTTCATTAAGGAGAGCCTTAGTCCGTGTGCGGTGCCTGCCCTTCTTACCCCTAAGAAGGATGGGACGTGGAGAATGTGCGTTGATAGCCGTATCAACAAAATTACCGTCAAGTACCGTTTCCCAATCCCTCGGTTAGATGACATGTTGGACATGATGACCGGAGCCACACTCTTCTCTAAGATCGATCTTAAGAGTGGCTATCACCAAATTAGGATCCGTCCGGGGGATGAGTGGAAAACAGCTTTCAAAACTAAAGATGGGTTGTACGAATGGACAGTAATGCCTTTTAGATTGAGTAACGCGCCCAGCACTTTCATGAGAGTAATGACTCAAATCCTTAAGCCGTTACTTGGAAAATTTGTTGTAGTTTACTTTGATGACATTCTGATCTATAGTCGTTCGGTGGAGCAACATTTGAATCACCTAAAACAAGTCTGCGAGATTTTGAAGAAAGAACAAATGTATGCCAACCCTAAGAAATGCACTTTCCTCACGAATCAAGTAACTTTTCTTGGGTTTATAATTTCTTCCCACGGCATTTATGCCGACCCCGAAAAGGTGCAAGCAATCAACGAGTGGCCTATACCAAAGAATATTAGAGATGTCAGGAGTTTTCACGGACTGGCCACGTTTTATAGGAGATTTATCAGAAACTTTAGCACCATCGTGGGTCCCATAACTGATTGTTTAAAGAAAGGAGATTTTGTATGGACGACATCTGCCACCAAGGCTTTTGAGGAAATAAAAAGAAAAATTGTTGAAGCACCAGTCATGCGTCTACCCGACTTTTCGAAAGTTTTTGAAGTGACCTGCGACGCATCTGGTATAGGAATAGGAGGAGTGTTAGCCCAAGAAGGACACCCGGTTGCCTACTTCAGTGAGAAACTAAATGATATCAGGCAACGATACTCCACCTACGATAAGGAATTCTACGCCATAATTCAATCCCTCAGGTATTGGAGACATTACCTGCTTCCCCAAGAACTCGTTATCTTCTCTGACCACGAAGCTTTACGATATATCAATTCCCAGAAGAAACTGAATGCCCGACACGGAAGATGGGTTGAATTCCTTCAAGAATACACTTACACCATTAGGCACAAAGCTGGTTCTGAAAACAAGGCTGCGGATGCACTAAGTCGTAAGATGATGGTTACGCGTGAGATGAGGACTGAAGTGATTGGTTTTGAGCAAATTAAAGAAAACTATTTGGACTGCCCCGATTTTGGAGAAACCTATTCCAAACTAACAACTGGAGACGAGCGTATCATAGGAGATTTTTTACTGGAAGATGGATACTTGTTTAGGGCTCAAAAACTTGGCATTCCCACAACTTCACTGCGAGAATTTCTTGTGTGGGAATTGCATGCTGGAGGTTTAGCGGGTCACTTTGGTCAGGCCAAAACAATTGCAGCTGTGGAGAATCGTTTTTACTGGCCAAGTCTTAAGAAGGATGTTAGCATATTAGTAAGGCGGTGTCACACCTGTCAGCTGGCCAAACAACGGAAACAAAACACCGGCCTTTACACACCCCTCCCCGTGCCTAACCAACCTTGGCAGGACGTCAGCATGGACTTTGTTCTAGGGCTACCCAAGACCGTTAGGAAACATGACTCAATCTGTGTAGTTGTCGATAGGTTTTCTAAGATGGCCCATTTTCTCCCTTGCTCCAAGACTTTCGACGCCTCTAGAGTAGCCAAACTGTACTTTGACGAAATTATGAGACTTCACGGGCTGCCTAAAACCATAGTTTCGGACCGAGATGTGAAGTTTACTAGTTATTTTTGGAAGACCTTATGGCATAAAATGGAGACCAAACTGCAATTCTCTACCGCCTTTCACCCCCAAACAGACGGTCAAACGGAAGTAGTGAATAGGAGCCTAGGCAATCTGTTAAGGACATTGGTTAGAGAAAACATTAAGGACTGGGATTCTAAATTGCCCATAGCTGAATTTGCCTATAATAACTCTGTGAATCGAACTACTGGTCTTAGCCCTGCTGAAATAGTGTACGGATACCTTCCCAACCAACCCATTGACCTGATTCCCATGAGCACTAGAGTTAGAACATCTGAGTCAGCATCTTCATATGCATCGCATCTACAGGAGTTACATAAAGAAATTAAAAAGAAAATTGAACAAAGTAATGCAACTTATAAACTTATGGCTGATCATAAAAGAAGAGCTAAGGTATTTGAAATTGGAGACTTTGTGATGGTTCGGATCCGTTCGGAGCGTTTTCCTCCTGGATCCGCAAAGAAGCTGCATGCGAGAAGCGCCGGACCGTTCAAGATAATTTCAAAGGTGAATGACAATGCTTACGTACTAGACCTTCCCGAAGGTTTCAACATTAACCCCACATTTAACATAGAAGATTTAGTAACCTTCGAGGGACCAGAATTTAACCCATGCAATCCACTTTCAAATGAACCTTGTGTGACCATACCTGGTGAGATCCCCAACCCTCCTCCACTCCCAAAATTACCCCCCTTACCCAATGCGGAGATAGTTGAATCCATATTAGATGATGAGATCATTACTACGAAAGGAGGCGGACGTCGAAGATACTTAGTCCACTGGAAAGGGACCCCGACGACGGAGGATACGTGGGTTGACCGCGAGGAGCTGCAGAGCCTAGACCCAGACCTTCTAGAGTGGTACGAGAGCTCTAGAGACACTCACTCGACAGGGTCGAGTTTTCTCCCACCTGGGGAGAATGATGAGGACATCGACAGACGCTACAGACATGTTTATCGCCGGCGAAACCGCAGATCGACGGCCACGATTCAGCGTCTCTACTTTTGATATAGATGTTATGATTATTATCTTAGTTTATTTTCTGTTTTTTCCCATTTTACCCTTGTGGGGAGTTATCTGTCTTGTAGCCCTTGAGGGCATTTAAGTCCTTTTACTTTATGTCTTTGTTAGAGGCTATATATAGCCTTCATATTGTAATCTTGAGGCTTAATGAATATTTTGAATGAAAATCTAGTTTGTGCTTCTTTTCTTCTTCTTGCATGAGAGCGTGAAGAGAGAGAGAGAGAGAGCTCAAGGTGAGCAAACCGCAAGGCCCACCAGTCGTTGGAAGCGTCCGCGGCTCGTGGTTAAGTTATCTTTTATCTCGTCGCAAGTTTCTCCATCTCCTTCCCCTCCCCCATCCGAAATCAGCCCAAGCCTTCATTGCCGCCGCCCCTTGCAAATCACCGCCAACCTCCACCACTACCCCGGGCCGATCACCCTGCCGGCCATCTTCCCCACCTCCTTTTCCTAGTTCCGATAGGAATTTGAATTTCAAATTCAAATTCTTTCCTAAGTTGGAAATTCCATTTATGGAAATATTTTCATGAATTCAAATTAAAATAAAAGATTTGGATTTATTTAAATATCATCCTAGTCATCATTCACTTTAGGAAACTGTTTTCCTCCTCTCCCTAATCCCTCTCCCTTCATCCATGCCGCCGGCCTCACCATTGGAGGAGCCCAATTAAGGCATTAATTACACCACGATTTGAAGCTAATTTCAAATCCTTCTCCCTCCTAATTTCCTTCCCAAAACTGAAATCCACATCAGTTTATTTGTTTAAATTTCTCCCTCTCCCCTCCACATGACCCGCCGGCCACTACCTATTAATGGGTTCCATTAAGGGCTCATTAATCCCTCCTTGATTGCACTTAAAATTGGAGAGGAGTTTCAAATTTTCCCTCCAAAGATACTAAAACTGAAATCAATTCAGATTTTAGTAAATAATCCTCCTCCACAACTACACCTAAATCCCTCTCTCTCAGCCCACCCGTCCCCTCTCTCTCTCTCTCCTTGGCCGAACACCTATTCTCCTTGGAGATCTCGCCGTCTACCCCTCCTCTCCTTGAAGAAATTTTCACGCCAAGCATGTATGGCGGATCCGGAGCTTGAGTGGGGTATAGTTTTCCAAGCCGACGGAAGCGTCGACATCCTACGGTCACCTTGCTTCGACGTAGGGTTTGAAGACGAAACTACCGTGGAGGAGTACGTGGATAGAGTCGTGCCAATCCTTGCAAGCATCTACGACCGAAGACTTTGAAAGCACACTTGGAGCCTCAACGGTCGTCTACGACTTCCATCCCAACCGGTAACTTTTCCTTCGACGAAGTTCTTTGGCGCCCTCTCCCTAGTGGTAACTTCTTTCATCTCTTGGATCTTCTATCTCCGCCAAAAGTCCACTACCTCTTGAGTGATACGGCCCCAAGGTGAACTTCTCATTGCTAAACGTTGGGTTTTGTTGTTGTACTTTGCATACTAATTCGCCTAGAACTTTGAAAGAATCGTTTTGGTTAATCTAGTTTGCAACTCTTTCGCCTAAGCAAAGTTAACGTTTCGACATCTTAACTCAATCTTGCATGATCCCATAAAATTATAAAAGCAAACTTTCACAATTCTCTTTTTAATTTTGAACGTAACTCCTAGTAGTTTTACATCAAAGAAAGCCTGAAATAAATAAAAAACAATGAAATTTCTTCTCTTTTTTTTAGTATTTTATTCTTTAGTGGAAGAAGAAAAAGAAATGAGATCCATCTAACATATAATCTATAAATAATGTACTTTTTAATTATTACAACATCTATTTTATTTAAATAATATTTTATATTTGAAAATAATTTTTTCCTTATATTACAAAAAACAACCTAATTTTAAAATTTAAATTTAAATATTTATTATTTATTTAAAAAAGTTTATAATCTTTACAAACTAAAATCACAGATAGGTATATTTTTAAATATTTAATTTAAAGAAAATAGTATTATATGTATATTTTTAAATAATTAATTTAAGGAAATATAATATCATTTTTTTAATATATTTATTGCTTATGACAGATTTTTTTAATAATTTTTTATTATAATACTTTTTGCACTATTCTTCTGTTTCCCTCGTGAAACAGTTAGGTCTTAGCTTTCTTATCTCGCCACTACGATCATCTAAAATCCCTATTAGGACAAATCGTCGAACACCTAGCTGTTCTTTCCGCTATATCCGAGCTCAATGCCTTCTCCCTTCTCCGCCGCCGTTTTTCGTGCCATATCCTTCCCCTCCCATCTCCGCTCTCCTTTTCTACAATCCAAGAAAGATCCCTACCATTTTCTCTACGGATCCGTGTGCAAACCCGCCGATGCTGGTCTCCGACGCATTGCCTCGCCGAATTTCACAATAACCATTGCTATGTATAGGCGTAGGGTGGGAAGTAACGGCGCGGCTATATCAAGGAGCGAAAGCAGGCCGGCGGGGATCCGCTCGAGTCGCGCGGAGGGAAAATGGGTGGAGGGAGGAGTGGCGGAGGAAGGAAAAAGGGAAGGAAGAGGACAGGAGATAGATTCTTGTCATCATCATCGGTATAAGACCGAGGGAGTGGAGAAGGAGATGGATGTCGGTTATAAGCAGCTGTTGCAGCAGGAACAAGGTGTTTCTTATTCGAAGTTACTTACGCTGCCGACTGTGCTCACGCTCGGGAGAGTTGCCGCCGTCCCTCTTCTCGTGAGCAGTAGGTTTAATTAGCTTTGATTTTGAATGTTTTTTAGCTGCTATGCATTTTGAATTTTTGATGTTTCTCAATTTTTTTAGTAAGGCTGAAGTTGTTTGAAGATAAGTGATATATTTTATGTGCGCAAATATATAATTAGTTAGGCTTGATTAAAGCTTAATTGCGACTTGAACTTGATAAGAAAACTGAAACAAATTTGAAGAAGATTTTAAAAACTCAGAATCATGTTGAATCTCAACACAAAATTGAGAAAAATAAATGAACGGACTTGAACAATATAGTACTTGACTCCACTGGATTCATTTATAGCCCTAATCTAAGTTAACCCTTATTTAGAGTTTACCTTACCAAAATTTAAGAGAGTCTAGATTAGGCTCATTTCTTCTTCTTTTTTTCTCAAATGAGCCTCAAGTGATGGAAACTTGTGTAGCAATTGGAATCTCTTTCTTGTAACATAGAAAATGTCATAGGTTGATTTGGAGGAACTAGGAGAGGAAGGGGGAGTTATTGGGTAGAGTAGGAAGATAAGAGAGAAATGGGATGGAAGAGGAATAGATGGATGGTATGGGCATGGAATAATAGTAATAATATTTCATCAAATATAAACCATTCTTACAATAACCCTAAGGAACCCTTGTATGTGAAAGACCGTTCATAATTTAAGTCTAAAATACTCAAAAGAACATTCAATAAGTCCGCAATGTCCAAATAATGGAATAATAATGATAATGATAATGAGAAGTGTCATCATCATTAATCTAGTAGATGCCGATGAGTAATTGTAGATGCTTGTCAGGATTGATAAGAGTTTGAATTTGTCACGACCCAACCCGACCGGAACGGATCCCGCTCGCATCGGGTCGCGACAAATGTTGAAAATCCAGGATCTAGTTTTGGAATTTGTTTCAGAACTTTCTTCCAGATATTCAAACAAACAAAAACACAGAGCTGCTATAAACTTCAAATACATATATAAATGCATCCACTATTTTTTTCTTTCTTTCTTTTCCTCAAAATAATCATTTACAATACAGTGCATGGCTACAGACAGAAAGAATAGAACAGAAAAGTCATGACTGTACAAAATCAAAAGTACAAAAAATACCTAATCACTGATCAAACACAGAACTGCTAATCCAATATCTCATTCTCTTTCTCAGAACCTGAAAACCACGCAGAAAATAAGGATGAGCTAATAGCTCAGCAAAACTACAATCCCCAATCAAAATCTCCAGAAATTCACATCAGAAAATGCATCAGAAACAGTTATTCAAATAGCCGTATATAAATCAGATAATCGTACAGAAATCAGAATATCATACATAATTCATATAATCAGACAGAAAGATACTTGAATTCAAATCAGAGTGCAGAGCAGATCTTATAAAAACTTATAAAACTTTCAAATCACAGAACGGATCGGATCGTACAAATCAGAATTCAAATCAGATAAAATCACATTTCAAATATCACATATCACATATCAGATATCCCTGACCCTGACAGAATCTCGATGGATTCTGGCCCCTTATGCCTCCCTTCCCTGACACTGACAGAATCTCATATTCTAGCCCCTCATGTCTCCATTTGTGCTTATAGCACTAGAACATAACAGATATACAGAATTTTCAGAACAGAACTTATTTTCAAATTTCTCAGATTTCCCTGACACAGACAGAATCTCAAAGGATTCTGGCCCCTTATGACTCCCTTCTGATATCACAACACATCAAACATTTAATTCAGAAAATCAAATTTCGTCAGAAAAATCATCAGCGGCATAACGGCAGTATACGGAATTTACACAAAATTCACAGATTCAGAAATTTATCAAATTACCACAGATAGTACAAAACAGCATTGTGAGACTTTTATTGTACTGAAGCAACATTTTTCAACATCCAGAAAATTCATAGTTCAATTAAAATGCCGCAGAATCCAAAATACCCGGTAAACATTTTCCAGAAAATACTCAAAACGTGCACAAACATCATCTCAGAAACATACCAAAGTTACACGGTAAAAATTTCATCAGTACAAAACGGAATCAATTATTCGCTAACGGAAACAAAATCCGAAACAGAAAAGTCGACAAAATCCTCGTTTCTGAAAATTGAGAAAGGCGGAATGTACCTTACCTCGAGTCGGTCAACTTTTCCACCTACCGTGACGGACGAAAATGGACCGAAGTCGCCCAAAAATCAATTTTTCTTCTTTTTCCTTCGGTTTTCTCTCTCCTGGGCTTTTCTCTCTCTTCAAAAGATCTCATTTCCATATATATCCAGTCTGATCGTCCTGGACGATCCCAGATCATCCCGGGACAATTTGCCCTCTGGACGAATGTCGTTCAGACGTGTATAGTAATCGTACCTAGACGAGTTGCTCTCTGGAAAAATTTCGTACGGACGAACCCCAGTTCGTCCTGGGACGAACTTTTCTGTCCAGAAATTCCTCTTCAACCTGTACCGATCGTCCCGGACGAACCTGGAAGGAAAAACAGCTTTCACAGAATTCATCATCATCAATAGTAGATGCCCATCAATAATCAAAGCTTATGCCTCTCAAGATGGATAAAAGGTTGAATACCAATGCTATGTCCTAAAAATTAGGTTTTTAAGTGTTCACCATCTTCAGAATTGATTAGTTAGCAACCCTCCAGTGATACATTGACCTCCTTTAGTGTGTAATCTTTCACTTATGTATAATATGTCAGAAAACCGAGCTTGATTAAGCATTCCATGGTTTGAGATAGAAAATCTTGATGTTAATTTTGGAGAATCTTCTTTGTTCCTCAAATGTTTTTCATTCTATTTGAAAGCCAAGCTCCTCACCAGTTATCAAATCTTGGTGATTGGCAGTATTTAGCATTTTCCATTCTATGGGTTCTATTTTTTAAGGACTAATATGGAGAACTCTTTTTGACGAGTCTCTTTTATAAATCCTTCAATTCTTCAGCCTCTTTGCAGCATGATCCGCATCATCTTATTCTTCTATCATCTACTACAGCTTTAACCGTTCTTTTCCTTTAAGAGAATTGAAATTTTGTTTAAATTGATGCACACAATTTATTAGTACCGATAAGAAATTATTTTAGGCAATGCATATACTAAACTTCAAGATTGAGATAATTGTTAGGGATGCAACTCTTGTTCAGCCAATTAAGTTTGCATGGATTGGCACTCAAAATGTCATGAATTTTATGTTAGATGTTAGTATGATAATATTACAAATGTGTATGTCAAACTATCTTCAATGTAATTTTATTCAAATGTATTCATAGGGAATTATGCTACGTATCATCGTAGCTCAAGATGACTTATCAGTCAATCAATGTTTTCAGTTATATATAATATTTTCATATATATATATATATATATATATATATATATATATATATATATATATATATATATATATATATATATATACTCTCTCTCTGCACCAAAAAATAAACACCAACTCAAGAACATCTAATAATTTTCTATAGAGTCATTACTTTATGGACCCATTAACCCGGCTAGCCAATATCCAAAAGGATTCAATCGACCTACATATCCTTACACACATGCATATAATTTCATATTTCAAGCAAGTTTTCAATATGGGTTATATAATCAATATGGGAATTGTGATTCTACAGCCATTATGATTTACAAGAATATTATGTATTGCATTTCAAATTCAATGGATAAGATTCCATGCATAATAAATCAAGTAAACATTGGCCCTATTAATTGATAATTTTATTGTGGACAATAAATAAGATCTGCTAAACATGTATAACAATAAATAAGTATTGAAAGCAGGATTGCCAACGTTTAATATCTAGAAAGCTAATACGAGTAACAAGAATATCGTCCCTAATAATGCATAGACCGCAGCCATCTATTGTCAGGCTTAAAACAACAGATAATCTACATTTCTTTGAATATTGTAAGCATGCAAAATGATCATGATGATGTTGATTATTTTGTGCCTTCTATTTTGTTGAAATGGTGATGAAGATAAACTTCTTTTTTTTTTTTCTAATCTACATTTCTGAATCATTTACTGGAAACACTTTTTATCAATGAGAGTTTAACAGGTTACTTTTTTTTTATCTAGCTTATCACATGAACGGTTCATGGGCAACAACTACAACTACTGGTATCTTTCTTGTAGCAGCAGTCACAGACTGGTTAGATGGTTATCTTGCTCGTAAGGTGTATAATTTATTTTTCATTTTCTTTACATCTATGTCAACCATCTGCTTCACTAGTGGCAAATATGAATGACTTGTTTTTTAACGTTTCCTGCATAACAGATGCAACTAGGTACAGCATTTGGTGCCTTTTTGGACCCTGTAGCTGATAAGGTTTCTGTTCACTTTTCTTTAATGCTTTATGATTTTGCAACACATCGTTTCATTCTAAATAGATGCGGGCTCCATTATTTAGCGTATTCTATAGCATGCGCTATTCTGATCTGATACTTAACCAAAATACAGCTTATGGTAGCTGCAACATTGGTTTTACTATGCACTAAACCTCTGGAAGTGGCTTTCTTCGGAGTGGTTTCATGGATTTTGACGGTTCCTGCAATTGCCATCATTGGTAGAGAGGTAATTGCCAAGTAAACAGGTTGTCATCATATATATTCAAGTCTTATCCTGATAACTCTAACTTGCAAATATTTGTTTGTGCAACTTTTACCATATTACATGTGTTCTAATTCTATCTGTTTGTCATATTGATGATGCGGCTTTTATTTTTTAATATATATGCCCAAATCATTTGTTTATTTTCATTAAGTGTTAATCCTCTCATCTCTTTAATATAATTATTCTTCACCATCTTTCCTAATTTCAGTTCTTTCATGTTAACATTTTAATTTCGGCTGAAGTTGATTATCAATGACTTATCTTTGTTTTGTATAGAGACATCACAAAAAAAATTCCTCTATTATCGCAGATAACAATGTCAGCTGTCAGAGAGTGGGCTGCTTCTCAAAACAGCAGGCTTCTTGAGGTTCATTTTCCTAGTCTCTAGCTGCTCTCCTTTCTTATGCTTTTAGTACCAAAATTCTCAAGTTCAATGATTGAGTCATTATGGGATGCAAATCCTCTACATTTTATACCTGTAATTGGAGAGGTGACTTTGTCTTGTTCAAAATTTCCAATCCATTTTAGGATTAATTATTCTATGCGGATTTCGGACACTGTCCAAAGTCGAATCACAGCATGCCACGTCACTCAGTTGCTGGGTACCGATGACGTGGCACATTGTGATTCGCCTCTGAACGGTTTGGAATCCGCACAAAATAATTTCTCCTATTTTAGACTGTCGGAATTCAATCCGCTCAAGTGGATTGAATCTTGCCAGTCCAAAATAGATCAAATGATTGTAAGGGAATAATTACAACTCCCCAGCTTCTCCAATCACAGGTGTAACTCATACTCAAGCATTTACTAAAATGGATCCCTGATGTCAGGCAGTGGCAGTGAATAACCTGGGGAAGTGGAAGACAGCAACTCAAATGACCGCACTAACAATCCTCCTCCTCACCAGAGACCCCAGGTTTCCAGTGCTTTCTTTTGACCTAATTCCTGATTTTGGCTGTAATATCCTGGTTCTCATTCTGTTTTGTTGATTTGCTATATCTTATACAGTCTAACAGGACCAGGCTTTCTAGTATCTACTGGAGTATTTCTCCTTTACATTTCAGCTGGTCTTGCTTTATGGTCATTAGCAGTCTACATGAGAAAAATATGGAGATTCATGATCAAGTAGTCGCATTCCGCAAACACATTCAAGAAAGTTTTGCACAGTTATTTCCTCTTTCAGCTGACTAATTGAATAGTTCTTTCAAAGAAACATTTTACAGATTAATCAACTGTTCTTTATTGAATGCTGGTGAAAGTTTTATAATCTTACCTTCTAATCTATAAAGCCATCCCAAATTAACCCTGAAATCTCATGCGTTTAAACAAGAATGAGACATGGCAAAGCTAAAAAGAAACTTCCCCTATTATATTTTCAAGAAGTATAATCATTTAAGTGATGAAACAAAGACGGTCATACGTAAGTTCAGAAATTTTTATATGATTACTGAGGAAAGAAAATAGGCATAGATCCTTCAACGGTAGTAAACTGAAATAGGATTTGATCTTCACAAACCCTAAAGATTTGAAGTGTTTAAATCTTTATATTTATTTATATAATATTTTGATGCCTAAATCAAAATAAAATATTGCATGATAAATATATTTCACTTAATATAAATTAATATTAGTGTTATTTATAATACAATTTAAAAATTGAAATATTATATAATAAAATATAAATATTGAAGTTTTAAATATATAAATGCGGAAGAATTTTGTGATATTTATGAAAATCTCCAAATGGAAATGCCATGCATCAAGAAGGCTTAGGAGAGGGCAAATTATTTTGTGCGGATGCTAAACGTCGTCAAGCCAACCAGAATGCGCCACGTCACCCCCCTCTTGGTATTGTACTCGATACTGCTGATGTTGTGCATTCTGGTTGGTATTCGATCAGTGAACTGCGCCCAACATCCGCACAAAATAATTTCTGGAGAGACACTTCACATATTTTGAACTACTTTCTTATTATTGTTAAAAGCACTTCTCTAATATAAAAATGAAAACAGTAAGAAAGCTGAAGCTGAAAGTTGAAAATAATAAGAAAGTTATCTCAAACAAAATCTTAATCTGCACATATAAACATCTCTCAAAAAATAATCTCAACATATTCATAACCATTAAGTAGAAACAAATATAGGGAATGATGAGGCGGCTTTTGATAAAGTTGCTCTTTTGCTTGATAAAACCTTATAATGGGAGTACTGAGGGAAAAATAAATAAAAGTATGATCAATAACATAAGAATGAGAGCACATTCAAACAAAAAAAAAAAACTGGATGGATTACAATTACGGTTCTAACTTACAAAACTTGCGCATTCGTCTTAATCGACCTGTATTCTTCTTGAAAAGCACGGTCTTACAAAGATTTCTAGCAGCTAATAGATAACCCCTATGATGTGATCTTCTTCTTTGTCTTTGTTTTTCTGTAAAGATAGAGAGACCATTCATTATAAGCCTCTAGATACCCAAAAAAAAAAAGTTAAGATGAACTTGTTTAGCTTATCGAAACGCAATAAAAGTTTTGAAGTTTACATAATATCATATCCACATGCATTTGATAGGATCAGGAAGAACAAAGAAGCAAGGTTTTGAAGTTGTATAGTTCAATATCTATCAATACTCAGGACATTGAGCATATTATTATAAATACAAAATAAAAGAGATAATAGTCAAAACAATCCCTAGCCTGGTCATGGGAGTCATTTTAATCTCATATTACTTCTAGTGCTCAATTCAGTTAGTTGACTCCTTAGGCCTCCTATGGGACGGTTTTCTTACTGTTTTTCAAAACGATGTATAAAAATTAAAATTTTTATACTAAAAATATGTTTTAAGAAACATCAAGAAAGCCGCCCCAAACAAAGTCTCAAATACGATCCAAACTCCAGCATTTACAATCTCTGTTTAATTTGATGGAAATTTCAAATAAAATTCATGAATGATGCGAGGAATGATGATATTTCACATAAATAAGATGTACAAAACTTCAATTTTAACCTCATCAATGAACTTTGCACTACAATTTCATCAAATTAGATGGAAATTTTAACTTCGGACTATTTTAGATCATAATTCAAGAGTCGAAGGACTAAATAAGAATAAGACATTTTAAATAATCTGAGACTTAAAATTCCCCCAGCTCTAAAATCGAATGAACACCTAACAGATATGTTGTCTGATTTTGCGAGCAATTTTTCTAAAAAGAAAAAATAACCATAAACTATTTGTAACAAATAGCATCCCTCCTACTGGCTAGTTTTTATTTTTTATTTTTTTTTCCTACTGGCTAGTTAGAAATAAAACTTAATAGCAAACGTCTTACCTGATTTATGAAGATGTCTATTAGTAATTCCATCTGTGCTTGCAGGTCGCTGTATATTTCTCTCTTCTATTTTATTCAGTAGAGAATCATTTTCTGGCGTAAAAAACTGATCATCTTTCATTGGAATAGAAAGTTCCTCTGAAAATAGACCACCCACTGGAATTTCTGCAGTAGAAACATGCTTTTTTTTGGCTTTGGTTTTAGTTGCAAATCCCTTCGAATTATTTCTTTTGCCAAAAACATTTTCCTTCTCCTGCATTTCCAATTTCGCAGAACAATTTGACAAGATCACACAAGTTGATGCAGCTGCTGAAGCAAAATCTTGCTGATTTTCCTGTTCTAATTTCACCTGAGCATCATCGGATACTCTTGGTCCTAACAGTACAGTTAATTGCTCCTGCCCTCCCAGTTTGTTAGGATCCTTTGAGGTGCTAGGTTCAATTGGTACCAGTAATTGCTCATGGGCTTCCAATTTATTAGGGGAAACATTAAGTTGCACGTCACCTAATGATGAAATTTTCTCCTCGATCTCCATTTTTTCTAAATAATGCTCCTCCACGGTGATGATTGTGTCATCATAAACCACGGAAATCTGTTCCTTAGAACCAACAAAAGAGCAATCCAGAGAGTTGATAACATTCCTAGGAGACTGTGTGAAAACAGAAACAGCAGCCACCTGCTCTGTAATTTCCACATCTTCCTTAACCATATTGGATGTGTTGATCATGCCAGCACCATAAACACCGGTCGGACCTGAACCTGTCAAAGACGAGTCATCCGAGATCGACCAAGAGGGATTCTCAAAAACATTGATACCCATGCCATTTTCATCCAAACATGGCTTTATCTCTTCATTTGTAGTATTGAGAACAGTCTTATCAACCATTGCCGCCACTTTTTCCGCAGAAACATGATCGACGTTATGACGTTGTTCAAGTTCATCAGATGGATGATTTCCATCAGCAGAATCAAGTTCAAGATTATAAGTACTAGAGAAAATGGATGCATTGGGAGCCATTCCATTGATGGAGGATGTAAAATCAATTGCATTTTGACTTTTAGAATGTTTGCTGGCAGCAGAAAAAAGTTTAGCCATATCATCTGGTGACGGGAGATCATTCTCCCCACTGGATATAGGATCCCAATCATTCCATTCCTTAAACCAGTCACCTTGAGAGTCCATTTTTCCTTCTGGTAATATCCTTTCTATTCTGATAGCCTCCTTGAAATAGCAATTTTTCTTTCTCAAGGCATTAGAGACCAAGGACCTGCCTTTGCCAAGAAACAAACTACTTGGTTAAGGAAGAAGGCATGCTTTTAGGGACACAAGTTAGTATTGAATAGAATAACAATAAGTTCTATAAACCTGCAATTTCCAGATATAGCTGCTTTAGCTCGCTCCATAGTTAGGCCAAGCAAAATTGCTGATAAATTCGCTACATCACGAGGACCTCTGACTTCATTTAAACTCACAGCAGAACCTGAGATAATCAGGTTCTTCCCACGGGTCCATTCCCCCAGTCGCTACATTAATTTGAAAAAAATCAGGTGATTGACAATCAAAATTCAATTAAAAAACAAACAAACAAACTTCGATACAAAGACATCTTAAAAATTACTTAAGTAAATACAATGGAATGTACTAGAACTAGGCAAAAGTTCTATTGATAATAATTGCAACATCACGATAATTTTCAATATGTCATAATCACACAATTAGCAATAACAGTGGCAAGAGCAGTCACCAATACCTACCACTTGGGATCAGGCTTTCCAGATTATGATTCAAGTATTTTTGCGGTTAAGATATTATAATCTAGTTCAGCTAGGGCCATTGAATCTCTTCTAACCATGTTAGCTCTTAAATAAATAAACCTTACAAAAACGCAGTAACTCTGTCCCAAAGAAGGTCAATATCTACTTATATAAATAAGCCAAATGCATGACACAAACACTTGATTTTTTTACAGAAATTTCTTCAAACCATGTTAGCTCTTAAATAAATAAACCTTACAAAAACTCAGTAACTCAGAAGGTCAACATCTACTTATACAAATAAGCCAAATACATGACACAAACACTTAATTTTTTTACAGAAATTAATCACCATCAGCAAAATCTATGTTCGAACATTGAAAGCTGAAGCAAGACCTAAGTATACATCCCTCATTCAATCACATTGCTGAAGCAAAAAATAAAAAAATTAAAAAAAAAAATATTGCTGAAGCAAAATGTAGAACTACTTCCCTAATTCAATTTTCATTTCTTCTCTGTCATTAATTTTTCTCCATCTCTTTACCAGTTTTTGATGCATGACTACTTAGATGACATGCTTATGGCTTCATTTTAAACATTGCACAATTCTTTGATTAGAACAATTTAGGAATAAAATTATGAGCAATTCACAACGTCAATTAAAACAGTTAAAGTGGTGCTTGGCGTAGGCTAAATCACATGCTCCAAGCGTTGAAAATTTTCAAAATAATTAAGATAAGTAAAACAACGCAAAGTAGTAGTCTTCAATGTAATCCCTAATCTAACAACAAGAGTTAGGATGCATAGAAAGCACGCTCAATTCCTACGAATGACTACGCTTAGCAAGAGCACTTGGAGGAGCTTTCGTGAATACAACCTAACCAATTGAGAATTTAGACTTCGAAGAAATAAGATACAAGTAAGAAAAGAAACCTTTGCCAAAAAGATGTTGAGGTCCGTCATTCGATGCCTTTAACGTCTTCGTCCATGGCTTCTTCCAAATGCGGTTTCCAAAACCTGAAATCGTATTCAGGTTTGGCTCCAAACTTCTGAGAAAATTTCTCAGATTTTGATGTCGGAGGAGGTGTTTGGAAGAAGGGAACTCAAGACATTCAATGCTTTGGCCTAAGGAAGAAGTAGTGGTTGGAGAGAGGGGAGAAATAACCCATGGTGATGGCTTGGGGAAGGACCAGTCAACAGCAAGTTACAATCCCAAACTTCTCCAAAGAGAGCAAACAATTCTGGACAGAATTCCTGAGGAAATCGGTGAAGAGGAGTAGCGGGAGGTTGATAGAAAAATGGATTTATTTCCTTATTCCTCTTCACAGCTTTAGGAAATAATTTAGGAGTTTGAATGTTGGAATTTCGGCTGATGAGGGGAAAGAAAATCTTTCCAAAGAGAAAGGCTGAGCTTTTAGGCAAGAATTCCTAAATCTATATGTAGATGGGACCGGCAGCAATAAAAGCTAGGGAGAAAATCTATGAGGGAAATTTGGGTAGATTTAATAGGCTAGGAAAATTAGGTAAGTTTTCAATTAAATTCAATTTAAATTTGAAATTCAAATTGACGTAATTAAGAAACTTTCCTAAAATAGAAGAGCCAATTTAGGAAATAATTTGAATTCAAATTCAAATGAATTTGAATTTCAACATAATCACAATTAAGCCCAACCCAATTAGGAAACCAAATAGAAGAAGTTAGGGGAGTAATGGTCGGCGGCCATGGTCTTGGCCGGCGGCAATGGGTGTGGGTGTTGCTTGGCCGTGGGGTGCTGGGAGGAGGATGAGGAGGGAAAATTTGGGTGCTAGAGAATCCGGTGGCTAGGTGATGAGGGAGGGGTATGAGGGGATCAACGGGAAAAGAAAAGAACGAGATAAACAACGAAACCACGAACCCGACTTATCTAGGTTGATGGGTAATGCGTCGAACTTCTTCCTCTCCTAGGAAGCTCTCTCCATTAGAACTCTCAAGCTCTCAATGCTCATACAAGAAGGAATTTTCATAAGTAATCATTCATTAGCCATCATAGAATAAAATGGGGCTTTAAATAGCCTCCTATAACATGACTCGAAACAAAAGACACAAACGCCCTTTGGGCTCACATACGAAAACTCTCACAAGAGGGGTACAACGGGAAAGACAACAC
Source organism: Dendrobium huoshanense (assembly GCA_016618105.1). Lineage (NCBI taxonomy): Eukaryota > Viridiplantae > Streptophyta > Magnoliopsida > Asparagales > Orchidaceae > Dendrobium > Dendrobium huoshanense. Next base: position 80,746,052 of record CM028358.1, read on the forward strand.
ATAAGCAAGGAAATAAAATAAAATAAAAATACGACTCATAAATGCCACATAAGCAAATAACAAACTACATGAAAATGAAATACATCAACGACTCAAAAATATAAAGACTCGATCGTGGCCGTAGATCGACGGCCACGTCTCTGATAAACTCTCCATGACGCTCTGATGTCCCCATCATTCTCCCGGGGTGGGAGAAAACTCGACTCCGTCGAGTAGGAATCTCTGAAGCTCTCGTAGATCTCTAGTGCATCTGGGTCAATCTGCTGCAGCTCCTCACGATCTAGCCATGTATCCTCTGACTCGGGCTTTCCTTTCCACCTGATCAAATATCTTCTTCGTCCTCCTTCTCTTGTGGATATGATCTCATCACTTAAGACTGCCTCCACTTGCTCTGCCATAGGAAATTTGGGAATATTTGGTAGTGGGGGTAGGCTTGGGATCTCACAGGGTGGGTTCACACAAGGCTGTTTTGATAGTGGATTTTGTGGGTTAAAGTCAGGACCTTCATATGCCACTAAGTCTTCTATATTAAAAGAGGGATTTATATTGAAATCTGCAGGCAGATCCACTATATAAGCATTGTCATTAATTTTCTTAAGAATCTTGAAAGGTCCAGCACTCTTTGCATGTAATTTCTTAACTGTTCCTGGAGGGAACCGTTCCGGACGAATCCGCACCATAACAAAATCACCAACCTCAAAAGTTTTAAATCGCCGTTTTAAATCTGCATGTAATTTATATTCCTGATTATTCTTTTCAATTTGTTGTGCAATGTCTTTATGAAGTTCATGCAAATGAGATGCAAATGCTGATGCAGACTCAGAAATCCTATACCTAGAACTCATGGGAATCAGGTCTAACGGCTGTCTAGGTTTGAACCCGTATACAATTTCAGAAGGACTTCGACCCGTGGTTCGGTTAATTGAATTATTATAAGCAAACTCAGCAGTAGGAAGAATGGAATCCCAGTCTCTAATGTGTTCACCAACCAAGGACCGCAATAAATTACCCAGACTCCTATTGACTACCTCGGTCTGACCATCAGTCTGTGGGTGAAAGGCAGTGGAAAAGTGAAGTTTGGTACCCATTTTCATCCACAGGGTTTTCCAGAAATAGCTAGTGAATTTCACATCCCTATCCGAGACAATGGTTTTGGGCAAACCATGTAAACGGACGACCTCATTGAAGTACAACTTCGCGATGTGGGAGGCATCGGATGTTTTAGAACATGGAATGAAATGTGCCATTTTGGAAAACCGGTCAACTACCACACAAATAGCATCGTGCCTACGGAGTGTCTTGGGCAGGCCTAAGATAAAGTCCATACTAACGTCCTGCCAAGGACAACTGGGAACAGGTAAGGGTGTGTAAAGACCAGTGTTCTGCTTACGTTGCTTGGCCAGTTGGCAGGTGTGACACCGACTGACCAGCCGACCAACATCTCTCTTAAGGCTGGGCCAAAAGAAACGGTACTCCACGGCTTCGATAGTCTTGTCCCGTCCGAAGTGCCCAGCGAGGCCTCCAGCGTGGAGTTCCCAGACCAAAAATTCCCTAAGGGAGGTGCTCGGGATGCAAAGCCTCTGGGCTTTGAAAAGATAACCATCCTCCAGTAGGAAATCGTCCACTAAGCGCGTGCTGCCAGTGGACAAGAGAGTGTACGTCTCCTTGAAGTCGGGGCATTCCAAATAATCCTTCTTTATTTGGTCAAAACCCACAACTTCTGCTCTCATCTCAGTGGTGGTCATCATACGACGACTGAGAGCATCGGCAGCTTTATTTTCAACTCCCGCCTTATGTCTAAGGGTGTACGTGTACTCCTGAAGGAACTCAACCCATCGACCGTGGCGTGCATTCAATTTCTTTTGGGAGTTGATATAACGCAGAGCTTCGTGATCCGAGAAAATGACGAATTCTTGCGGGAGCAAGTAATGTCGCCAATAACGAAGTGATTGGATCACAGCGTAGAAATCTTTGTCATAAGTGGAATAACGCTGCCGGATATCGTTCAATTTCTCACTGAAGTAAGCTACAGGGTGACCTTCCTGGGAAAGGACTCCTCCAATTCCGACCCCGAAGCATCGCAAGTTACTTCGAAGACTTTGGAGAAATCAGGAAGTCGCATCACTGGGGCCTCCACCATTTTCTGCTTAATCTCATCAAAAGCTCTAGTGGCGGCCGGGGTCCAGTGGAAATCACCCTTCTTCAGGCAGTCAGTGATAGGAGAAACAATTGTGCTGAAGTTCCGTATGAATCTCCTATAGAAGGTGGCTAATCCGTGGAAGCTGCGGACTTCCCAGATAGTCTGAGGGATAGGCCACTCTACAATGGCCCTCACCTTCTCGGGGTCAGCGGAAACCCTTGGGCTGATACGATGAAGCCCAGGAAGATGACGCGATCTACTAGGAAGGTGCATTTCTTAGGATTGGCATATAATTGCTCCTTCCTTAAGACCTCACAAACTTGCTTTAAATGGTCCAAGTGCTGACTAATGGAATGACTGTAAATAAGAATGTCGTCAAAGTAGACGACGACAAACTTTCCCATAAACGGACGCAGCACTTGAGTCATGATTCTCATAAAAGTGCTAGGGGCATTACTGAGCCCAAATGGCATGACTAACCACTCATAAAGACCATCCTTAGTCTTGAAGGCAGTTTTCCACTCATCACCGGGTCGGATCCGGATCTGGTGGTACCCACTTTTAAGATCAATTTTGGAGAACAATGTTGCACCCGTCATCATATCGAGCATGTCATCGAGCCTCGGAATGGGGAATCGATATTTGACGGTGATCTTGTTGATAGCACGGCTATCAACACACATTCTCCAAGTTCCGTCCTTCTTCGGTGTAAGAAGGGCCGGCACCGCGCAGGGACTAAGACTCTCCTTAATGAAACCTCGCTGCAGTAATTCATCAACCTGCTTTTTAAGCTCAGCATGTTCCGTGGGGTTCATGCGATAGTGTGGCAGGTTTGGAAGGGAGGCTCCAGGGACGAAGTCGATAGCATGCTGGATGTCTCTAAGTGGTGGTAACTGATCGGGGAGATCATCGGGAAAGACATCAGCATACTGTCCTAAAATAGGTTGTACCTCCTCAGGAATGGGCTCATCAGATTCAGTGGAAATCTCACGGCCAACTAAGGCAAACAGAGGGGCGCCTTGGGCAAACTCAGTAATCAGAACCTTGGCGGTGACAAGGTTCACGCCCTTTTTTGATTTGGCTGGGTTGGATTTCGTGGCATCCGTAACCCGGGGCTGTGATGGCAAAAGCTTAATCTTTTTGCCAGCATGTTCAAACACGCAGGTGTTTGAACGCCCATAAATGTGGACATCGTTATCGTAGATCCAGGGGCGACCTAGCAAAATTTGCCCAACATTCATAGCCAACACATCGCACCAGACATTTCCTTATAAGTGGCAAGGAGATGGGTACGTGGCTTCGTTCCTTCACTTCCAAGGCATTGGAGTTGACCCACGATACCTTATACGGGTTGGGGTGAGGAACGGCAGACAGACCTAACTGGGATACCATGCTGGAGGAAACAGCATTAATGCAACTACCACTATCCACTATGACTTTACAGTCTCTTGTCTTTGATTTTGGTGTAGGTATGGAAAATCGTGGTCCTACGCCAGTCATCAGTGGGTGTCGGGTGTGATAGTGCACATCTCACCACGCAGATGGGAGAGGTACGGCTTTTGAAGGCAATTGAGGACCGTAGTGTCGTCCTCCTCCTCGAAGTATTCGCCTTCTTCCTCGACTTGATGGATCTGATCAACCTCGGGCTCGAGATCGTCCTCAGTCATCTCCTCAACGATCGAAACCTTATAAGGACTGGAGCACTGAGAAGCGATATGCCCATACCCTGGCATCGAAAGCACTTGGTCCCGGGACTGGACGAGGGGCATCCGGGGTGGGAGGTTTACTTCTAAAATCAGATCTAGGTGCAGGCGGACCCGTGGGGTTGGTGGGTCGTGCTCCCCG